>JAJGOT010000225.1:1130000-1299621 GCA_022457155.1 Cladopsammia gracilis | reverse complement strand
GCTCATTAAAAGTTCGCCGTCTGAACCGGGCCTCAGAGCGGCACTCCCCCCACCCCACACCAGGCTGTCTTTCTTTTCTTTTAACTGCCTTTTTTTAGCCCTTTATCTCCAACCAACCACCCCCTGCCCCCAGGCTAAATAAGTTTAAGAAAATTCCTATCTGTAATAACTAAAAAATACCGTCACATTAAGCTATGATGAAAATGTTCCGGGGGGGGATACTCGGGTATGTTTTGGATGGGTGTGTATGTACCGCCAGGTCTCCAAATTTGGACCCCGTTTTAGAAAGAATATTGCATTCAAAACAAGAGAGGATAAAGGGTAAGAGGGGCCCTGGTTGAGTCTCGTCAGAACAGTGTAGCGACAAAAAGATAGGAAAACTAGCGCGAACGCCAATTCTCTACCAAATCGCACTTGGTGATGGCCACAGATGAGTTCGAATTCAAAAGTTTGCCAATTGACCACGTCACAGCGGCGCGTGACCATGAGTAATAGGCAAAGAACTTCAAATATCATGCCGTTGTCGCGATAAGGAAAGTGAGGACAAAACGGAACCATCCTTCAGCGAATACATGGCCAATACCATGTAAAAAATATATATTAGCAGAATATCGATATGCAGATCCGACTCTAGTTATTACTCGAATTAACTACAATTTTTTACGATTACATGTACTAAGGCCTTAATGCGCTTACGAGCAGATTTTCCACTGAAACGATCTGTTGAGTACTCCTGATAAAAATTCAAAATGGCAGTGCATGCAAATTATAAAAGCGAAATTTTTTGTACACTTAAATCTTTTTGGACGTTCCCTTTAAAACTTGTTTTTATAGATAAAAGCGTCGCAACACTAATCATCGGGCTAGAACATCCTATGGGCAAGCCGGAAAATTGATTTTCTTTGCGGCCTACCTACAATCTTCCTACAATTTACTCACCTTATTTTTTTTTCTTATTTTTCGTAAGATAAAAGCTTGAAACTAGAGTTGGATACCTTTTTGGTGTGCAGAGAGAAACATCACGAGAATGAACTTCTGAAGTCTTTCTGTGAACAGTGCAAAGTGTGCATTTGTGACAAGTGTGGACAGACACGACATTATAATCACACCAAGGTGGATATCCACCAAGCCGCACAACAACACAAAGTCGATATCGAGGAGATTGTTGAAGAAATGAAGAACGGAATTGCTGATTATAACGAGCATGTGAAAAAAACAAAAGAAATGTCAAGGAAAACAGGCGCGATGATTGCCACAGCACGGAATAAGGTTATGACATCTCTTGAAGAACTGATGCGACTTTTAAAGGAACACGAGACGACCACGATAGCCAGTTTGGATATCGTCGAGGAAAAAGAGCAAAGAGATCATGCCACACAACTGGAACACTTTCAAATTTCCATAACCCAGCTCCAAAAATCTGTGGAGTGTTGTGAGGCCGTCTTGCAAAGAAACCAAAGCGTGGAGATTCTACAAGCGCATCATGTTCTCGTTAAACGGTGCAGAGGTCTTCTAAATGCAGATAAACTAAACATTTATAAGCCATTGCATGTCAGGTACGAGGTAAATCACAACGTTATTGAGAATATGAGAAGCGTAGTTCCAGCTGTAGGTCGAGTTGTTGCTAGTAGCACAGATCCGTTACAGTCAGTGGCAGAAGGATCAGGGTTACAAGAACCAGACGTTGAAAGCGAAGCAACGATTAAAGTAACAACAAAAGATTCTAATGGCAACAAGTGTTATGAAGAAGGCGACCACATTCAAGTCAAAGTGCGGACTCCATCAGGAGAGGAACTGAGCCATTTGCTTGCTTCTAGCGAAGATGGTGAATATATGATGACTTTTATACCGGATTGTGTTGGACAACATGACGTGCTGATTGCAGTTAACGGTCAGCCGCTGACTGGTAGTCCATGGCGTGTTTACGTTGCTCCACATCGTTACAAATGTGTATTCACGTTTGGTTCACATGGGATAGGACAAGGACAGTTTGATTGGCCCTGTGACATTGCAATTAATGAAAAGACAATGAACATTGCAGTAGCTGATTTTGGTAACAAGACAGTGAAGCTGTTTACTCCAGAAGGAACATATCTAAAAGATATTGGCGCTAACAAACTAACTAGACCCACCTCAGTAGCATTCACCAGGTCAAGTGAAGTCATTGTCATTGCTTCTGATCAGATTTCTTGTTTTAATGAAAGTGGCACCTTTTTAAGACGCGTCACCAACAAACACCTGAAGGCACCACTCCGCTTGACTATTGCACGTGATGGGCGCATGGTGGTGTGTGACAGTGGTGACCATACAGTCAAGGTCCTGTCCTCTGATGGTACACAGCTGTTACACACCATTAGTGCTCCAGACCGTGCAGTCCCGTACTATGCTGTGTGTCATCAGAATATGTTTTTTGTTTCCTATAACTGTACAAATAATATAAAGGTGTTCAGTAAGGATAGTGAGTTTATGTATAGTATTGGTACTCCCGGCGGGTCTGGTGATGGACATCTGCATTTTCCTGTTGGTCTTACAGTAGACAGGTTCGGCAACCTGGTGATGTGTGATAGTTATAACAGAAGGCTTCAAATTTTTACTCTTGACGGGAAATTTGTAAGCAAAATAGAAGATCAACATATTGGGTTTAAGAAACCTTGGTCTGTTGCTGTGTCAAACATTGGCCAGTTGTTTGTTACTGATTTAGTAAAACATTGTGTGCATGTTTTACAGTGAAAAAAAGGGTTGTCTTATTAACTAGTAATTACAAGCTGATTTCAAATAACAACACGAGCATAAAAACAATGAATTTGCTATTTAGTTTTATCCCTCTCCGCACTTTCAATTCTAATCCTAGTTTTCCTGTTGTTTATAGAGTAATGGCTCTGTACGATTTTCTGACTTTCTGACCTTGTGAATAGTTTAGTGATGAACTCCTAAAGAATTGGCAAACACTTCTTTCAATAACATTAAATTTGTGAAGAGCTTAGAATATAATGGTGTTTAATAGTTCAAATTACCGTTTGTGATTTTTGAATTACTTTATTTATCGTTGTTATTATAAAATGATTATACATAGGACCCTCGGGCACACGGTATCTACGTCTCCCCTCTCGTGTACTGATTTCACGCGTGTACTGATTTCACGCGTGTACTTATCTCACGCGTGTACCTATCTCACGAGTGTCCACGAGAACTCGCCTTTGGTGCAATACATGTGTACTCCCTATAAAATAGCTTTTGGCTAATAGCGGAGCACTTGCCAGGCCGAAGGCCTGGCTGCGCAGCTCCATAGAACCTGTGCCGTGATTTTTCATGGTCATGGCTAGCGGAATGTTTCGCGGGCGCGCCTGTGCCCGCGCCCGCGTTGGACAACATCCGGGATCTTAGCAATTTTGTTTTTCGCGCGGCCACACAGCCGTGAGCTCGGTAAACACTTCAGTTGTTTTGTTGTGTCTAGCGGAGAATTAAACTCGTTGTTTTCCTGCATTTTTTCGCGGTTTGCTACTCAAGACAGGGATACTAATTAAGGTATACTCAGAAGCCGCTTTAGTGGAAAAAGACGAGCTTTCAGGGATAAAATCTTGCTTCGAGGAACTTCATGTATTACGTTTTTATCAATGCGGGAGTAGTTTGTTTTCTACGGATTTCAGAACCAGAAGCGGAGATTTGAATTTCCAAGCAAGCGAGGGACTTAAAGGTAAAACAGATTACAGTTTTGATGAGAATTTATGTTGATATCAATCTGTGAGTGACTTTTTATTAGTGTTATTGTTAGTTTTGGAGAATTGATTTTAAAACGTGCTTAAATTCAATTGTATCGATCTCTTGAATTTCATCGAAGAAAGCTTGAACTCGATGAGCAATAATTAAATGGTACGCGTTTTGCTTTTAAACGTAAACTAATGGAGATTTGAATAAATTTTTTCGAAAGAAGATTGTGTTGTCCATTTTTATGTGTTTGTTCATTCATTAGATAGATTGAAAAGCGATTTTATGTAAACAAAACAAGACTTTGATTTTATAGTACAGTTCTATCTTCACTCGCATCGCCTTATGCAAATAAGCTTATGTTTGTGTATTTTTGCAATTTTGGATTTTCAAATCAGTTTCTCGGGCAATTTTTGACAAACATAAACTGCATTTTATTCGGAAACTAGTGGTACTAGTTATTCTAGACAGAGAAAAGTTGTTTTTGTGAACTTTTGTACGGTCTATAAAAATGTACTATGCAGACGGTCGCGTAATAAGCTTAAGTTTACTGTTTTTGAGAATTGCTAAAATTGAAAAAGCATGAACTCGATGAGCTATAATGAAATGGTACGCGTTTTGCTTTTAAACGTAAACTAATGGAGATTTGACTAAATTTTTTCGAAAGAAGATTGTGTTGTCCATTTTTATGTGTTGGTTCATTCATTAGATAAATTGAAAAGCGATTTTATGTAAACAAAACAAGACTGATTTTATAGTACAGTTCTATCTTCACTCGCATCGCCTTATGCAAATATGTTTGTGTATTTTTGCAATTTTTGATTTTCAAATCAGTTTCTCGGGCAATTTTTGACAAACATAAACTGTATTTTATTCGGAAACTAGTGGTACTAGTTATTCTAGACAGAGAAAAGTTGTTTTTGTGAACTTTTGTACGGTCTATAAAATGTACTGTGCAGACGGTCGCGTAATACTGTTTTTGAGAATTGCTAAAATTGAAAATAGCCCGTTCGTCAATCTTAATTATTGTGCTTCCAACCTTTCACCTTAGTTAAGTTTCACCTTAGTTAAGTTTCACCTTACTTAAGCTTGTTCAAAGTGCGACACTGTTAGGCTTGGGCTATGTATATATATTACTGGAGTTGCATTCAACTTTTACGCCTACTGCGTAGGCTTGGTACCGAACGGTTTGTAATCAGTTGTAAAAGTTCTAAGATCTTCCATTGCGCACTAGAACTCAGTGTAAGAAAATATATTTTGCTTTCATGATAGAGTATGTTAATGTAGAATTGAGTATGTCAAATAAATCAACTCAAAGTAAAAAGATTGCATCATTCGACCCAAACGAACTGCTGCGCATGGCTTTTGCGATCATATGGAAATATGCATTAGCGAGTATTAGCCATCATAAGCGGTGCTCATTCGATAGAAATACAAACTATGAACACAAGGCTGGTTTCCATATGATCAGCAACGTAAAGCAGCGTTTGCACAAGCGTTTCTTACTGTACGTTTAGCGGCTTAAAGAAGAACTTACCAAGTACGAGCGCTTTTCACTGCAATTTTATGGAACCTTGTGAGAATGCACAGCACATGTGATGCTAGCAAAACTTAGTTAAGAAGCCTAAAGAAGTCCAAGGATTGTTGAAGAGGCGGTGTCACAGGAAACCGAAAAATATGGTTCAGTTTTGTTATAAATTACCACCCTTGTCCGGCACCAAAACTGTCGATGAGTGTCTCCAGTCATTGACGGACTGGGTTTGAAGCAACTTGAAAAAGGTTTCCAATGTGACGCGCCTTACCGTGAGCATCCAACCAACTTGTTTTACAAATTAGCCAATCTTGTTTTACAAGTTAGCCAATCAGAGAGCGTGAATTCACTTGACGGACACGCCTCCTCGCAAAGTTGATCAATATCAAATGTATTCTCGTCGCTTCGTGTTCATCACAAAAGAATAAAGTTAGTTACATAATACAAAGATTTTATTCACTTTTTTGCTTGTTCGCCACATCCGCAGTTAAGAAAATAATTATAGTTTAAGTCAAGACTGTGAGACCCATGAAGGAGCACCACCCCTTAAACAATCAAAACATCTTTGGGGGAAAATATTTAGTTCTATTGATTTGTAATTGTATATTGCATCGTTTCAGAAAATATCCATACTCCTTACACAGAAAGTTTTTTGATTTGGACCCCTCCCCTCCCCCGTTACCCCTAGTCCCCCTCTTACCCCTCCCCCTCTTTCCCTTCTAGCCCGGGTTGTTTTAAAGCCTGATTGACACTAACCCTGGATTAACTGTCAACAGAAGATATGAGTTGTCATGGTAATTAACCCTGGAAGCGCTAATCGTCCTTCGTCCTGCCACCTTGGGATTACCAGTAACCTTCCATGTGGGAGGTATGGATATTTTTGGAACCACACATATGCATTGCAATCAAATGTATTTTATTTTTTAACAGAAACCAGATGCATTTGCTTATGCCTATGAAAACAGGGGGACATTGATGGGAAGTACGCAATTAAGATATAACTACTACCCTATGATACCAGATATTAATAAAATTAAGCCAGGTCAGATTCGCTGTGGAGAGCATACAGATTATGGTGGAATTACATTGCTGATTCAAGATGATGTTGGTGGACTTCAGGTCAGGATACTTTTTTTATCTTATTTAATTATTTTGTTAGAATGAAATAATTGAAGGGCTGAGTGCCAAAAAGGCCTATGTGCATTTTTGGACAATTTTCAAGTTTCAAATTTTGAAAGAAATATTTAAAATATCCAATAAAATGTCTAATTTTGAGTCCCTGTGTACAAGAATCTGCTGCTTTTGCAGCATTTGAAACCATAAAAATGCTTAAATTCCCAGTTAAATTTTATGTCATCAGTTTAGCCATGATTTTAATGCAGAGTCCAAGCATTTCTACAGTAAACTGTAAATTTCAAATGCTGTAAAAATGGATGATTTGTGTTCATGGCATCTAAACTAGATGTGTTGTTGCATTTTTCTTCCAAAGAGTTAACACTTGAATATTGACCTAAAATGGACTGAGCCCTTCAATTGTATCATATATGGAATTGAGATTTTTCATGGTTGTCAAGGAGTAGCTGAGAAGCTAAGGTATTTTGGTTTGATTCAGGTGACCAATGTTGATGGACAGTTTGTACCTGCCACGCCCATGAAAGGAACAGTACTGGTGAATATTGCCGACTTGATGCAGAGATGGACCTCAGACAAACTCAAGTCTACAGTATGTTGTGAAATAAAAACAGATTTAATGGTTAAAAATAAAATCTTATCAATAGGCCATGCTTTTCCTGTCAAGTACCAAATACAAAGTCATATTATACAATGAACTGAATACTACGCGCTCTGTGATTGGTCGTTGCCTATGATCTATCAGAGAACAGACGCACGGCTGACATCATAGAAAAGTTGTTTGCTTTGTTTTGTCCAACTTGGCTCACAGTTTTGAAAATGTTTGTGAGATTATTCTGGATTGAGCAAGTGAAAGCCTTAAAAAATGTTTAGCAGGAGCTGTTTACGAGCAAGAAAAAGAATAAACCAAGACGAAAAGTGTTCTCGGCGACTTGAAAAATACCTAAACTGGAAAAAAATCTTCGAACAGTCGAGCGCTATGAGGCAAGTTCGTAATTTTACTCTTTTTGCTTTTCTGTTCATTGTATAAAACAAATAGATTCCATTTGGCTCTGTGTCTGTTCAGTTATAGATCACAGACGACGTCAAAATGTGGTAAGAACATCAGTGACCAGGCATTTAGCCAGAAATTGAAAAGTGGGCATCCTGAAGGTCATTCCCATCATAAATTTTTAAAGGATTAGGTGCAATTTTCATGAATTTCTTCAAAAAGTGGGCGTCCATAGGACGCCTGGACACTCTACTGGCTAAAAGCTTGTCAGTGACACACTCGCCTGCGGCTCGTGTGCCACTTTTTTGTTCTTACCACATTTTGACGTCATCTGTGATCTATAACTGAACAGACACACGGCCAATTGGAATCTATTTGTTAAACAGATGGTATAATGCTGTTCTAAATATATATAGGAACTAATAAAGCAAGGCTGACTGTACAACTGGGATTATATAAATAATATTCTATCCAATATTTCGTCAGGCACGGCCTGACCTCTTCAGGGAATAAAATAACTTACAAGAAAAATGTTACGATATAAATCGCCAAGAAACAAAAGGATATAAGATTACAATAGAAATAGGCTGCGTTTGGGGAGCATGCATCTACTGCATCACAGCTACTACATTTTTGGATATGCAGTTCATTCAACCTTTCTCCTTTTGAAATTTTGGGGTCCACGCGAGTCTACCCCTTAAAGTTTTCTAAGATGAAGCCATTCTACTAGGTCGCTAACTCTATTAGCTAATCTGGTGGATAGCAAAGATATTCTTATAACCAACGTAACTGTCACACACAGCCTTTATTATCATTATGTCTGACCTTCCTCAGCCAATTTTTCATCAATTTCATTCCCCAAAACACAAACATCTTCATATGCATATTTATATATTTGGTGGCATTTGACGATATAACATTGAAATTATGTAAAAAGAATTTCATTATTTTGGTTGTACAGTGTCCTTTTGAAGCACGAATGGCCTATTTACCCACTTTCCTCAATTCTTACAGGTTCATCGTGTCCTAATACCTGAAGTTGAAATCAAGCGTCGTGTTCCACGTCGCTCATTGGTATTTTTTGTTGATCCAGACTATGATGCAGTTATCACGTGTATGGATGGCTCAAACAAATATCCACCAATCAGATCAAGGGAATGGATAAATAAGAAACTTCAAGAAACTTATAAATATTAACGGGAAGTGTGACATAACACCAAGGCTGTCTTGCATGATGACAACTGGTGCAAGCGTCCTAAATGACATGTCGGTACTTGACATTTAAGTTGGTGTTACAGTGGCAATGTTTCCTGCAGAGAATGGCAAAGAAGGGCTAAATAAACACAGATGGTGGAAGAAAAACAATTTATATTATAAATAAATTGACTTAGGGCGAGAACATCTCAAGCCACTTTTTCACTGAAATTTTTGCATGACCGAAAACCTTCATAATTCAAAAAATTTGAATGCTAAGATAAGTCCTCTTAGCCTTGTTACAAAGTATTTATTTGTTAAAATCAAAATGTCCCAGTTGAAAGCTGGCATTAATAAATTTGGCGTTTGCTCTTTTTGCTTACATTGACATCCAAACATTAATAAAATTATGTTCTACAATTTTATCATTACCAAGTAGATATCATTTTAAAATTTTATTAAGAAATAAAAAGATTGACATGTGGACAAGAATATATCTTTTTTAAGGTCTGAATCCCCATTTAGATTTGCATAAAGATTAAACACATGGACACCCCTTTAAGGTGGACTCCTCTCTAGGTGGACACCTCTCTAGGTGAACACCCCTGTAAGGTGGACACCTGTCTAGGTGGACACCCCTGTAAGGTGGACTCCTCTCTAGGTGGACACCTCTCTAGGTGAACACCCCTGTAAGGTGGACACCTGTCTAGGTGGACACCCCTGTAAGGTGGACTCCTCTCTAGGTGGACACCTCTCTAGGTGAACACCCCTGTAAGGTGGACACCTGTCTAGGTGGACACCCCTGTAAGGTGGACTCCTCTCTAGGTGGACACCTCTCTAGGTGAACACCCCTGTAAGGTGGACACCTGTCTAGGTGGACACCCCTTTAAGGTGGACTCCTCTCTAGGTGGACACCTCTCTAGGTGAACACCCCTGTAAGGTGGACACCTGTCTAGGTGAACACCCCTGTAAGGTGGACTCCTCTCTAGGTGGACACCTCTCTAGGTGAACACCCCTGTAAGGTGGACACCTGTCTAGGTGAACACCCCTGTAAGGTGGACTCCTCTCTAGGTGGACACCCCTGTAAGGTGGACACCTGTCTAGGTGAACACCCCTGTAAGGTGGACTCCTCTCTAGGTGGACACCCCTGTAAGGTGGACTCCTGTCTAGGTGGACATCAGTGGTTGGTTGGCAGGTTACACTTGTTTGTCTGTAACTAACTCTATATGAGGCGGACATCTCTTATGCTGTGTTCACACAGGGCGAAACATGTTTAGTCTGATCACGAATGAAATATGATTCACAGTGAAAAGTGTTCACTTCAGGTGGCGCATTGCGCCAATCATGGCTTTGAGCATGATTGAAAATAATTCACGAGGTAGTTTCGATCCATGCCAGACGAAGCACGTTAGCGCAAATGTCGTCTTCTTATCAAACAATTATGCATTTCCCTTCGCTCGCAAAGAAGTTGTTTGAAAATTGAGATTAAACCACAACATCATGTAACAGCAAGTTCGAGCTCTATTTTGTATTTTGTCGGTTCATGTGCAATTATAAAGACTTCATGTAAGCTTATGCCTGCTTCATGAATCAGCATAAATTATAGAACCAGTCGTAAAACTTGTTTTGAAATTGACAGTTGATGTGAACTTAACAAATTTACACCGGTTTTCCGTGGTGTGGACTCTTATTACCACGATTTACGTCATCACATGGTCAAAATGTTGTGGACTCACGAGCTAGGCGCAGCCGTTGGTGCGAGCGTTTTGAAAAGAGAAAACAGCGCAAATTTTAAAAAAAATCAAATGAAACAAATCGAATCAATTTAATTTTTTTTTTTTGGGGGGGGGGGGGGGGAGAGAAAAATCAAGTCGAGCAACCATAAATGAACTACGGACACCAATTCCGAAAGTTCATTGTTTCTTTCTTCTTTTTGTCTTTTTTTCTTCCGAATATCTCTTTCATACTATCTCAATACAAATTTTCCGTTGATTCCCCTCACTTCTACTGATACTCTCGCAAATAATTTACCTTTGACAATATATGTAACACTACCCACTCATGTTGCCATGAAAACAGCATATATTCGGTTCCCCTCGTGACTTCAAATAGAGCTCAGATAACACACTTCTAGCGTTGCGTTTTATAGCTGATGATCATTTCATCGCTTAAAGTTCACTGTTTTGCAAAGACAATCAGTTAAAATTTATTCCTCGCTTAAAAGAGCAAATAACCATTTCCTAAAGTGTTCTGAGAAAGATTTAGGGGATTTAGCTCAGGAGAAGAATTTCAGTAGAACGCACGACTTCCTGTATGTGTGTGGAAAGGGCCAGACTACAGGTACGTCTCTTTCAATGATTTTAATTCCTTTTCGTAAAACATGTTTTGTCATTCCGAAAGCACTCTTTCCACCACCCACAACTTATTATTAATTGCTAGACACTCTTGCTGCGAAAACACAGTGAAAACAAACGAGCAAATGATCTAAAGTCAGTGATGTCGTGATTGATTTGTACTGTTTGCCAAAACTCAGACGATGTTCGCGTGATCACGTCGCATCTGGGCACCAACGCACGAGAAACAAAAACTTGATGAAATCAGGACGATTTTATTCTCCCAGCTAGTATAGTAGTATTAAGAGTAAAGAATGGATAAATTCTAATGACATAAATAACTTGTGATAATTCTATATGAATTTTGCTTATTTTCCTAGTAAAACAAGTCAACTTTCAGTTTCCATTCCACGCTTGGTCGACTACAGCTTATTGGGCATTCCTGTGATCTGTAATCAGTGTTGCGAGATTTCAGGTTTGTTTCACCTATACTGCTTTTTACCATGCATAGTGTAGACCTACAGTAACTGCTATGTATCTTTGCAGCTTTTAAACACTTTACTGAGTTCCAAGACTATTTCATATCGTATTTCAGTAGTTACAAATGTTCCTCAATTCTTGCGCAATTGCATGTCTACACCTTGAAGCGAAATATGTTTGGCGTCTAGCTAGATACATTTCATTTCCTGTTGTTGTAACTTAGAAATTCAAGGACGAAATTATGAACCAACACGAGCATTGAACATGAACATTCTAGTTTTTTTATTCACATTCTCGTCCCCAGAGCTCCACGGTTTTTTTTTTTAATTTGCGTCTCGTGTAGCTCTGGTAACAGACGAAAATTTGAATTTTTTTAATTGGCCGTTTAAAAATGAATGCGCAACAAGGTAGAAAATTTTACGCTTCTACGCATGAGGTTTTACTTCCGGTTGAATTGCAAATGACGACTACATCAACAAAACCAACGTTTTAATTTCAACGCTTTCAACGACCAATGTCACCCAGTTTTGTTTGGTTTAGCAGGTAAAGATACGGCTGCTAAATTTCAAAAGTATAACGGGATCTGATTGTCGCTAAATATGAGCGATTCGTTTCCGAAAATAATCAGCATGTATCTTGGAAGACGAAGCTATAAGCGGCCACGAATAATAAAGAAGTATGTTGCTTGCTACAGGAACGAGTAAAGAGAGGCAGAAATCCTGAAGAAATCCCAAGGGTGAAAAGAGATATTACCACTAGGTTACCCATTTTAAATAACAACAACACAACAACGCTATCAGCACTCTCGTAAGCAAGTTATATCAGTATATTTTCTTTATTAGGTAGTACTCATTGCTACAACTTGAAATACAAAAACCTAGGGAAACGAAGGTCACTCGAAGCCCACTAAAATAACATGAAACGAATGCAAAACAAAAATTCCTCGACATTTCTTACCACTGTTCGATGAAATAAGCCTAATCTATAATGACCACAGCGTGTCCATCAACGTCCAAACTTAGCTGAGGGTGGTAAAGGGTTTTTTCGTGAGCCGTGAAAGGCCTTTTTTTTCCCCGTGAATTGTGAAATGGCTATTTTTTTTCTCGTGAAACGTGATTTGGTTACATAACCCGTAAACCGTGAATCGACTTTTTTTCATGAGCACTGCAAAATGACTGTTGTTTTTTCTCGTGAAATGCTACTGTAAACCGTGATTCTTTCTTCCTCCCAAAAAATTATCCAGTAAGGACCAGTAAGCGTTTAACTACGCCGGTGGTAAATTGCGTGTCGAATGCATGACCGTGACTGTGACTGGACCCCAGATCACTCTACAAGGTTAGGTAATTTTACACAACATCAGCAAAACAAAGGACTCAGCTTTCTTTTTACATCAGGAAGAACGAGGAGTGAACGGTCGGTGAAGACAACAAACAAAGCTGTACTTTGGATGTAATTTAATTAGCAAAAAGTAAGGAATTTTTTTTTCGTGAAATGGCCATTTTATTCTCCGTGAAACGTGAAATGACAATTTTATTTTTCGTGAAACGTGATCTAGACCCCCCTTTAACACCCTCTTAGCTGTCTGAACTGATTTGGTCGGATATGATAGCGTTCAGTGGCGAAACGATAAATGCACAGCTCCCGAACGAAAGAAATCCGTTGACTTATCGAGCAATTTCTAAAATCAGTAGGCAAAATACGACGACAATCATTCTTCTAAAAAACAGCAGCACGTAAAGCTTTTCTTCTTTCCTTTTTAGCGCGATGTTTTCCTGTAATTGTTAAGTCTTGTACAGTCCTAGTTTCAAACGCCATTCCACACACACAACAGTCTCGTCTCCAGAGCTCAACCAAACGAAACGAGGGCTCTGGGGACGAGAAAGCACACACGAAAGGTTTTTTATTTCCGGTTTCTGGCATTGAGCAAGCGCAATAGTACATTAATGTATTAGGCATGCGCTAACGGATGTCGTGGATTTTACGACATCCGGAAGGCACTGTTACCAGAGCCTTCGTTTTTTCCGCTGACCAAACGAAACGAAGGCTCTGGGGACGAGAATGTTTTATTCCAGGTCCTCACTCCTGCGCAAGCGCATCCGTATACACGTAACACGACTATGACGTAGCTTCCTACAATGAAACACAACAATAACAAAACAAAGTCACGATATAACATCTCCCTTTTTTTAAAAGAAAAATTGAATGCGAAAATACATAACAAAAAAAACAAAAGGTTTCGAGTCAGTTACAGCCATCACTTTAACTCGTAATCTTTCAAATGTCTTGGGGGTCTACGGGTTGTCCGAGTAGGATAACGTTTTTCCATATCTGCAAGATATTGACATAAAGAATCCGGTTGAACTACCAGAGAGTCATCGACATTAGCAGAATCACAAATCTCTGGCAAGGGAACAGGTCAGTAACAGGCATCGACACCGTTGGATGCTTGTTTGGAACACGAGAATCTCCAGTGCTGGCCAGAATGGACTCATCCAATGTTGCTGTAGGAGGGATATAAGTAGACGGTATAGTTGAGTCGGAAACAGTCTCACAAGGCTGATCCATATCAGGAGATACATCAAGCGGCATAGACTGGTAGTCGGATGCTAAAAAGCCATGCGTCGAAACCACATCTGCAGGGCGTCTCAACAGCTGGTCTGTGTCGTTTCCACAGATTCCCTGCCACCTTGACCATATAATGACGAGACCCAAGGACTTCAGTAACTACTCCACGCACCCATTTTCCTCCCCTTCCAAAATTTCGAGCAAGAACAGAATCGCCGGCATTGAACTTGCGGAAGCCTCTATGTGCTGTACGACTCACCATGGTGCTGTATTGGCGAGCCTCAACATGTGTTTCAACTGACGGTGTCAGCAAATCCAGCCGGTTGCGCAGTCTCCGGCCCATGAGAAGCAGTGAGGGTGGTTCACCTGTGGTGGAATGAGGCGTGGTCCGGTAAACCAATAAATGATTTGCAATAACAGTATCAACATCTGCATTAGTAAGGTGGGCTTGTTTAACAGCTGATTTCAAAATCTGTACGACACGTTCTGCTTGACCATTTATAGATGGCTTGTAATTTACTGTATGCATCTACAACCACAAGGTAGGTACAGCCAGAAATTGGCCCTGCAAAATCCACATGAATGCGGGACCACGGCCGTACCGGAAAGGTCCAAGGATGAATTTGAACTGGGAACGGATCTGATCTCATAGACTGGCAAGTGCTACATGATGAAACAGTTAATTCAATGTCAGAATCCATGTTGGGCCACCACACATAAGATCGTGCCAAAGCTTTCATTCGAGAGATCCCCGGGTGAGTGTAATGCAGTTCTTGCAACACTTCTTCTTGGAGCGATGGAGGAACAATAACACGTCTACCCCATAATAAGCAACCATGCCGTGTGCTTAACTCGTCTTGTCTTGTCTTGTCTTAAATGGTACCAGACTGGGATCTACTACATGTGGCCAACCGCTAATGACGTAATTGTACACTTGGGATAAGACTGGATCCCGTTGAGTCTCCTTCTTGATCATCTGACTGGTCACATTAGTGATAACTTCAGTGTCCAAAAAATAGCATTCAACGTTTTCACATTTGGGAGACCATGTCAGAGGCAAGGGAAGGCGAGACATGCTATCTGCATCTACATGTGCTCCAGTACTACGATACTCAATCTTGTAATTGTATGAAGCAAGGATAAGAGCCCATCTTTGAAGTCGAGCTGCAGTATGAGCATGAACCGGTCGTTGAGGACCCAAGAGAGTCAGTAAAGGTCGCTGGTCAGTTAAAATTGTAAAGGAGCGACCATAGAGATACTGTCGGAATCTCTTTAATCCAAAGATGATACTGAAGGCCTCCTTTTCTAGCTGAGAATAGTTTTGTTGAGCAGGAATCAAAGTGCAAGAAGCAAAAGCCACCGGTCGAAATTGGCCATCAATTTGATGAGACAGGACTGCTCCAGCGCCATAAGATGAGGCATCACATGAAAGAAAGAGGGGCAAGGTATGATCATAATGAACCAGTGTCTGTGAGTTCAGAATGAGCTGCTTTGCTGTAACAAATGCATCCTCTTCAGCCCTAAACCACCTCCATGAAGTACCCTTTTTAAGTAGTTGGTGTAAAGGGGCTAGGACTGTAGAAGGATGAGGCATGAACCGCGAATAGAACATTATAAGTCCCAGAAATATTTCAAAGCCGTTACATCTTTGGGCCTGGGAGCATCCCGAATAGCTTTAAGTTTATCCTGAGTGGGGTGTAGGCCCTCTCCATCAATCACATGTCCCAGGTAGACAACTGATGATTGACAAAATTTGCACTTTGCCTTGTTTAGTCGGAATCCAGCATTAAGAAGTCGCTCTAACACTAGTGAAAGTGTATGAAGGTGGTCCTCTTCATCTGTGCCAGCAACACGAATATCATCCAAACGACTAACAGCCTTTGGTATGTACGACAACAAATTATCCATGATTCTCTGGAAGATAGCAGGACCAGAATGAATGCCATTCGGCAATCTTTTGAATGCAAACAAGCCAATGTGAGTGTTTATTGTAAGATAAGACTGGGACTCTTTCGCAATCGGTACTTGATGATAGGCCTGCTTTATATCCAGGACACTGAACACCGTGCATCCTCTGAAAGCTGAGTGCATATCCTCAATCTGAGGCATAAGGTAGGTTTCAACACGGGCACTTGCATTATATGTGACACTGAAATCTCCAAAAACACGGACATCCTCAGAGTCTTTCTTGCCAACGACTACAATTGGAGCTGCACTGTTCGCAGATGTTACTCGTTCAATAACATCATCTTTTTCCATCTTACGCAGTGCACTCTCAACTTTCGACTGTCCTGCATAAGGAACTGGTCGGGCTTTATGGAATTTAGCTTCTTTACTTTCATTCAATACGACCGGATCCCCAGTATAACATCCAAGTTTGGGTTGAAATAATTCACTGTATTTCTCAAGGACTGATGCTAATGTCTGGTTTCCTAGGGTTTCTGGGTGTGTAGAGGGACGGCATGGCAAAGGTCCAATGTGATTCACACCTGGCAAATTCTTCCAATCCAGCTTGACATCTGTAAGCCAGTTTCGACCAAATAAAGCACCAGTCCCTTTGTGTACAATTTGCAAAGGCAGTGTGTGTTGTGATCCCATGTACTCGACCTTCATATGTGCTTCTCCTAAGGGACGCACAGTCTCACCTGTGTATGTCGACAGCACAGCATTTGTAGATTTCATATCAACGTCTGGGCAAACTTGTTTCACGAAAGTAATCGGGGCAAGGGATAACGCACACCCAGTGTCTAACTGCATTAGACAATCCTGGTCTTCAATCTTTAGAGGTACAGAAATTTCAGATCTGGACATTGCATGAACATCATACACCACATACAACTCATCTTCTTCAGATAATTGTTCCTGAGGTGGCTCTTCTTCAAAACCCATAACATTTACTCCACCTTTCTTACACACTCGAGCAATATGTCCTCGTAACTTGCAATGGCGACACACAGCGTTCCTAAATTTGCATTTAGATTTTACATGATCAGAATTACCGTATGAAAAACAAGCATAAGAAGCTGCTAGCCGGAAACTGGGCGAAATCTGGCTAGGAGATGGCCTCGAAGGCCTCGAAGTAGATTGGGTAGCTGAATTTCCACGAGAAGAGGACGGTAAGGCTGAGAATTCTTTCGCAACTGAATTAACTGGTTGAGGCAATTGTTGCTGTTGGACTTGCAAAGTTTCTTTAGCCGCGATTTCATCTGCGATAACCACTTGGAGAGCCTCTTGAAATGTTCGATCTTCACTCAATAGTTTTTTTTTTTTCGAGTCGCAGGGTTTCGAATTCCACACACAAACTGATCGCGAAGCGAGCGGTTCAGGAATTCGCCAAAATTACAAGTGGCGGCCAAATGTCTTAAACGAGCACTGTAAACCGACACGCTCTCATTTTCTTCTTGACAATATCGATGAAATCTGTTGGATTCGGCAATTTCCAATCGTTTGGGCTTAAAGTGTTGTTGTAGTAGTTCACATAATGCCTCAAGTGTTTTTTCTTTTGGGTTATCAGGGCTGCACAAATCGCGAAGAGTGTTGTATGTCTTCTTACCAATGACGGAGATCATCACGGCGACCTTTTTCTGATTAGCTGCCCGAACAACAGCCGCAGTGGCATCATCAGCACATTTTCCAATATCGTTGGCTACAAAGAACTGGTCAAGTCTTTCAAGGTAAGCCGTAAAAGATTCAGAGGACGGATCAAATTCACCAACAGAACCGAGCAACAGTGAAGCCATGGCGGGATTTGCAAACACACCAGCGAGCACGTGCGTGGAAGCACAAACGAACGAAACGGAGTGAAGTAAGATCATCCGGTGTAGGAAATAGCACGAAATAGCCGTATTACACAAAGTGATCCCATCCTCGTCGCCAGATGTTGTAACTTAGAAATTCAAGGACGAAATTATGAACCAACACGAGCATTAAACATGAACATTCTAGTTATTCCAGGTCCTCACTCCTGCGCAAGCGCATCCGTATACACGTAACACGACTATGACGTAGCTTCGTACAATGTAACACAACAATAACAAAACAAAGTCACGATATAACACCTTTTAAATCCACTCAAACAATCAAAACGGCCTCCGAAGATTGTCCAATGGATGCAACATTTACAATATTCTTGTATTATAATTATATTAACCTATGGATGGAAATACTACCGTCTACATTTTTCCTTCGATCGGATTTTCTAGTAAAAATTGATAACGCCATTTATTGCTTTCGGTTTCGATTGACTTTTAATATTACTGCACCCTGGATCCAGAGGTCCGTTCTCTGAATATCATGAGTGAAATTAACCGCATAAACGGTTAGAAGAAGCTCGCGAGACGGACCTCTGGTCACTCGAATATACAACCTCATTTCCATGCGAGGATCTAGTTCAGAATCTGAACTAGGTCGCTGATTGGTTACTCCTACTTGTTTCCAGACTCTACCGGGAGTTAACGATGCAATAGCAAACTTCGATTGGCTGGACCAAAACAATTCGCAACGGGCGCGTGAAAAACCGGTTTCCCAAAGTGAAGTCACACAAACAACAATGGCGGACGTAGATAGAGATCGCGGCTTTTTGCGATCTTTAAGAAACGCTGTGGATTACTCTTTAGTATCCAAATTTTCAAAATATCAGAGAACTAAAGCCAGTTTAGAAAGAAGCGGTGTTGAAATTTATTCAGCGCAAGGATGTCTTGAAAAGAGGTGTTGACAGGCCAGACACGACTTATTAATTCGTGTTATCGTGGAGTGTGACCTTTAGAGTTTTGTTTGAACGAGGAAAATTTTTATCTCTATTTAATTTTTATCTCTAGCACGGAGGCGTGCTTTGGAGTTGCAGGTATTCTCGCTGAACGATTTCGCTGACCACTGGTAGGTGTCAGGAAGAGAAATAGGTGTACTGGATTAATTGCGTGCGGATATCAAGGATCTTTGTTTGTTAAATCTCTCGCCTTTGAAAACGGTTGTATCCAGAAAGTTTACTTCCTTGTCTGAGATTAATGTTAGTTTGCAAGGACAATAAAATCTTCTATCTCCTTTTTCTCGACACTCTACAGTGAAAAAATGTCATCGATGTATCTTTTCCACTGGAGTGGATTTGATTTAATATTTCTGTCTCGACCGCGTTTTAAACATGTCAGCTGTTAGATTTAATTTAATGTAAACAAACAGACACGCGTTGGTCCCCAAGGTTTAAAACCGGTTTGGTGAGATATCCGATCCACAAATCGCATGGAAATGAGGTTGTGTACTCGAGTGCCCAGAGGTTTTTATTTTTTCTCGGCGCGTTGCACCTCGTTGTCGCGGCTTCGCCGCTCAAACTCGCCGTTTTCACTAAAAAATAAAAACCTCTGGCACCCAGGGTAATATTATTGTTGAAAATTCTAGGTATGACTTTTAATATTACTGTTGAAAATTCTAGGTATTCACACGTCGCTTTTTTAGTACATCGACGTACGATACTTGAAAAAGTAAAACGGATATTCATTATTTTACGACGGCCGAGTCTGTGCATTCTGATGAACAGTAGAAAGAAACGTAACGATGTACAAAGTCTCTCGAGTGTAAGGTATTCTGGTATATATCGACATAAACTTGATTTGCATTAAGCGGCCAGGTCCTCGGGTCTTCTGAGGAGGGACGGGGGGAGGGTGGGGAGTGTGGGAGGGCTGCACAGGAGTGAAAACGTTAGGAACTGAAAATTATCCTTTTGCAAAATAATAGGAGACGGGCCCCTCCCCTAGTTCTGCCATTGTTTATCTATCAAGTTTAAGAAATCTTTATTTACTGCTTCATGTTCTGTTGCCAAGACTCACATAACCCCACCATATTGGGACTAACCCTTATTATACGTAGGGCTTAGATCAGTTAGATAGTCCTGTATCTATTCATAAACGCCTTGCATTGTACGCTGTATTAAATTATTCCTTCTGCTTCTCAAGTCAACACACGGAGATATTTTGTAGTATGTATTTCATGGCTGAAAGCCATACAGTTGTCGGCATTAACTAAATAAATTAACATAAATTTTAATGCGCTAATGTGACACAAAAAAAAGAAGAAACCTCAGAGTCGGATTTACAAATCGTCGGCTGCGCCACCACGAGCAACAAGTTATCGGTTAACAAATTTAAGTTGTACTTTCACACAGTACAGTTAACATCCTCAAGTCATTCATGCTTAAATGATTTCATAAAATGAAATGACAGAAGGTGGAAATATCCCGCAAAAATGAACAACAACTAGTAAACAAGATCAAATGTTCAACTAAGGCAAAACCATCGATCAAATATGTTACTTGAACATAATTGTACTCATTTATTAAATAGGTTTGTGCAAATTATGCAACTGATCAGTGTTGTATAATTGATAAATGAACCTACTTTGTGCCCGTCAAAATTATTGGGGACCCCTCTCCATGCTGCGGCCCTGGTTGAAAAGGTTATAAACAATCTTAAACATATGCAACATATATGCAACCAAACTATGTGATTTGCACAGTACAAATCTTCCCTCACAAAAACTTAAAAACATTACATTCATTTGCAAACCAATCAGGAGGCATTTTTTTAAATTCTGGAAATGTTCATGAAAAATAATACAGAAGAGCAAAATAATATTTTGTACTGTACAAAAATATTAAAGTCACCATTTGTTGCACTAAGAATCCTGAACAATTACTACCCATATCAGTAATCTTTATATAAAGATTACGTGTGATCTTAATATAAATATCACGGTCATTTTAAAATCATTCTCATTAAAAATTCAGCGATAATTGCATTGTTTGCCCATTCAGCCCCGAACTCCCCTGTGACTGAAATCAAAGCCGCCACCAGGGTTTTCATAATGACCGTAGATTACCAGGTATAAAGGCTCATACACGTGATGCGATTTTGTTCCAAGAAATCACATAAAAAGAAACAGGCATATATTAATCTCTAATTAATGTGAACAATTCAGTTACAATTAACATGTTTAAGGAGGCTCGTACCCATTTCTCAAGTCCACACCCTTTCAATTTTAATGGGCCATATCTTTTGTTGTAGTGCATAAAAAGACAAGCCACTTTGCATGCAAACACACAATACATTGAACTTTATGGGAGTACAGGATTTGTTTACATCGGTGCTTCCATGGCAACGGAATGGTGATCCTCTGAAATTCACAAGTTGCGGAGTTTCTCTAGATCAAGAGAAATTTTTGTAAAACCCGCTAGTGGACTAATTGATTAGACCATGGGCTTCAACTGGACAAAGTTTGAAAGAAATGTATGAGAGCGTTTTCGAAATTTTTAGGGATGAAGTTTTGGGGATTCTAAATACAGTGAAAAACATACTATCGACATAATTGGCTAATATCTAAAGAAAATGATGCGCGATGGGGATGCAGTTTCATCTCATAGTAGTTTGATTCCATTTGAAATGGTGTGTGAAAAAGTGAGGGGGTTGCTTTGGCCGATTGCAAGAAAGAAGGATTTGATTAGCGTGCGTCCAGCTGCTCTTGTTGCCATTTTTGTATGTAATTTGGTCTACGTCTACAAATGTGATGATAATTTGGAAACCGCGAGATATTTTTTTTAAAAAAATTGACAATCTCGAGATTGGTCATCAATTTATATGGCCTGCAAGTTTCAAGGACATTGAAGACATGCAAGGCAATAAGATATGGCCTCCAATGTACCAATTTTTTCCCGCAGATTTTGTGTTTACAAGTGAGCGTCCTCATTATTCACGAGTATTGTTTTCGAGTTTCATATGCACGTGCAAAACTTTACAAAAAAATTTATTTGCATCGAACAGAACGCTCGATTGCTTTCCGAAGAATTTTCCGAAACATGCTAATAACTGGCTTGCGTTACGAATAGCAATGACAACAGTACTGATGAAGACAAAGTCGGAAACGTCACGTTTCATCAAGTGCCGGATGCAGAAATAACACATTTATGATTGTCTCACTCTGGTTATTTGTTGCAATCGGCGTAGCATCTGTTCCTTATTTAGATATAAAATAGCGCAAAGCAGAATTCTCAGCTAAAATATAAAGTTGTCACGCTGTTCTTGCGTGTGACATATTAAAGAAGCACTGTTTCTGCATTACGTTTATAAATTTCCAAATTGGGATACCCTCGGTATGGCTGCATTTCAGCGTAATAGCGCAACATCGAGTGCGTAATGTTATTACAGTTCTCAAGCCAGCTATTAGCATATTTCGGAAAATTCTTCGGAAAGCAATCGAGCGTTCTGTTCCGATGCAAATAATTTTTTTGCTAAAGTTTTGCACGTGCATATGAAACTCGAAAACAATACTCGTGAATAATGAGGACGCTCACTTGTAAACACAAAATCTGCGGGAAAAAATTGGTTCATTGGAGGCCCTATTTTATTGCCTTGCATGTCTTCAATGTCCTTGAAACTTGCAGGCCATATAAACTGATGACCAATCTCGAGATTGTCAAATTTTTAAAAAAATTTATCTCGCGGTTTCCAAATTATCATCACATTTGTAGGCGTAGACCAAATTACATACAGAAATGGCAACAAGAGCAGCTGGACGCACGCTAATCAAATCCTTCTTTCTCGCAATCGGCCAAAGAAACCCCCTCATTTTTTCACACACCATTTCAAATGGAATCAAACTACTATGAGATGAAACTGCATCCCCATCGCGCATCATTTTCTTTAGATATTAGCCAATTATGTCGATAGTATGTTTTTCACTGTATTTAGAATCCCCAAAACTTCATCCCTAAAAATTTCGAAAACGCTCTCATACATTTCTTTCAAACTTTGTCCAGTTGAAGCCCATGGTCTAATCTATTAGTCCACTAGCGGGTTTTACAAAAATTTCTCTTGATCTAGAGAAACTCCGCAACTTGTGAATTTCAGAGGATCACCATTCCGTTGCCATGGAAGCACCGATGTAAACAAATCCTATACTCCCATAAAGTTCAATGTATTGTGTGATTGCATGCAAAGTGGCTTGTCTTTTTATGCACTACAACAAAAGATATGGCCAATTAAAATTGAAAGGGTGTGGACTTGAGAAATGGGTACGAGCCTCCTTAAGGTGGCTCAACTTTTTTTTTTTTTTTTTTGGCGACACAACATCCCAACCTTAAACGGCTTATTCTTCACTTTCTGAACTCGGTCAGGCAAGCCTTCACACATTTACTAGATATACTAGACACATACACAAACGCACATTTAAACATGTTTATAGTGCCTGACATGTCAAACTTGTTGATTCAAAAACACACAAATATGTAGAATGTAGACAAAAGAGAAAGTCCTAAAATAAACCGGTCTTCAACAAATAATACGGCAATGAAACTTTGGAAGGCGAATGCCAAAGTCCTGGCCAATACTCTTATGCACTTGAAGTAATTTACATATATAGTGCATTACATGTTAAACTTGAGATCAAAAGATTTAGTAAAAAATTCATTGATTAGTTTTTAAATAATGCTTATCTAACCAAACTGTTACTTCTGTGAAAACATGAGCATATTTATCAAGACTTTGCTTCTGATCACATCAAGTGAAGTATCAGCCATTCAAAGTTGGCATGTAGTGTTGCCAAAAAAATCATTTGAGCCACCTTAAGTGAAACATGTTTCAAATAATTTAAATTTGGTGGTAGCAAGAACATCGTTTTAGCTTTTTATGCTGACAGATCATCACACATCATGAGCTTCAGCTTCTTCTGCTGCAAGGTCATTGTACAGTCACTAAAAAAATGACCAGAACACAGTCGGCACATAATCCAAATCTTTTAACCCTTTTTAACGCGTGAATACGCGCATGCGTAATGAACGGGTTATCGGTAACGGAGACAGACATGCAAATGAGCACTCACTCGCTCCTTCATCAGCTGTAAACTTAGTGACGTAATGCTTTGTTACGAATGTGTTTCGTAACAAGAGCGTGAATCCAGCGATAACATCAATAAGCTTAAAGATGTTTCGCATTTGGAGTCTTTAATACAACATTAACAACATTACAACATCATTTCTTATTCACGGGTTGGCTCTTAGGAACCTTTGATTAACTCTCAGAATCAAATTCCCAATCATGTGGTATATTGGTTCTAAGTTCTGAGAGTTGTACAATTCACCTCATATCACTAATCAGTAGTGTGACCATTTAAATGAAAACTCTTGACCATACCTTTCATTTGCTTCTTTCATTTTTGAAAACAAATTATGACAATACTTTGGGGTTTTTTTTGGATATTCATTGATTGATTGGGAATGAAAGGGATTATGTGCTACCTCTAAATGAATTTGTCGGAAAACAACAGCTTGTGAGACCCTCTCCAGCAGTAACTTAGCTGCTAAAGGTGGCTAGATTTTTAAGACTTCTATCTGCAATCCCCTTGCCCAGTGACAGTAAAAAAACACATCAAGGATCCTGAGTAGTAAAAAATATTAGACTGTAAAGATTTTGTTTTCTTATGATTAGGTTATCCACGTCTTGAAGCAATTTGATTCCATGGCTTCTGCCGCACCAGCAACTTCATCCACAAAAGAAACAACCAATTATTCCAGGTTGTGCCGTGTTCTTGTAGATGTGGGCACTTGCGCACTCAGGGACACTTTCAATACCATATGCACACCATCAACTCTTCACACAGTCTTGGCAACAAACCAACCCATGCTGCAGTCGCTAAGACCACCGAGGATTATCAATGCAACACAATGGGGAAAACTCTACCCTGCAATCCCTACTTCAGTGTCTTCAAGAGACTTTGACATCACATTAATTATGATACTCTTAAGAAACATATGTGGACTAGCCCCCCCTGCGACTGGCTGGGACACCCTTCCTGCTGCAACGGACATAAGCCGTGAAGCAGATATTGCCCGACTCAAATATTTCAGGAATATTGTGTACGCTCATGCTGAGCATGCTTCTGTTGATGATGCAACATTCCACAGACACTGGAAGGAAATCCGAGACACTCTGGTGCGACTAGGAGGGGTTGCCTACAAGGTAAAAACACTGGTTTTTTTGTTACATTTTAAACAAAAACTTATATTTAGTTTCTTATGTCACTTTCCTCAACTAGTACTTATTATCCCCAATTGGCACTTTATGGAGAATGTTTGCCTCCCAATAACAGTTTTCTCCACAAGTCACTAGAAGTTAGATAGTTGGTTTATTCACGATTCACCCTCACTTAGTTTCACAGCAATCACGATCTCTTAACAAATAAAAGCATTTTATTTTTTTCTCTCTTATCATAACCGCGAATTCTTATGTTATGCAATCTATTCCGGTACTCGCCGAAAAGTAACTCCTTTGATTGGTTCATATCAACCTCCAATTGATCATTTGGACACACCTATTCATCTGTCACAAAGTTCACACGCAAACACAGGATAATAACAGCGTTTTTGTAAATTCTATGATGTTATTGAAGTTATTTTCATTGCATTTGTCACACATTCTTTGTAATAAAAAATATCCGACACTTTTGTCATAAATAAATTATTGGAACTTTAATAAAGTAATTTATTTCAGTCTCTTTTTTTTAATTTCAACACAGCTATTAACTATCGCGAAGTTGTCATGCTGCTTTCTCTCTAATTAACACTATAATTTGTGATTTTTTCTTTTCTTTTCTTTTTTTTTCATTTTAAGGTTGCTATTGACAATCTGGAGGTCGTTTGTATGGACCCAGATGTAGAAAAACACTACAACGATCTCCTTATCCAATGGAAAAGTGACGAAGATAACATTAAAGATGTGTTAAAAGATATTGGTAAAAAGATTGATGACTTGGTGGCATCGGCTGTAACTTCAGTGACGAAGGAAAGAAGTGAGGAAGGTGAGTTGTAATAATGCAAGACACAGGCTTACCACACAAAGAACCACAGAACGTTACTTAAACGGAACCATAGCCCTTGAATAAATATTAGCAAAAAGAAGACTGAACAGTTGCAACATTATTTATTTGCTTCAACTGGAAGGGTCTTTAGGTGTGATATAAAAGTGATCTTTTAGTCATTTACATCATAGGGGTCCTTATTTTTGCACCCAGTGGGTGGGAATTTGTTAGAATTCCTCTGCCCCACACCCAGGGGTATTTGATAAGGTTTGATTGGGCACAGGGGACATTAGGGCAAATCCCCCTGGGGGAAGCCACTGATTGAAGCATAAGGCAGCCTAGTTACAAGACCCATTACACATTTGGTTGTGTAGAACCTACAATTTCCTCAGAATTTACTAACCTTTTTTTCTTGTTTTTTTTTTTTATAAGGCAAAAGCTTCAAACTAGAGGAGATGTTGGATACCTCTTTGGTGTGCAGAGAGAAACATCACGAGAATGAACTTCTGAAGTCTTTCTGTGAACAGTGCAAAGTGTGCATTTGTGACAAGTGTGGACAGACACGTCACAATAATCACACCAAGGTGGATATCCACCAAGCCGCAGAACAACACAAAGTCAATATCGAGGAGATTGTTGAAGAAATGAAGAACGGAATTGCTGATTATAATGAGCATGTGGAAAAAACAAAAGAAGCGTCAAGGAAAACTCGGGCGAAGATTGCCACAGCACGTAATAAGGTTATGACATCTCTTGAAGAACTGATGCGACTTTTAAAGGAGCACGAGACAGCCACGATAGCCAGTTTGGATGTCGTCGCGGAAAAAGAGCAAAGAGATCATGCCACACAACTGGAACACTTTCAAATTTCCATAACCCAGCTCCAAAAATCTGTGGAGTGTTGTGAGGCCATCTTACAAAGAAACCAAAGCGTGGAGATTCTACAAGCGCATCATCCTCTCGTTAAACGGTGCAGAGGTCTTCTAAATGCAGAGAAACTGAACATTTATAAGCCGTTGCATGTCAGGTACGAGATAAATCACGACGTTATTGAGAATATGAGAAGCGTAGTTCCAGCCGTGGGTCGAGTTGTTGTCAGTAGCACAGATCCGTTGCAGTCAGTGGCAGAAGGATCAGGGTTACAAGAACCAGACATTGGAAGCGAAGTAACGATTAAAGTAACGACAAAAGATTCTAATGGAAAAAAGTGTTATGAAGAAGACGATCAGGTTAATGTCAAAGTGCAGGCCCCATCAAAAGAGGAACTTAGCCACTTGCTTGCTTCTAGCGAAGATGGTGAATATATGGTGAGTTTTACACCGGATTGTGTTGGAAAACATGACGTGCTGATTGCAGTTAACGGTCAGCCGCTGACTGGTAGTCCATGGCGTGTTCACGTTGCTCCACATCGTTACAAATCTGTATTCACGTTTGGTTCACCTGGGAAAGGACAAGGACAGTTTAATTGGCCCCGGGACATTGCAATAAATGACGAGACAATGAACATTGCAGTAGCTGATTATTATAACAGCACAGTGAAGCTGTTTACTCTGGAAGGAACTTATCTAAAGGATATTGGTGCTAACAAACTAACTAGACCAATTTCAGTAGCATTCACCAGGTCAAGTGAAGTCATTGTCATTTCTTCTGAAAAGATTTTTTGTTTTAATGAAAGTGGTAAATTTTTAAGGCGTGTCATCAACAAACACCTGAAGGTACCATACAGCTTGACTATTGCACGTGATGGACGCATGGTGGTGTGTGACTGGGGTGACTTTACAGTCAAGGTCCTATTCTCTGATGGTACACAGCTGTTACGCACCATTTGTGCTCCAGGCGGTGAACACCCGTCATATGCTGTGTGTCATCAGAATATGTTTTTTGTTTGCTATTACCTGGAAAATGATGTAAAGGTGTTCAGTGACGATGGTGATTTTCTGTATAGTATCGGTACTCCCGGGTCTGGTGATGGACAGCTCAGTTATCCTATTGGTCTTACAGTAGACAGGTTCGGCAATCTGGTGGTGTGTGAGATTGATAACAGGCTTCAAATTTTTACTCCTGGCGGGAAATTTGTAAGCAAAATAGAAGGTCGACATATTGGGTTTAAGAAACCTTGGTCTGTTGCTGTGTCAAACATTGGCCAGTTGTTTGTTACTGATTCAGAAAAACATTGTGTGCATGTTTTGCAGTGAGGAAAGGGATGTCTCATTAACTAGTAATTACCAGCTGATTTCAAATAACAACACGACCATAAAAACAATGAACTGAATTTGCTATTTAGTTTATTCCTCTACGGACTTTCAATACTTATCCTAGTATTGCCTTTGTAAGCAAAATAGAAGGTCAACACACTGAGCTTATGCAACCTCGGTCTGTAGCTGTGTCAAGCACTGGCCAGTTGTTTGTTACTGATGAAGAGAAACACTGTGTGCATGTTTTACAATTAAGTGAGGAAAAGGATGTCTTATTAATGCCTTTGTTGTTGTTTATTTCAGAAATAGAACACATTTTCTATGAGTTTACCGGCGTTATAAACCCATGCGGGATGTTGGGAGAACACGAGAAAAGCTTGTAAATCACTAGCCGCAAGCGAGTGATTTACAAGCTTTTCGAGTGAAACTCATAGAAAATGTGTTCTGTACCATTTAATAAACGAGCAGCAGTGTTTTATCAGGTATAAAATTTTATACCTGATAAAACACGTGCTGCGAGTTTATTAAATGACTTAAAACACGTTTATTGAATGAGTTTATTGAATGACTTAAAAAAAAATCGTTAATAATTCATGACCATTTTGTCCAATATCGATGAAACTATGTGGAGGTGATATGAGAAAACAAAAGAAGGTTGTTTGCATTTGGGAATTGAACAACGCTAATGAAGGAGAAATAAAATTAGAAATTTAAATATGCAGAACTATGTCAGTATTTTATTTGAATGCGGTCTTTTGATACTTCGCTTGCATTAGTAAAAACATGCCTCCGAAGCGGGCGTTTAGGCCACCAAAGTCTAAAGAAGAAGAGAAAAACGCATTGGAAGAGTGTATTCCAAAGGCCACACGTTACACAGATAGCGCCTCGACTAACACCCCCAGCACAAAAGTTAGTCTTTCTAAAACAGATGCAGCTGAAAGCAATTCAATTCACATTTATTAGATTTTGAATCGGTCGATTTTGACGTCGCAGATGAATTGTTAGCTAACATGACTATACCAGATAGTTCCAACGTAAACAAAGTTGTTATGTCGGGCTCAGTATTCAATAATTGTACTTTTCATTTGTAAGTTAGCACAAAATAAATGTGTTTATTGAAATTAATGGTTGTTCTCAGTATTTAATTCCTACTGTATATAAACTGAAGCATTATATAATATCACATGTGGCATTATATATGAATATTGATAGATAATGCGACGTGTGTCATTATATAATGCTTCACGTTCATTTGTATGCCATTGTTTTTCTATTATACCCCATTATTGCCCTGGGCCACATTCAAAACCCTCCCCGGGCTTTTTAGTTTCAAGTGTATTTTATGTGGTAAAGAGTGTTTTCCTCGTGACTAGAGAGGAAAGTTCTTTGAATGGGAAATCCAGATTGAATTGTGTCTGGACTGATCTGCCGCCGCAAGCATGAATGTACGAGGAAAGTTTGGAAACCTATAATTTTTATGGCGTATTTTGGATTCAAAGATTGCCTTCCTGTCAGGAATTTTTCAATTGGAATAAAGGTTTTTGCCAGAAACTCAGCTTCTGAAAATGTTTTCGACTTTTTGAAATGTACAGTGAAGCCCGTACTTCTCTACATTTTAAGTGCTGAATGAAAACTAATCTCGTTTTTTTTAATAAGCCTACACGTTCTGAGAGTTTGATTGGTTTGATAGAACAGACTGAATTGTTTCATCATTTCATGCAAATAATTTGTTTAACAATAAGGGCCTGGTCGCACTACAGTCAAAAACAAAAATTAGCTCGTGCAAAAATCGAAGAAAACAAAAGAAACCGCATCGGTGGGACACGCTTTTTGTGGAATGTTTTTGTTTTTATGTCATTTTGCACGGGCTAATTTTTGTTTTTGACTGTAGTGCGACCAGGCCCTAAACCTATAATTTTTGTTAGTTTCATTTTCTTCCTGCTAATTAATCATCCTTGCTTGGACATAATCAGAATAATATATACACCTAATTCAATAAAGGTTGCTTTGGCAGTTGGTCATTGGTAATTGGGATTTGGCATTTGACATATGGAACACAATGCAATGCTTCGCTTGAGTGACCGCCAAACAATAGCTTCCCTATGCCCAATTACCAATGACCAAAGCAACCTTCATTGAATTAGGTGTATAGTTAGCCTTAGCCTAACAGCGTCGCCCTTTGAAGAACCTCTGAACAAGCTTAACTAAGATGAACTTAACTTAGGTGAAAGGTCGGAAGCACAAGAATTAAGATTGACGACCGGGCTACTTTTCAATTTTAGCAATTCTCAAAAACAGTATTACCCGACCGTCTGCACAGTACATTTAGACCGTACAAAAGTTCACAAAAACAACTTTTTCTCCGTCTAGAATAACTATTTCGACTATTTTCCGAATAAAATACAGTTGTTGCTTGTCAAAAAATGCCCGAGAAACTGATTTGGAAATCAAAATTGCAAAAATACACAATTTGATTAAGGCGACGCGAGTATAAAATCTTAGGCCCGGTTCAAACGTCGAACTTTACATGTGCCGAACCTAATAATTAGGTTCGGCACATGTAAAGTTCGACGTATGAATCAATTAGGAACGGCACTTTTGTATTTGGGTCGACTCTGCCGTTCTATTCGACTGAGCTTGTCGAATAGAACGGCAAAAGATCGACTTCGATTCATACGTCGAACTTCACATGTGCCGAACCCAATGCATAATTTATGTTAACATATTTTTCAATATAACCGCGCTTCTGATTGGCTATTTAGTGGGTTTTCGCGCCTTTGCATACAGAACTCACAGAAGCGTAACGACGGTTACCAGCATTCACTTTGTAGATTTTTAGACTGAAACTGGACAGCTTAAATCGGTCTTCTAAAAAGTTGCTTTTCTTTATATCCATAAATAAATCGTAATGTATTTTAAAATTTATCGCGTTACTTTATTTTGTCCAAATATCACGATCACGATCTCCGCACTGTCTCCTTGCTATAACAGAACACAAAGCACATTAAAATCAAAACAAGAATTTCCAGGCTTGGTGAATTTTACTTTTTTGGGTTTATTTCCCTATTTTAAGCAGTAAGGATGATATTTCTTTTCGCCACGAATTAGGTTCGGCACATGTAAAGTTCGACCGTCTGAATCAACAGTCGAACTTAATAGTTTGGGTCGACCTAAATAGGTATTAGGTTCGGCACATGTAAAGTTCGACGTTTGAACCGGGCCTAAGGCCCCGTCCACACGTATCCGGATATTTTTTAATCCGCAACTTTTTTGTTGCGGATTGGCCTTCCTTCCACACGTATCCCGCGAATAAGGCTTATGAATCCGCAACTTTTTGAATCCGCTCTCCAGAGTGGAAATTTTTGAATACGCTACGAGTACGGCATCGTGTATCGTGTGGACGGTCGAATCCGGATATTTTTTAATACGCTGACGTAACAGTATCAGATTCAGTCTTTTACCGCGCGAATATTCAACATGGCCGACCGAAATGTTCTCGCTTCACTTCTACTTGGACTTACTTCAAGTCTAATAACGTGTTTACAGTTGAACTTTGATTTGAACTTGGCCCTTTGCCTATGCTTTTTTGACAACATTTAAAGAGGAGCCCTGGCTGCTAGAGCGAATCCGGATACGTGCCCCGGGACGGGCAAATACGATTGGAATACGCTACGTGTGGACGCGAATATTTTCTAATCCGCAACAAAAAAGTTGCGGATTAAAAAATATCCGGATACGTATGGACGGGGCCAAAGTCTTGTTACTCGTGGCGAAGCACACGAGTTGTAAATCCGGCGTTGACTTTTCTTGTTTTTATTCGTGTCACATTAGCGCATGCAAATTTATGCACGCATATTTAAGTCTATCGACGACTATATGGCTTTCGGCCATGAAATACATACCGTAAAATCTCTCCGTGTGTGTACTCGAGAAGCAAGATAAAGAACTACTGCGTACAATTGCACACTTTCAAGACAATTCAAGGCGTTCATGGATGGGTAGGACCGTTTGATATTGTGTTCGCCGCTTATTCCTGTGGGATTTTTGCTCTGGCAAGTTCTGTGTTTTATATATTAAACTTGCCATTTGCTTAGCGATCGAGCTCCGGGTCGAGCTTAAGTGTCAACTCCTGAATCTAGTGAATGCAGTGTAGTCTTACTTTTAAACCCGTGTATACGTGAAAGCATGATGAACAGGTTATCGGCAAGGGTGTTTAAATAAAATTCATTCTCTCACTCACTCACTCACTCACTCACTCACTCACTCACTCGCTCCTTCCATCAGCTGTAAACTTAGTGAGCAAATGCTTTGTTACGAACACGTTTCGTAACAGGAATTCAACGTGAATCCAACGATAACAATAATTAATTTGATGCAAACGAATATAGACAACAATAAGCTTACAGATGTTTCGCATTTGGAGTTTTTAGTGCAACATTAAAATCGATCTAAAAGGATTTTGCAACGTAAACACGCGTTCTGATGCGTATCTAGCTTAAAACAATAAAATTTAGTTGATAGGTGGTATGTGCTCTTGGACAGCGCAGTGATCGAGTTTGTGGCTTAGTCCCGGACGGCCCGAGTTCGAATCTCCATCAAGTCCTCTTCTTTTTTTTTCTTTTTTTTTTCTTTTTTTTCTTTTTTTTCTTTTTTCGAACTGGACATTATGAAGGTGATGTACTTTTTTTTTCGTTCGTCAAAAATCCTTACGTTTAATTTAAAAAAAATATATATATCGAACTGTGTCAGTGTGAAAACGTATTAAAGCTTACGGCAATATTGCGTTACGCGTTAGCATTTCTTCTTCTCGGGTTGGCTCTTAGGAGCATTGGATTAGATATAATTTTAAGCTTATGTTTCTCTGTAAAAGCACTCAAATCACTTGGGAATCAATGCTGCAATGAGTTAAAGGCGCCACGAGTTCAAGCTGTGTACAGCTTCTTGTTTTGTTTACTTAAAATCGCTTTTCAATCTATGTAATGAATGAACAAACACATAAAAATGGACAACACAACCTTCTTTCGAAAAATTTTATTCAAATCTCCATTAGTTTATGTTTAAAAGCAAAACGCGTACCATTTATATAGCGCATCGAGGCCGAGCCGAACTGAATTTAAGCTACACGTTTATAAATAATTCTCCAAAACTAACGAGAACACAAACAAAAAGGCAATCACAGATTGAAATCAAGATAAATTCCCATCGAAAAATGTAATTTGTTTTACTTTTAAGTCTCCGGCGACTACTGTACTTGGAAATTCTTTAAATCTCCGCTTTGGTGCTGAAATCCGTAAAACGAACCCATCTCTTCGCATTGCTAAAAACGTGTATAGTTCCTCGAAGAAAGAGTTTATATATCTCTGAAAGCTCTTCTTTTTCCACTAAAGCGGCTTCTGAGTATCCCTTAATTAGTATCCTGTCTTGAGTAGCAAACCGCAAAAAAAATGTATGTAATGTATGTAATCTATGTAATGAATGAACAAACACATAAAAATGGACAACACAATCTTCTTTCGACAAATTTGATTCAAATCTCCATCAGTTTATGTTTAAAAGCAAAACGCGTACCATTTTAATATAGCGCATCAAGCTGCCTTCGATGAAATTAAAGAAATCGATACAACTGAAGTTAAGCTCGTTTTAATTAAAATAATTCCCCAAAACTGCACAAGAACAGAAAGAAAAAGTCAGTCACAGATTGATATCAACATAAATTCCCACCGAAAAATGTAATCTGTTCAGTTTACCTTTGGGGCCGACTACATGGCGAATTTCAGCCCGGGCTGAGATTTCAGCCCGCTCAACTGGGCTGAAATTTCGTTGTGATTACATGACAAATTTCAGCCCGGGCTGAGATTTCAGCCCGGGCGCCATGTTTGAAATTACGCGGGAAGATTGATAACGAGAATCAAAATGGCGTCGAAGATTCGACTGCGCGTGCCCACATTTACTTTTCAGCCCGGGCTGAAATTCTGATGCGATTACATGGCGAATTTCAGCCCGTTTGGCCGGGCTGAAACTTTGTTCATGTAATCGCTAACTTCATTTTAAGAGGATTTATTTCGGAAGCCGGGCTGAAATCTCAGCCCGGGCTGAAATTCGCCATGTAATCGGTCCCTTTGAGTCCCTCGCTTGCTTGTTAATTCTCTCGCATTGAAATGAAGTTCCTCCAAGCAAGATTTTATCCCAGAAAGCTCTTCTTTTTCTACTAAAGCGGCTTCTGAGTATCCCTCAATTAGCATCCCTGTCTTGAGTAGCAAATCGCGAAAAAATGCAGAGAAATAACGACTTTACTTCACTGACCAGCGAAAGATCCAAACTTTTTAAAACATGTTTACCGAGCTGACGGCTGTGTAGCCGCGCGAAAAACAAAGCCTCAAAGATCCCGGATGTTGATGACGTCCTACGCGCATGTTTTGCGAAGTCGTACGAGCCCGCGAGCTAGCCCAAAGCGTACGACGGGCGTTCGGCGGGCACACAACGCGCCCGCGAAACATTCCGCTAGCCATGACCACGAAAAATGACGGGCATGGGTTCGATGAGTATGGTGCTGCGCAGCTGGGCCTTCGGTCCGGCAAGTGCTCCGCTATAAACTGCATCCGGTACAAAAGTATTCCATAGAAAGCAACGTGCTCTCAAAAACAAAACATGATAAAGCGTATGAATGGAATTGGCGTAAAATAATTATCCTAAACAACAAAGCTATACTTTTTATTTGTACTGTGCAAATCCGTCTTGTTGCGTTCGACGTTAGGAGAACGCCATCCTAATTTCAACCGGATTTGGGTATCCTGTGGTCAATGGGATACCTATGCATGCCAGGCGTGAAGAATCGAGATTTTTTGGTTCGACGGGCGATGTTCAAAATCTGCGCCATTTTGAATAATATTATGCGCGCACCAATTTTAAGCAGCATTATCGTTTGCGGTCTTCTGCAGTTTACTTTTATTACCAATTTTAAGCCCAAAAACTGGCCAAAGAAATTGCGGCTCCATCTTTTCAGCTGAAAAATACCTCGTGCGTCCGTAACGTGGATATCTTTGGATTATTCGGTAAGTACAATCATTTTTCTCAAACTTCATGCGATGTTCCTTAAAAAGTTCATCGATTCAATTTGTCAAAGCCTTACCAGGAAAGTTTTTAGTACTCCAAGAGCATGTGGAAAGCCCGAAGTCGGCGTCCCACCTACAACCAACCGAAGACCTTCGCTGCTTTCCTGCTTTGAATTGATGTCCTCGAGTTTGCCGAACAACAAAGCAAATCAACCGATTACTCTGTCCCAAAGTTGTCTCAAAGCAAATCAACCAAGCCATTGTGCTTTGACCCATAGCGGTCACAAATACAAACCAAACAAACCGAGTCATTGTACTCGGTGGCCATTGCGCCAAATTTACATGTTTTGTTACATTTTCCCTTGCAACTATTCAAGTTACTATCATTCATGTTACTGTTACAAAATTAGTCTCGCACAATCAGTATCTGAACTACATTGTAACTAAGTAGATAGACATGTTTTGTTAAATTTTTTGGTTTCACTATTAAAATTACTGTTGTTCATGTTGATGTTTACTAAATACTTCGTGTTGCTCAGTTAATGTCTCAGCTAATTTGCTCCTATCTTTTTCCTATGATTTTAGCTAAATTCATTGAACTTCGAACGCACTTATTAATCTTTGATCACTGCTAGTTTAGAAGTTATCTTAGGATTTGTAGGTACATTTATAAACTTCAGTTGAATTTCAATCGAAAATTTCCTCAGTTTGAGAGTCATTGTTTGCTCTTTGGGATCCATTTTGAGCTCTTCACTAAACCTTCAGCTCAGTGAACTTCACAAAGTACATATCGAGGTTGTTTTGATTGTCCTTTATCGCTGCATGTAAGCCTTTCCAAGCCAATGTTAAATGAGAATATATTCCAGTTGTTGATATTAGTTTAAAATAAGCTTAGTGTTCTTTTGGTGATATGCCATTTTTTGCTTGCGTGCGTGGGAAATTTTTGTCTTTCATGTAGGTTTGACCATATCTTCTGTTCTCATCTTCTAACAGACCACAATATGCAATAAGACACTAAACCGGGTCGAGTTGTGAAATTCTCTTTCCTCGCGCGTGTGGTGATGCGGTAACGGAAAATTAAACTTTGTTTACTTTACAGTTTCTCTTGCGCGGTTTTCTATGAGTTTACCGGCACAATAGTCGATAGGTTTTTGACCAATCAGAACGCGCTTAGTATCTCAGTTATTTTATAAAGAGTAATGGCTCTATACGATTTCTGACTTCAAACTTTTCACGACCTGGTGAACAGTTTAGTGATAGAACTCCATCGATATGTATTCCATATGAAAAGAATTGACAAACACTTCTTTCAAAAACATTAAGTTTATGAAGAGCTTAGAATATAATGGTGTCCAAAAGTTCAAATTACTGTTTGTGATTTTTGAACTACTTTACTTATCGTTGTTATTATAAAATGATTATACATAGGACCCTCCGGGCACACGGTATGTTCATCTCCCCTCTCGTGCACTGATTTCACGCGTGTACCGATTTCACGCGTGTACTGATCCCATAAAATAGCTTTTGGCTAATACTGGAGTTACATTTAACTCTTACGCCTACTACATAAGCTTGGTACAGAACGGTTTGTAATCAGTTGTAAAAGTTCTAAGATCTTCCATTGCGCACTAGAACTCAGTGTAAGAAAATATATTTTTCTTTCATGATAGAATATGTTAATCAATGTAGAATTGAGTATGTCAAATAAATTAATTTAAAATAAAAAGATTGCATCATTCGACCTAACCGAACTGCTGCGCATGACTTTTTTAATATGCATTAGCGAGTGTTAGCCATCATAAGCGGCGCTCATTCGATAGAAATACAAACTATGAACACAAGGCTGGTTTCCATATGATCAGCAACGTAAAGCAGCGTTTACATAAGAGTTTGTTACTGCACGTTTAGCGATTTCAAGGAGAACTTACCAAGTACGAGAGCTTTTTACTACAATTTTATGGAATCTTGTGAGAATGCACAGCACATGTACGTGTGATGCTAACAAAACTTTGTTAAGAACACTAAAGGAGTTTTCGGATAAACATACGAAGATTTAAAGAATGTTTGCGCAATTTTTGAATCAAATAGAGTATTTTCCAAACTTTGTTAACAAAACATACGGAGAGAACATGATCAAAAAAGACACAGAAGTACTGAAATAAGAGATAAATAAACTAATGTAGTCGATTTTTTTCTGTGCCCGTGATTTAACTTTGCTCTGTTCTTAACCTGTCAAACCAGTAGTGGCCTGTTTTTTGGCGTTCAGATAGTCGGGAGGGCGCGAAGGAAAATTGTGATGCGAGTGAGGAAAACAGTGTGGAGTCCTCTCGTTTTTCCCGCTCGTTCGTGTGCCGGCTTTTCCTTTGCGTCATCAGACCAAACCATTATTAAAATATCTTACACAGTACGTCATCTATAAACATACAAAATTATCAAGGTTACAAACAATGATCGAGCCGCTAATTTTTTATCTAGCCTCGGCCATTTACTAGAAAACATTAATGAGTACTGTTAAATGAGAAAAATGGCAACTTCACTCACTCTTCATGTTATCATTGTACCGTTGAATGTCTTGTTGAGGACAGCTCCCTATCTAACCTGCGAATACAGCCGCCTCTCATCACTCCTGGTCGCTAGGGGCGTTCGCGCGAGACTTCGCAGGTTACTCCCTATCACAGACAGTACATTGATATTATATTGCAAGTGGAGTGCCTCCCTAAGGTGCCTCTTGATCCAATTGTGACAAGTAAAGCATGCTAACACATGGCTTAGTAATTTACTATTAAAAGGCAGTAAAATAATAAATAAATGAAAACTGCCGTGAAAACCAAGAGTGGCATTATTTTGAATTCATTCTGTATTTCAAAATGTTAGGTTTATTTCTGCAAAAATGGCGCTAATGTGGTGTTTTAATGTTTTTAGTGTTTTTAATGTGGTGTTTTTAAAAAAACATCCCCATTTCATCAGCCTTGTTTAACGAGGTGCCTCTTGATCCATTTTAGTTTCCTTTGTTAATCCCTGATGTGTCATGTCCTTGGTGAAATCCACAGGTCCATTGTCCAGCTTCATATTTTCCATTCTGTCCTCGTGGACAATAAATAACAGCAGCTCTGTTAGTCCCAGTCTCAACATGTTAATTCTCCTTTCTGATTTTAATTAAATACATTTCTTGTCGTGTTTTCTATGAGAATAAAGTGGTAGATCAAGACAAAAGTTTACGCCACAGCATACAATATTTGCCGAGTCGTTATTGGTTACCATTTTGTTATATTAGCATACAAACTTACGTAGAGAAAGCCCCGTGCTAAACACAAATTGACTTCAAAAGTTGAAAGGGCTTGTTCAACTTAGGCCCGGTTCAAAAGTCGAACTTCACATGTGCCGAATCTAATGCAAATGAGAAAGAACAATAGATTTTGTTCATTTGCATTAGATTCGGCAAATGTGAAGTTCGACGTTTGAACCGGGCCTTAGTAATCTTTGCTACTTTGAGGATTGGCGTGACGGAATTTTTTTAGTAAATATCGGCTATCACTTTAATCTTTAGACCTTTCCTGGAAGAAATTCCTGACCCAATGAATACCAACTGGAATATCTGCCAAGATCCACAGCCAAACACGACCACACCTATCTTGTATCGCCTCAGTTGTCTGGCAAAATCCTCATGCGGTACGATGTGACCTTGTAACCAATATGGGAGACATTAAACCATGGAATGACAGCAGTTATGAGCACTGCCCAACTGATGGACGCTACCAGTACAACACAAACGTAGTATCTGATAACAATGGGAAACTTGTGGCCAGGTATCATAAGCCTTTCCGCTTGAACGAGATGGTTGTTGATCGTCCGTTCACACCTGAATACGTCACCTTTGAGACGCCTTTTGATAAATTTGGAATATTTATATGTTTTGATGTCCTGTTACATGATCCTACAGTACTATTGCTACGTCAGCATAACATCGATCACGTGTTTTTCCTACCGCATGGTTTTATGTGCTTCCGCTTTTGTCGTCCATATTGGATTCTACGACTCGTGGGCTCAAGGAATGGAAGTTAATTTTCTTGCAACAAACACCCACGTGCCAGAGTACTTAAAAGGACTCCGTCGAGGCTGAAATATCATGTTTTCATGATTATGACCAGCAGCTTGCTTTAAACTTACTTTATTGTCTTGAAATATGAAGAACAAAGAAAGCAAAGGAATGTTAACTAAAGAGGCAAAATAACCTCTTCTACACGAATGGCAGTTTTGATTTTAATTCTTGACCGCTTGTTACGAAATTAAATTTGGTCAGTGAACTGTAATCCACTTCCATCCTCCCAATCCTGCACTTAAGCTGCAAACCACTTCTTCTATACTGTTCTATAGAATCTTTTTATACAATTAAGTTGTATATTTGGTGGCATTTGGCGATGAAACATGGAAATTAGGTAAGCGAAGTTTTGCTAGCTATTTCGGCGGGATAGTGTCCCTTTAAACACGGGTAGTGAAACTGGCTACAGTCCCACTGGTGCGAAAAACAAAGATTTAGGAGCCTGTCTGCCAATAGTTCTCTTCCCATTACCACCTTGCTAGAACACAAAAGAACAGATCTGCTAAAACGCACGCGGTATTTAACACTGAAAAAATACAGGTAATAAATGACAAAGAAGATTCATTCTTCCCCGGCCTCTTTGGTGATCTGTTCCTTTTCAAAGAGCGAAGAAAGCCTGAAGGTTCTTTGCATGTCTGTTATCGAAATGGCAGTGACATCTGTTACTGTCTTATCTACGAGATGGCTGACAAACGCGCAGACGAAGTGAACGCTCTCGGTGTCTTCGACGGTCTAAAGAAGGACAGTACTATTTACAAATATGCGCCTTAATCAAATGCCCGGGATTGAGCGATGACTTTCAAAGGAAAACTGTTTCAAATATTGTTGATTAGTTCGTACGTCTGGTAGCGTTAGGCACGGAATTGACGGAAGTAGAACATGTACTGCGAGAACAGGTCAAGTTCTGTCATATTCCCGCGAAATGGAGATAAAAAATGGAAAGAAAACGTTCAAAGGAATGTTTAATTGCCTGCGGAAATCAGTACCAAAAACGCGAAGTTTTTACTTCCACATCACATCCACGATATGCCATGTTAGGGCCTGTTTATATGGTCTCGGGTACCCGAGACAACCCTCCCCCCGAGTTACCCTGGGCGAGCTAACTTTTCACTTATTTCTTTGAAAAATTCAACCAACCGTTTACATGAGAATCGTAACTCGTCTCGGGGGGGCCAGACAACTCGGTTGGGCGAGTTGTCTCGCCTCGGCAGGTAGGGTAACCCTGGCAGGCGGGACAACTTTTTCTCATATAAACACTTTGTCTCGCCTACCCGGGACAACTCACGATGTCCTGCGTGTCACGAAAAGCCAAGATTTTAGGTTTAAGAACACAAATTCGCGCTAAAGAAGTAAAATGTAAATCAGCAAAGCCCACAGTGATCGAACGAATGAAAGAAAATCAAACGAACAGGTATACGATAGCTGTATTTAGATTTGAATATTTACGCAGCGTTGTGAATATTTAAATAGGGTCAACTTTTAACTCGGTCATCAGGGACAACATTTCTCATATAAACGCTCGGCAAAGTTGTCTCGGGGGGGGGAGGGTTGTCTCGGGTACCCGAGACCATATAAACGGGCCCTTAGCAAAGCTTTCTTAAGGAGCCTAAAGGAGCTTATCAAGGAATGTTAAAGGGGCAGTGTCACGGCATTTGGTATCATTTCAAAAACCATGAAACGTTGTATTAACAGAAACCGAAAACTGTGGTTCAGTTTTGTGATAAATTACCAGCCTGGTGCACCTGTCGATGAGTGTCTCTAGTCATTGACGCACTTGAAAAAGGTAGGCCTAACTTTTTTTCTATTTCTCACATTTTCGGTTCCAAAATGGGCTAGAACAGACCATGATTAGTTCCTCTATAAAGAATTGGTTAATTTCTTTCTCTCGGTGTTTTAGTATTATTTTGTAAATAAGTAAAGGTTTTGTGGCACAGCCTCTAAGTTTATAACATATTTTATGTCATCATCGCACGCACCGCAACACAATAAGCGGTTTGATGTTCTTTATATGATTTATTGGAAATTACACAAGTTTTGAAAACTTTGCTCGACTCTTAGGAGGAACACGAGTAAAGTATATATGAAATGGGGTATTTTTACTCGGTAGAGCCAACTACTTTGGTGACTGCACTGTAAGAATCTTGATGCTATCTTTAAATTTACAACTCCCTGTGTAAATAATGTATTGATGAAAAAAAAACTATAGAAACTGAACCTGATAGCTGGGTCATGATAAGAAATGTTTTCGCTTTAAAATTTGATGTCCCAGGGTCAATATACAAATTCTCCAAACAACTTTCCATACACATGTTCTGTGTGATTAATGTATATGTTGTGGTGCAATTTTGTACTTGGTGCAAATTTTATTTTTCTTTGCTTTTGGGTATGGTAATGTATGATAATGTATTTAAACAAAGGAAAATGAAATTTGCACCAAGGACAAAATTGCACCACAACATATACAGTAGCTCGTGTAACATTCTTTGACAAGAGAGGATAAAGGGTAAGAGAGGCCATCAACCATACATGCCCTATTCCACAGGTAATCTGCCTCAGGATATTTTTAGAAGCGTGGGTTATCCACGCTGAAACATTCGCGCCATGTGATTGGCTGCTATCTAACCCTTTGGGATCTCTACAGCCTTGGTGCCGGTCTAAAAATAACTTGAGACAGGTTACCTATGGAATAGAGCATGTATGGGTGATGGCCTCTCTTACCCTTTATCCTCTCTTGTCTTTGATCAATCAGAGCGAGTTACGTGTTCATGAATTAAGGTTACAGTGTACCTTCGGGGGTGTCTCCAGTATAACAGCTCTAGTGTCTTAAGATTACACTTAACATACCTAAACCCAGATATCAAATTAAAGCTTATAGAGCTGGCTATCTAAATATGGAAACCATTTGGTAATAAAGTGAATTGTCGAATTTTTTACGACGTCTAAATTCGAACGTCCGAATCAGCTTTAAAACGCTATAACTCAAAACGATTATTGTATTTTGCTAATTTGATTTGTTCTCGGGTTTTCGGACACGAAGCGCTAAAAAAAACGTGTCGGCGATTTCCCATATTCAATTGTAGTGAAAAGTTACAGAATATTTTCGAAAAAGGGAGAAAAAAAAATTGGAATGATCGCACGGAAATGGCTCTTGACGAAAAAGTTTTCGGAAATAAAAAATTCGCCGACACTTGTTTGTTGATTATATGTTAGCCTAGCTTCTGTCCAAATTTGAGGAAAATCGATTTTTTTTTTTTTTGAGTTGTAGCTCTTTAAAGTGTCCCCAACAAGCGAAAAATTAACTTTGAGAAAACAGCGCTTAAAAAAACATATCGCTTCATAAACAAACTCCGCCCACAAAAGTTATACTGTCATTTCTCCGTCAATTTTCACTATTTTTCGATAATTTTTTTTTTAATGAAAGTTCATTCTGTAAACTTTATTTTGACGCCAAAAAAAAATTTCGATAAATTTTCGATCTGAAGGTACACTGTAACCTTAAGATTAAAGACAAAAACCACGACCTGACCCGTACGTACCGCGCTTGAGATGGTATGTTTTTTGCTACGCGCGAGTTCTGAATATTTCGCTGCATAATTTGGGTTTGTTGTGATTGGTCTGATGCAAGAAATCAAATTGCTCTGGTTTGGCTTTTATGGAAGTTATATTACCAAAACGTTCCCTGAGGAGAAACAGTAGAATCCCAATAACTAGAACCGCTTGGGAAAAGCAGAACTGTCCGAGAAGCAAAACAGGGTTAACTGTGTATGGTTTGGGCGAGTGAGAAGTTAGAGATACCGTAGATCTGCTTCTACCGTCACCCATGTGAAGTGCGTATTGGGCTATTTTAAGCGCAAATTGTGCCACCTCTGACGCAATAAGAGCGCGCGCATTTGACACCAAAAAGATTTGTGTCGACGCTTGAAGTCTTTTTACCGGAAAAGTGCCAAGAAAATAAAAACAGGCATCATATGGATCAAAATCAACTCCTTTAACCCTTTAACCCCCAAGGGTTTTTGCGTTTTGAGCGATTTCCTGCATACACACGTGCCATAGGCTTTCGTGACTCCATATGTGAAGTAACCGTTGAAAGTGCTGCTGTTCTAAAACACTGAGGCTCGAGTTTACTGGAAACGTCATTGTGACGTGGTCATTTTGTTTCGTTCGTTCTCAATAAAGGCTTCAATATCATGTTTTTGCGATTTTTGGTAAGTTCAAAGCCATTTTTCATCTTTAGTAGCTGCCTGGTGAGCATCATTAAGCTTGAAGGTAGTTCAGAGTCCACTTTCTCAATGAAACGAGTTAGGTGTTGTACTTCGTTAACGAATTTGGCTCGCTGCTCGTGGAACTGGAAAAATGGCCACCACGAAACGAAGTAGCCTTGGGACTCGACTCTGGATGAATTTCTCGACCTACCACGGCATATTTTGGAAGTTGCGACCACTTAGGAACACAACAAGCGCGAAATTTCGGTGGTAGGTTGGAGTGGCTGTGAAATGTGTGGGGGAAGAAATAAACCCTGTCAAAAATTCTCGGTATTTCCCAGCATAAGAGCAAACAAAATCACTTCTAAGGTAGGACTAGGACTGAATTTTGCTGTGAATGTTGACTTTTGGGTTTGCAACGGTGATTTCAATAAAAAAAACTGAAGGCAAAAACATGATTTTTGTTGCTTTTCTATGACATAATTTCTTGTCGAAATTCAAACGCTAATATTTTGCAAAAATCGCTGACTTTTTTGTGTTTATTTGGTATCTCAATTGAAAAAACTTTCTAGTCAATGCTCACAACTGACAGTTAAGGCAATGTTCGCACGATTGAGGAAATTGCAATTTTTTTAAAAGCCGTGGGTCTTGTAGTGCCATTTGGCACTCTTGGGGCTTAAAGGATTAATAGAACATGAGCTTATGAAAAAAGTCGTTTATCTGTTGGCTTGGTTAAAATAAGAGACATCCACCAGAAGACTTTCCTGACAGAAAATCGTAACCAGGGGCCCCAGAGCTAAACTTTAAAATCAGAATCTGTAGGGTGTATTAACCCCCAAACTAGCTGGAATTGTTTCGTCGCCTTAGAATTTCATTGCTTATCCTTTAAAACCAACCGTCATATATGCATCTTTAATATGAACATTTCAGACAGAAAATAGCTTTCGATTCCGGGCCCGAAAAGTTACCGGGACTTTTGAGAAACGGACCCCAGGTTAAGTTTTTCGGCAATGCTCTAAAATGCTTCTTGTCGATCGGAAGTAACTTGCTGCCAGTCCCTGAACAGGCTGGTTGAAGGTCAAGCAGATTTTCTGTCATAAATGTTCTCAAAGCGTCTTCCACAAACCGGCGCAAGTTCGCTAAAACATTGAAACAAACATTCTTGATGATGTCATCACTACGCAACCTCGTCCCCACGGTCTTCTCCGCTTTTTAAATTCAAAATGGCGGGTTCAGGCGCCATTTTGATTTTGGAAAAGCGGAGAAGACCCTGGGGACGAGTAGTAACAAATAATCGTGATGATGATAATTCCAATCATCAAACCACTGCAGTGAAATGTGGAGATCGTTTCTCTATGTGAAATAATGGGGTAAATAACACGTATATTTTCACTCGTTGATCTAGTTGTATCCACATTAAACTTGAAGGTTTTCCAGGACGGGAGAGGGTTTTGTCTGGTCTTTAGGTCTTGCCATCTTCATTTCCATACCGTTTTAACTTTAAAAGTCTCTGCATTGGAACCAAGCCATATGTTCTATGCAGGGAATTAAAACGTTCTATTTGATAGTACTTAGTTGAGGGAACCGGAACTGAAGGGTTTGGGAAGCGGCAAGATCAGAAAACCCCAACCACCCGGTCCTCTCTTCCCCTCCCATTTCTCCCTCCTAAATTCAGTTGCATACTCATTCCTGAAAAGGACACCACCAATGTTACCACGCAAACAGCATATATTGGGTTTATTTCAAGGATGAATGCGTTTCTAAGGAATCTCGTGACTTCAAATTCAGCCCAGATTACACACTGCTGCACTGTTTAGTGGCTGATGATCATCGCGTCAGTTCAAATTGCCTATTTTGCAAAGAACAAGCAACTGAATTTAATCATTTCGTGACAACATCGACTATTAGTTTCCTATACTGCGCGATAGTGAGCACATTTTGAGTCATAAGAGCGAGTGTCTCCTGTTTATGACAGTTTTATGTGTCACTAGACTTCAGAGTCACTACAGGTATGTCGCTAATTTTTCTTTACAAGTTACTTTTTCAACATCCATTATCTACAATTAATTTACTAAAACTACTGCTTCAAAAACGAAAGGTAAGTGATCTAAAGTCAGTCATGTCGTGACTGATTTGTACTGTTGGCGCCAAAAACCTAAACGACATTCGCGTGATCGCGTCGCATTTGAGCACCAATACACGAGAAACAAAATCTTGTTGAAATCAGGGATGTATTTATTCTCTTCTTGCTTATTTTAGTGAAATTAAGAACAAAATATTCTTCCGTTTTAGTGACAAATAACATGCGATAACTCTAATTGTATGAATTTTATTAATATTTGAGGTTGACCAAGTCAGCATTTAGTTTCCATTCCACGCTTGGTCGACCAGCTTTTTGGGCGTTCCTTTATCTGTAATCAGCGTCGCGACATTTAAGGTTTGTTTCATGTTTATAACTATCTTGTTCAAGCAAAGTATGTGCAAACAAAAACTCTTCTTTATCTTTGCAGCTCACTTTTATCGGCTTTACTAAGGTCCAAGACCAACCTCGATTATCAGTTTTTATATCATTGTATTTCAGTATAGCAACAAATACCGCTCAATTCTTGCATAATTGTTTTATGTCGACGCGGAAATCTGTTTGGCTTCTGGCTGATACATTTCATTTCCTTGTTTATTTCCATTTTCGATGTTATACTAACCTATCGTTGGATTACAACTAAATACACCACTAAAACAATCAAAAGACCTCAATTTAATATTTGCTAGCGTGAATGCGGATGTCTGTGGCTTGCTTGTTATTAAAAAACTTTCGCCTGCGGTGTTCATTAGATTAAAACAAAACAATGGACGCATCATTGACCATCATTTAGCAAAATGTTTGTAATGCTTTGCTTGTATTCTAAGGAAATACTCTAACTCTAGCCTTCAATACAGTTTTTCTTACTGACTCCTTTTTTCATTCGGATATTCTAATTAAGGTGTAACTTAGAGAGGTTTCATAAACTATTAATTACAATGAATATTTCGAAATATTCATAATATGCCATATAATTGCTTTCGTTTTCGACCGACTCTTGCTGAGACCGTGTTAAATAGAAAAGTAAAAAGCATATTCATAAATTGTTTTACGAAGGGTGAAACTTTGTATTTTGGTCAACATTGGAAAGAAATGATGGACAAACCACGAAAAACTCTCTCGAGTGTAACGGAAATGTTTATTTACTATTTTATGTTTTGTTGCCAAGGGTCACATAACCTCAGCGTACATAGTGACTAACCCCTTGTCTTAAAAAAAATGGCGGGCACTTCATTAGTTTGAAATGCTGTGTTTATTTCAGTTTGCAACTCAATATTGTCACTTAATTGTTCTGCCATCATCAGTGCTGAAGTTACCCATTAATGCAATAATTTTTTTCGTTTGTATTTTCTACAGCCTTCAATTTTCCAAGTTCATTTCTGCCTTGATATATACCTTCACTTTAATATCAGGTAAAACAGTGAATAGTTGAGTTGTTCAAAAGCTAAAAAAGAATCTATAAACATGCACAAATCACAAAAGAAAGACGATATTGGCCAACTTGTCATTTTTTGTCTTTTCGAGCGTGTGCGTTCAAATGAACTTCCCAATTTGCATTTCTTTAAGGTTTTTATGAAATCAGAAGAGTTTTAAAGAAGGAAGAGAAGATTGAAAACATGCGAACAAATAGTAATCGTGATAACAGTGCGTGGTGTTCAAATTCTAATATCAAAACGTCATAGGCGGGATTCTACCTGAATGCCATTTTTCCGCCACTTACATGGTTTTAATGGAAATATCTCGTTCAGGTTTCAAGCAACCCAAGAACCCTTCACTCATATCATGAATCTACTCAAGAGAACATAAAGTTAGCTTTATGTTCTCTTGATCTACTGTATGTTATGGGATGTTTTGTAAATTTTTTGGTGATTTGGGGGTATTTTTGGGAGGAATTAGCTTTTCTCAAAGGATTTGTAAAATTTAGAGAAATAAGAAATATAAAAGATTTAGTGAAGTTTTAAAATTAGAATTTGTAGTTAATAATTAATAGACGGAAACCACTGAAGTTAATCCACTAGCAACCTGGGGTGCTCTTGCGTGGGTATCAACTGTCTGTTAGTGTTCCAAAAATCATTTTCTTTCTTCTATCCCTTCTTTAAACCTCTTAAAATTTCATTCAAATTCAGGTAAAACCCCGCCTTAAATCCTCATCATACAAACACGTCACAATATTTCGTGCACCTTGTCTCGCAAAAAGAATTGCATTATTACCCCCTCGTGCAACTGCATATTTTTTGTTGTTGCACAAAACTCGAATGATTTTCTGCCTTCTGCATTAATTTCTTCAAGTTGCACAACAAAAATCGTGTAACATGGCTCCAACAACTTGTTTCACCACTCTTCATGTCAACCGAAGTGTTAGTTTTAACTTACGGAATTTTTTTTTCACGAGACTAAGTTGCACGGCAATTGTAACGTGTGAAATTGAATGTGCAACTTGCAACATTTTTTTGCAAGACAAGGGCTGTGTTTTCATGATCGATTTTTCAAGACCTTGAACGAGTGTTAGTAGGAAATCTCGTGAAAACAGTTGCTTGTCCAACTCGCTTAAAGTTAAGCAAGTTCGCAAACTACAATAGAATTCTCATTAAATTTAAGCCACCAAACTAGGTCGCTGGAAAGCTTGTCGGCAATTAATTTCGGCCCATCACATTTCGCCAGCCAAACAACCGAGAAGGGCATGTCAGAGGTGATATAATTTGCATTTGCCGCGAATATTTGAATTGGCCAAAAACGCAATGGCACGCTACCATTTCCTCGTGATTACAGTTTCAATTTTAAACCTTCAATTCTCTGTTGAAAGGTACAGGCTTCGATTCTTCTTCTACGTCGAATAACAAGCAACTTGAGCCTTTGCTGAAACCTTCTCCTCCTTCGATCCTGGAACAAGCGCGATAACATACCAATAAACATAAGAATCATATATTTGCAAGCGTCTCTGTTTTCGACTCTGTTTCCCGCCATCTTGCTTGTTATTCTGCGAATAACAAGGGACAAACATGAAGAAAAATGAATTAAGCTCTGTCCGTAAACAAATCACCTCAAGGAGAAAAACCGCCTCGTGAAAACACAGCCAAGTTGTAAGAAAAATTGATACGTTTAACAGCACCTTTAGTAAATATTGGAAATCTTTTCTGTTTTGTTTCCTATTGCACTGTCAAAACTCACCAAAAATTCAAAACTTTACATTGATCTGCAAACCAATCAGAAGGCATTTTTTATGTTTTGGAAATGTTTATGAGAAATAAAAGCATTCCAAAGTAACGCAAAGAAATGTTTAATCAGAATGGCATAATCATTATTTAACACTTAATGAAACCGAAGGAAACAGTAAATTTTGTTTCCCGAGAATCTCGAGATTCAAGGGAAAGAAAATTCACTGTTTCCCGAGGGATCAGTCATTAAGTGATTTGTTTTATAGCAACACAAAATTTTATCATAATCATAATCACCAAATCATGCCGCCTTTTATCACCGTCTGATCACGTACGCCAACGGGCAACAGGGCACCGTTACCCTCTGACATCAAAAATGTTGACGTCGAATATATGTGCATAAAAAATGTTTGAGACTGACACCTGTGTGAACAGTTTTGGTTAATTTGATATGTAACTTCAGTTCTAGCGAGAACACCGCTTCAGCCTCTTAAGCAGACAGATAATCACACATTTTCTTTCCCACAAAGAATATGTGTGCAGAAGGCTTAGGACAGACTAGGAACTGAGTCACTTATAAACAAAATTAGTTTTTATTTGATTATGAGCTTCAGCTTCTTCTCCTTGAAGGTCATTCTGCAGTCACTTAAAAAAGGAAATAGTCAGCACACAGTCGACCAGCACATAATCCAAATGTTTTAAACTCTTTTACTCCCAGAATCAAATCTCCAATCATGCAGCATGGTCCTATTGACACCTCATAGTGTAACCATTCAAATGAAAGCTCCTGAGCTGTAATTTCATTTGCTTCTGTTTGGTTCTCGGCATTTTTGAAAAGTAATTTTGACAATTGTTTTCTTATTTTGATCTCGGCCGCTTTTGGAAATGAAAGAGATAATGTGCTGCTTCTCATTATCAATCATCACTAAAGAAGCATGCGAGACTGTGTCCTGCAGTAAGATTTTATTTTATTTTCTTATAATTAGGTTATCCACGACTTGAAGCAATTTTATCCATGTCCTCTGCCACACCAGCAACTTCATCCACAAAAGAAACAACCAATTATTCCAGGTTGTGCCGTGTTCTTGTAGATGTGGGCACTTGCGCACTCAGAGCCACCTTCGATGCCATATGCACACCACCAACTCTTCACACAGTCTTGGCAACAAACCAACCCATGCTGCAGTCGCTAAGACCACGGAGGATTATCAATGCAACACAATGGGGAAAACTCTACCCTGCAATCCCTACTTCAGTGTCTTCAAGTAACTTTGACATCACATTACTTATGATACTCTTAAGAAACATATGTGGCCTAGCTCCTCCTGCGACTGGCTGGGACGCTCTTCCTGCTGCAACAGACATGAGCCGTGAAGCAGATATTGCCCGACTCAAATACTTCAGGAATACTGTGTACGCTCACACTGAGCATGCTTCTGTTGATGATGCAACATTCCACAAACACTGGAAGGAAATCCGAGACACTCTGGTGCGACTAGGTGGGGTTGCCTGCAAGGTAAAAAAGATGTCTTTATTTTTTTAAAATGTTCAGTTTTTATGTGTTACTCTCCACTATTCACAGTGTCCCCAATTAACACTTTAATGCTTTTATGTATTTAGACACTTCAGTTAAGTGATTTATTTTTCAACTTTTATTTTAAGGTTGCGATTGACAGCCTTGAATTTTGCTGCATGGACCCCGATGTGGAGGAGCATTACAAAGATCTCCTCCATCAATGGAAGAAAGATGAGGAAAATATTAAAGATGAGTTGAAAGAAATTGGCACCGACATAAAAACCCTCTCAAAGAAGATTGATGACTGGGTGGCATCAACCGCAACTCCCATGAAAGAAACAAGTGATGAGGGTTAGTGTAATCTTTAATCTTTAATCTTTAATCACAGTTCGTAACCATACATAACTGATACAAATAAACTAATACTAACATATAATGGAACAAAAATACAAAAATGGTTAACAGGACGGTAGTAATTGGTGTATGAGATGTGGGACATGGCTAAAGTCAGTTCAGAATTAATTCTCTTGTTTTAGAAAGAAACTACATGCATTTAAATCAATGTGTCTTTTTTCATCTAGGACCAATCAAACATTCAAAGAATGGATAACCTATTCATGTTGAATCCTGGTCCAGCTGAAAAATACATGTGTATAATGTTTAAGTTTAGAACGTTCGGATACAAAAGTTATGTTACTTATCCAATAGAGCAGTGAGATTAAAGAATTACATGTAGCTAGTAAACCTAGTTAATGTAAGAAGTAGCTTAGAGTGCATTGCCTAAAAGTTTCTTTTTGAAAGCTTTGAGTATAAACATTTGAAAACGTTGCTCTCGTACAGCTTAATCAATTTTTGTTTATGTAACATGGATGCACTTTGAACTTTTATCCATTCTATAAAAGTTCATTGACCAACAATTTCAACTTGTAATTATTGTGTTGTAGTAATTCTGTCTTGGCTACAAGCAGAGAACCGAATATGCGTGACATTGTTCTTGACACCTGAAAGGGAACAAAATCGCTTAAACTCTCGCCTATAAGTTGAACCCCTTTCTTCGAAATTTTCAATTTTCAGATTTAAGTCCAAATTTCCGAAAAAACAGTTGGCTTATAGGCAAATAAATATGGTATTTTAGATTAATCGGTTTGTGGATATTTGCACTACTCCACACCACAAGTGAATTGCGAAAACACTTTACACTTTCTCTACTGCAAAATGCCATGCAGTGATCAATGTACACTTTCTCCCACTTCCCACCTATCCTAACTTCCCTCGTACTCTCTCTTGGCCCTGCACAGCTACCATCTTAAATTTCTGGGTTTCTCCAAAACCTCAGAAAACTGTCCAATTTGACTCAGAAATAATCAAAACCGATCACGAAATGCCAAAATAGCGCTGAAATGTAAATGTGATGACAAGAAAACGTATTTTGTTCATTAAAAGGAAAAAATCCAAATTTCCAAAAACATTGCTGACAATCTCAGCTCTTGAAACAATGAAATGTCATAACAAAATTTTTGCCAGAAAAGTTTTTTTGTCGCAAAGTTTGATGGCATTTGCTTTAATATTAAAAAAGTTATGAATCCCCCACCCCAGGCTGTCTTTTCTTTTAACTGCCTTTTTTTAGCCCTTTATCTCCAACCAACCACCCCCTCCCCCCAGGCTAAATAGGTTTAAGAAAATTCCTATCTGTAATAACCAAAAAATACACATAAAGCTATGATGAAAATGTTCCGGGGGGGATACTCGGGTATGTTTTGGATGGGTGTGTATGTACCGCCAGGTCTCCAAATTTGGACCCAGTTTGAGAAAGAATATTGCATTCAAAACAAGAGAGGATAAAGGGTAAGAGAGGCCATCACCCATATATGCCCTATTCCATAGGTAATCTGTCTCAAGTTATTTTTAGACCGGCACCAAGGCTGTAAAGATCCCAAGGGGTTAGATAACAGCCAATCACAAGGCGCGAATGTTTCCGCGTGGATAACCCATACTTCTAAAAATAACCTGCGACAGACTTCCAATGGAACAGGGCATGTATGGGTGATCGCCTATCTTACCCTTTGTCCTCTCTTGATTCAAAATGATACCCTGTTCTTGAACTCGGCTAATTTTTAATACCTTCTCCTGGAAGTTTAGTAAATTTTAGTAGCCCTTTTTTCTGTAATAAGAAGCAAGGACCGAAAACAAAAATGCTGCTGGTGTACATAGGATCTGGAGAAGATCTAGTCAGGCAAAAATAGAGACAAAATCAAAGTATAAAGCAAGGCTGATACTACGTAGAACATTTAACGCAACAACGACATGATAGAGCCCAAACTGAAAGCCAAAATGCAACCGTGGACAGCTGTTTCGACCTGGTTGGGTCTCGTCAGCACAGTGCAGCGGCAAAAAGATAGGAAAACTAGCGCGAACGCCAATTCTCTACCAAATCGCACGTGGTGATGGCCATAGATGAGCTCGAATTCAAAAGTTTGCCAATTGACCCACGTCACAGCGGCTCCTGACCATGAGTAATAGGCAAAGAACTTGAAATATCATGCCGTTGTCGCGATAAGTGAGGACAGAACGGAACCATCACTCAGCGAATACATGGCCAATACCATGTAAAAAATATATATTAGCAGAATATCGATATGCAGATCCGACTCTAGTTATTACTCGAATTAACTACAATTTTTTACGATTACATGTACTAAGGCCTTAATGCGCTTACGAGCAGATTTTTCACTGAAACGATCTGTTGAGTATTCCTGATAAAAATTCAAACTGGCAGTGCATGCAAATTATAAAAGCGAAATTTTTTGTACACTTAAATCTTTTTGGACGTTCCCTTTAAAACTTTTTTTTATAGATTAAAGCGTCGTAACACTAATCATCGGGCTAGAACATCCTATGGGCAAGCCGGAAAATTGATTTTCTTTGCAGCCTACCAACAATCTTCCTACAATTTACTCACCATAATTTTTTTTTTTCGTAAGACAAAACCTTGAAACTAGAGTTGGATACCTCTTTGGTGTGCAGAGAGAAACATCACGAGAATGAACTTCTGAAGTCTTTCTGTGAACAGTGCAAAGTGTGCATTTGTGACAAGTGTGGACAGACACGTCACAATAATCACACCAAGGTGGATATCCACCAAGCCGCACAACAACACAAAGTCGATATCGAGGAGATTGTTGAAGAAATGAAGAACGGAATTGCTGATTATAACGAGCATGTGGAAAAAACAAAAGAAACGTCAAGGAAAACTCGAGCAAAGATTGCCACAGCACGTAATAAGGTTATGACATCTCTTGAAGAACTGATGCGACTTTTAAAGGAGCACGAGACAACCACGATAGCAAGTTTGGATGTCGTCGAGGAAAAAGAACAAATAGGTCACTCAGCACAACTAGAACACTTTCAAATTTCCATAACCCAGCTCCAAAAATCTGTGGAGTGTTGTGAGGCCATCTTACAAAGAAACCAAAGCTTGGAGATTCTACAAGCGCATCATCCTCTCGTTAAACGGTGCAGAGGTCTTCTAAATGCAGAGAAACTGAACATTTATAAGCCGTTGCATGTCAGGTACGAGATAAATCACGACGTTATTGAGAATATGAGAAGCGTAGTTCCAGCCGTGGGTCGAGTTGTTGTCAGTAGCACAGATCCGTTGCAGTCAGTGGCAGAAGGATCAGGGTTACAAGAACCAGACGTTGGAAGCGAAGTAACGATTAAAGTAACGACAAAAGATTCTAATGGAAAAAAGTGTTATGAAGAAGACGATCAGGTTAATGTCAAAGTGCAGGCCCCATCAAAAGAGGAACTTAGCCACTTGCTTGCTTCTAGCGAAGATGGTGAATATATGGTGAGTTTTACACCGGATTGTGTTGGACAACATGATGTACTGATTGCAGTTAACGGTCAGCCGCTGACTGGTAGTCCATTGCGTGTTCACGTTGCTCCACATCGTTACAAATCTGTATTCACGTTTGGTTCACCTGGGAAAGGACAAGGACAGTTTAATTGGCCCCGGGACATTGCAATAAATGACGAGACAATGAACATTGCAGTAGCTGATTATTATAACAGCACAGTGAAGCTGTTTACTCTGGAAGGAACTTATCTAAAGGATATTGGTGCTAACAAACTAACTAGACCAATTTCAGTAGCATTCACCAGGTCAAGTGAAGTCATTGTCATTTCTTCTGAAAAGATTTTTTGTTTTAATGAAAGTGGTAAATTTTTACGACGTGTCATCAACAAACACCTGAAGGTACCATACAGCTTGACTATTGCACGTGATGGGCGCATGGTGGTGTGTGACTGGGGTGACTTTACAGTCAAGGTCCTATTCTCTGATGGTACACAGCTGTTACGCACCATTTGTGCTCCAGGCGGTGAACACCCGTCATATGCTGTGTGTCATCAGAATATGTTTTTTGTTTGCTATTACCTGGAAAATGATGTAAAGGTGTTCAGTGACGATGGTGATTTTCTGTATAGTATCGGTACTCCCGGGTCTGGTGATGGACAGCTCAGTTATCCTATTGGTCTTACAGTAGACAGGTTCGGCAACCTGGTGGTGTGTGAGATTGATAACAGGCTTCAAATTTTTACTCCTGGCGGGAAATTTGTAAGCAAAATAGAAGGTCGACATATTGGGTTTAAGAAACTTTGGTCTGTTGCTGTGTCAAACATTGGCCAGTTGTTTGTTACTGATTCAGAAAAACATTGTGTGCATGTTTTGCAGTGAGGAAAGGGACGTCTCATTAATTAGTAATTACCAGCTGATTTCAAATAACATAACGAGCATAAAAACAATGAACTGAATTTGCTATTTAGTTTATTCCTCTACGGATTTTCAATACTTATCCTAGTATTGCCTTTGTAAGCAAAATAGAAGGTCAACACACTGAGCTTATGCAACCTCGGTTTGTTGCTGTGTCAAGCACTGGCCAGTTGTTTATTACTGGTGAAGAGAAACACTGTGTGCATGTTTTACAATTAAGTGAGAAAAAGGATGTCTTATTAATGCCTTTGTTGTTGTTTATTTAAGAAATAGAACACATTTTCTATGAGTTTACCGGCGTTATAAACCCATGCGGGATGTTGGGAGAACACGAGAAAAGCTTGTAAATCACTAGCCGCAAGCGAGTGATTTACAAGCTTTTCGTGTGAAAATCATAGAAAATGTGTTCTGTACCATTTAATAAACGAGAAACACGTGGAGCGAGTTTATTAAATGACTTAAAACACGTTTATTGAATGAGTTTATTGAATGACTTAAAAAAATAGTTAATAATTCATGACCATTTTGTCCAATATCGATGAAACTATGTGGAGGTGATATGAGAAAACAAAAGAAGGTTGTTTGCATTTTATTTGGGAATTGAACAACACTAATGAAGGAGAAATAAAATTAGAAATTTAAATATGCAGAACTACGTCAGTATTTTATTCGAATGCGGTCTTTTGATACTTCGCTTGCATTAGTAAAAACATGCCTCCGAAGCGGGCGTTTAGGCCACCAAAGTCTAAAGAAGAAGAGAAAAACGCATTGGAAGAGTGTATTCCAAAGGCCACACGTTACACAGATAGCGCCTCGACTAACACCCCCAGCACAAAAGTTAGTCTTTCTAAAACAGATGCAGTTGAAAGCAATTCAAATTTATTAGATTTTGAATCGGTCGATTTTGACGTCGCAGATGAATTGTTAGCTAACATGACTATACCAGATAGTTCCAACGTAAACAAAGTTGTTATGTCGGGCTCAGGATTCAATAATTGTACTTTTCATTTGTAAGTTAGCACAAAATAAATGTGTTTATTGAAATTAATGGTTGTTCTCAGTATTTAATTCCTACTGTATATAAACTAGGGTTTTCCGATTTAGCGGAAACGGAAAGACTTTTTCAGCCTTACTAGCTAATTGACCCATGATTGAAAATGCGTTGTTGGGTCAATTTGCACAATGCATTTTCAGTTATTTATTGTCTATTTTCTGTTGAGATATTGGACAATAGAAAAGATTTTCTCAAGCAAATACAATAGGTTGCTGCAATTTCAAAACAATTAAAAGCCCACAAACCTATCAAATGATCGATAATGCGTCATGCGCAGTGACTTTATATCTGATAAAAATATTCCTATAGATTAGGGTTTTCCGATTTAGCGGAAATAACGCGGAAACGGAAGGATTTTTTCCCGATATATAAGTGATTCAATTATCCATTACATTATCACAATGGAATTCAATTCGTTCTATAGGTGTCGGTACATTCACTAAAGCGCACGATGCTTGAAGTTGTTTCTGGCGGTGAATTGCCTGTAAAGACCTGTAAACCCGGCGTAGCTTTTTCTCGACAGCAAGAGTGACCTTAGTTTACCTTTTTGTAAACAAGGCCAAGCACACGAGGATTAACCGAGCACTGTTAAACGTACTGGTACGTCTTCTGAATTTCGAAAACGTACCGTTTTTGTTTTGCTTGACAGTTCAGTAATATAGTCTCGGGTATAAATTCATTTGCACAGCTGTATGTTGACTTCATTTTCGACATTTTAGGCTGTAGGCAATTTTAAATTGTATCATGAGTTTGTAGTATTGTTTCCGTTCTCGGTTTCGCGGCTTAAGTATCTCAACATGTTGTCTCAATACCTGTGAAGATACTGATCGAGAAGTTGTTGCAGTCAGAGCTTTGCAGGGATGCAGACTTCTATCCTATACTCGGTCGGCTTTTCGAAAGTTTTTTTGACTGTGGAAAAAACAATTTTAATCGGGATAAGTTTTCGGTTTAAGAACTGATGCCTTGTTTTCTCGAGAGAGCGCTACTAAGGTTTTCTCTAACTGTGGTCTGCTACTTGACAATGTTATCATGGGGTAAGATAATCAAGGAAAACGTAGAAAAAAGTTATGAAGGTTAAATCAACTCCGTCGGAGTCGAAAAGATAGTCGCATGAGAAAAAAAAAATCATTAAAAATGCGGGGCGACCGTTCCTAACGACTTGCTAACGTGGTCCATGCGCGTTTCTTCGACACTGAAAGGTGGTAATCAGTATTTTAAAGAGGGATACTTGTCTATAAGTACGCGGTTTTGCGATCGCCCACTTCAGAAACAATGAAAAATACCATAATAATCTTTTACGTGCAGGCTCAGCCTTACCGGGATGTGATTCAAGTCTCCTTTGTTAGAATGGCACAATGGAATTCAGAGTCATAGGAACGCTAGGAAGTAGCATTGTGTGTTCGTATACAAATGTGCACCGTATGCAAATTGCCAGGAAGTTTGAAGCATAGCACGTGCAGTTCGTGCTAAAAACAAAAGAAATTAAAAACATTTATACCACCCAAACCTGCACTTTAAAGAGTTGCGTAAGAAAGAAATTAGCATACGAAAAAAAAAGCTTTTGTCTCATACGAGCTCTGACTGAAGGAGTCAACATCGCTTCTTGTTCTTGAATTGAATTCCATTGTGATAATGTAATGGATAATTGAATCACATGTGGCATTATATATGAATATTGATAAACCTCTTGATAGATAATGCAAGGTGTGTCATTATATAATGCGCCACGTTCATTTGTATGCCATTGTTTTTCTATTATACCCCATTATTCCCCTGGGCCACATTCAAACCCCTTCCCGGGCTTTTTAGTTTCAAGCGTATTTTATGTGGTAAAGAGTGTTTTCCTCGTGACTAGAGAGGAGCATCGGATTGGACAAATTGGTCATGAATTATTAATGAGTTTTTTAAATTGCTTTTATGAAATAACTATGAAAAGCGTTTGGAAAGAGAGAACTTTGTTGTAGTTTTGTACCGATCAAGTAGCTTATTCTCATAACATTCATCGCATGACGCGGGAAAAGCAATCAAAGGCTGAAAGAATAAATGAACTTTACTCGATGCCACTGACAAAGCTGCACTGACAAATTCACGGGTTCAACGAAAGTGATGAAAAGTTTTAGCGCTTTGAAATTCATCAGTTGAAGTTTATCAGCTGAAAGAAGAAAATATATTCAATGATTCAAAAGTTCTTTGAATGGGAAATCCAGACTGAATTGTGTCCGGACTGATCTGCCGCCGCAAGCATGAATGTGCTAGGAAAGTTTGGAAACCTACAATTTTTATGGCGTATTTTGGATTCAAAGATTGCCTTCCTGTCAAGAATTTTTCAATTGGAATAAAGGTTAGTTCCAGAAACTCAGCTTCTGAAACTGTTTTCGATTTTATCTACTTACTTTGAAGTGTACAGTGAAGCCCGTACTTCTCTACATTTTAAGTGCTGAATGAAAACTAAGCTCGTTTTTTTTAAGGTTACAGTGTACCTTCAGATCGAAAATTTATTGAAATTTTTTTCTTGGGCGTTAAAATAAAGTTTACAGAATGAACTTTCATCCAAAAGAAAAAAAAGTATCGAAAAATAGTAAAAATTGACTGAGAAATGACGGTATAACTTTTGCGGGCGGAGTTTGTTTATTAAGCGATATGTTTTTTTAAGCGCCGTTTTCTCAAAGATAATTTTTCGCTTGTTGGGGACACTTTAAAGAGCTACAACTCAAAGGGAATTTGTTCGATTTTCCTTAAATTTGGACAGAAGCTAGGCTAACATATAATCAACAAAAATATGTCGACGAATTTCTTAATTCCGAAAACTTTTTCGTCAAGAGGCATTTCCGTGCGATCATTCCAATTTTTTTCTCCCCTTTTCGAAAATATTCTGTAACTTTTCACTACAATTGAATATGGAAAATCGCCGACACGTTTTTTTAGCGCTTCGTGTCTGGAAACTCGAGAACAAACCAAATTAGCAAAATATAATAATCGCTTTGAGTTATAGCGTTTTAAAGCTGATTCGGACGTTCGAATATAGACGTCGTAAAAAATTCGACAATTCATTTTATTACCAAATGGTTTCCATATTTAGATAGCCAGCTCTATAAGCTTTAAAACCTATAAGCTTTAAAACCTACACGTTCTGAGAGTTTGATTGGTTTGATAGAACAGACTGAATTGTTTCATCATTTCATGCAAATAATTTGTTTAACAATAAGGGCCTGGTCGCACTACAGTCAAAAACAAAAATTAGCTCGTGCAAAAATCGAAGTAAACAAAAGAAACCGCATCGGTAGGACACGCTTTTTTTGGAATGTTTTTGTTTTTATGTCATTTTGCACGGGCTAATTTTTGTTTTTGACTGTAGTGCGACCAGGCCCTAAACCTATAATAGGCCATTTGCACGATGACGTCATTTGACTACTACTACCAGAATCCTTCAGTTTTTTGTTTTGTTGGCAAATTAGGGCTATTGTTATTTAAACCGCACTGGGATTACAAAATTTAAATAAGAAAGGAAAAACGAAATGAATTCTGGTAGTAGTAGTCAAATGACGTCATCGTGCAAATGGCCTATTTTTGTTAGTTTCATTTTCTTCCTGCTAATTAATCATCCTTGCTTGGACATAATCAGAATAATATATACACCTAATTCAATAAAGGTTGCTTTGGCAGTTGGTCATTGGTAATTGGGATTTGGCATACGGAACACAATGCAATACTTCGCTTGAGTGACCGCCAAACAATAGCTTCCCTATGCCCAATTACCAATGACCAAAGCAACCTTTATTGAATTAGGTGTATAGTTAGCCTTAGCCTAACAGCGTCGCCCTTTGAAGAACCTCTGAACAAGCTTAACTAAGATGAACTTAACTTAGGTGAAAGGTCGGAAGCACAAGAATTAAGATTGACGACCGGGCTACTTTTCAATTTTAGCAATTCTCAAAAACAGCATTACCCGACCGTCTGCACAGTACATTTAGACCGTACAAAAGTTCACAAAAACAACTTTTTCTCCGTCTAGAATAACTATTTCGACTATTTTCCGAATAAAATAAAGTTGTTGCTTGTCAAAAAATGCCCGAGAAACTGATTTGGAAATCAAAATTGCAAAAATACACAATTTGCATAAGGCGACGCGAGTATAAAATCTAAGGCCCCGTCCACACGTATCCGGATATTTTTGAATCCGCAACTTTTTTGTTGCGGATTGGCCCTCCGTCCACACGTATCCGGCAAATACGGCTTATGAATCCGCAACTTTTTGAATCCGCTCTCCAGAGTGGAAATTTTTGAATACGCTACGAGTACGGCATCGTGTATCGTGTGGACGGTCGAATCCGGATATTTTTTAATACGCTAACGTAACAGTATCAGATCCAGTCTTTTACCTCGCGAATATTCAACATGGCCGACCGAAATGTTCTCGCTTCACTTCTACTTGGACTTATTTCAAGTCTAATAACGTGTTTACAGTTGAATTTTGATTTGAACTTGGCCTTTGCCTATGCTTTTTTGACAACATTTAAAGAGGAGCCCTGGCTGCTAGAGCGAATCCGGATACGTGTGGACGGGCAAATACGATTGGAATACGCTACGTGTGGACGCGAATATTTTCTAATCCGCAACAAAAAAGTTGCGGATTAAAAAATATCCGGATAGGTGTGGACGGGGCCTAAGTCTTGTTTTGTTTACATAAAATCGCTTTTCAATCTATGTAATGAATGAACAAACACATAAAAATGGACAACACAACCTTCTTTCGAAAAATTTTATTCAAATCTCCATTAGTTTATGTTTAAAAGCAAAACGCGTACCATTTATATAGCGCATCGAGGCCGAGCCGAACTGAATTTAAGCTACACGTTTATAAACAATTCTCCAAAACTAACGAGAGACAAACAAAAAGTCAATCACAGATTGAAATCAAGATAAATTCCCATCGAAAAATGTAATTTGTTTTACCTTTAAGTCCCTCCGGCGACTACTGTACTTGGAAATTCTTTAAATCTCCGCTTTGGTGCTGAAATCCGTAAAACGAACCCATCTCTTCGCATTGCTAAAAATGTATATAGTTCCTCGAAGAAAGAGTTTATCTCTGAAAGCTCTTCTTTTTCCACTAAAGCGGCTTCTGAGTATCCCTTAATTAGTATCCTGTCTTGAGTTGCAAACCGCAAAAAAAATGTATGTAATCTATGTAATGAATGAACAAACACATAAAATGGACAACACAATCTTCTTTCGACAAATTTGATTCAAATCTCCATCAGTTTATGAAAAGCAAAACGCGTACCATTTTAATATAGCGCATCAAGCTGCCTTCGATGAAATTAAAGAAATCGATACAACTGAAGTTAAGCTCGTTTTAATTAAAATAATTCCCCAAAACTACACAAGAACAGAAAGAAAAAGTCAATCACAGATATTCCCATCGAAAACTGTAATCTGTTCAGTTTACCTTTGGGGCCGATTACATGGCGAATTTCAGCCCGGGCTGAGATTTCAGCCCGCTCAACTGGGCTGAAATTTTGTTGTGATTACATGACAAATTTCAGCCCAAGCTGAGATTTCAGCCCGGGCGCCATGTTTGAAATTACGCGGGAAGATTGATAACGAGAATCAAAATGGCGTCGACGATTCGACTGCGCGTGCCCAAATTCACTTTTCAGCCCGGGCTGAAATTCTGATGCGATTACATGGCGAATTTCACCCCGTTTGGCCGGGCTGAAACTTTGTTCATGTAATCGCTAACTTCATTTTAAGAGTATTTATTTCGGAAGCCGGGCTGAAATCTCAGCCCGGTCAACCGGGCTGAAATCTCAGCCCGGGCTGAAATTCGCCATGTAATCGGTCCCTTTGAGTCCCTCGCTTGCTTGTTAATTCTCTCGCATTGAAATAAAGTTCCTCGAAGCAAGATTTTATCCTAGAAAGCTCTTCTTTTTCTACTAAAGCGGCTTCTGAGTATCCCTCAATTAGTATCCCTGTCTTGAGAAGGAAAAAGCGAAAAAATGCAGAGAAATAACGACTTTACTTCACTGACCAGCGAAAGATCCCAACTTTTTAAAACATGTTTACCGAGCTGACGGCTGTTTAGCCGCGCGAAAAACAAAGCCTCAAAGATCCCGGATGTTGATAACGTCCTACGGGCATGTTTTGCGAAGTCGTACGAGCCCGCGAGCTAGCCCAAAGCGTACGGCAAGCGTTCGGCGGGCACACAACGCGCCCGCGAAACATTCCGCTAACCATGACCATGAAAAATGACGGGCATAGGTTCTATGAGTATGGTGCTGCGCAGCCGGGCCTTCGGCCCGGCAAGTGCTCCGCTAATATATATACATAGCCCAAGCCTAACAGCGTCGCACTTTGAACAAGCTTAACTAAGGTGAAACTTAACTAAGGTGAAAGGTTGGAAGCACAAGAATTAAGATTGACGAACGGGCTATTTTCAATTTTAGCAATTTTTAAAAACAGTATTACGCGACCGTCTGCACAGTTCATTTTTATAGACCGTACAAAAGTTCACAAAAACAACTTTTCTCTGTCTGGAATAACTAGTACCACTAGTTTCCGAATAAAACAAGTTTATGTTTGTCAAAAATTGCCCGAGAAACTGATTTGAAAATCAAAATTGCAAAAATTCACAAACATATTTGCATAAGGCGATGCGAGTGAAGATAGAACTGTACTATAAAATCAAAGTCTTGTTTTGTTCACATAAAATCGCTTTTCAATCTATCTAATGAATGAACAAACACATAAAAATGGACAACACAATCTTCTTTCGAAAAAAATTATTCAAATCTCCATTAGTTTACGTTTAAAAGCAAAACGCGTACCATTTAATTATAGCTCATCGAGTTCAAGCTTTCTTCGATGAAATTCAAGAGATCGATACAACTGAATTTAAGCACGTTTTAAAATCAATTCTCCAAAACTAACAATAACACTAATAAAAAGTCACTCACAGATTGATATCAACATAAATTCTCATCGAAAACTGTAATCTGTTTTACCTTTAAGTCCCTCGCTTGCTTGGAAATTCAAATCTCCGCTTCTGGTTCTGAAATCCGTAGAAAAAAAACATCTCCCCATAAAAACGTAATACATGAAGTTCCTCGAAGCAAGATTTTATCCCTGAAAGCTCGTCTTTTCCCACTAATATAAAGCGGCTTCTGAGTATCCCTTAACTATTATCCCTGTCTTGAGTAGCAAACTGCGAAAAACTGCAGGGAAATAACGACTTTAATTCTCCGCTAAACACAACAATCCAACTAAAGTGTTGACCGAGCTGACGGCTGTGTGGCCGCGCGAAAAACAAAGCCTCAAAGATCCCTGATGTTGATGACGTCGTACGCGCATGTTTTGCGAAGTCATACGAGCCCGCGAGCTAGCCCAAAGCGTTCGGCGGGCGTTCGGCGGCGGGCACACAACGCGCCCGCGAAACATTCCGCTAGCCATGACCATGAAAGTTCTACGAGTATGGAGCTGCGCAGCCAGGCCTTCGGCCTGGCAAGTGCTCTGCTATAAACTGCATCCGGTACAAAAGTATTCCATATGTGACGATAAGTTTTTCCTACTTTGGCGCGGAATGGAAACTGGAACTTGAATGATACTTTACTGAAAACAACGACTTTTACGCGGGGAAACTTAGCTCTGAGCAACCACGCTTGCAGCAGAGAAAAGGCTCGTCACAACCTCGGTACACGGGGATCTACTAGCAAGGACTTCTTAGGACGCAGCAAATACAACAAAACGTCGGCCAGCATAGGTTTATTCGTCTCTGACTTTCACCTTGATCTTAACCTGGCTCTACGCAGCCTTGAAAGCAACCTGGATGTTAACCTTGATGCTAACCGACTAATGTGTACAATCGTACTTCTATATATAGTGGAACCAGAGCAGAATACAAGTTCCTCTATTGTTCAAGCAAAATTACGAGCACGCGTTCGTGGCTTACGAGAACAAAAGAACTATTTAAAATTCGAGGACACGTTAGCGTTCTACATTGTTACCAACGTTGAGTGACAACGTAGAACACTCCCCTTGAAAGAACTACATTACAAATTTACGAGAGCAGAAGGACTTTGCTTCCGTAAGCAACTTCTAACAAAGGACGCTGAGCTTTTTCTGATGAGTCACGGAGAAAACTACTTAAAATAAATATTATTTTCATAAAACTAAGCTATTGAAAACGCACGTGGCGAGAGCTAGGCAGATGTACAACTTGTACACGTTACTGCTTGACTACATTATTTGATACTATTGTTTACTAGACTATGCTTTGGCTTATGTAATATTTTAAAACGAATTTACTTTCGACTATTTTAAGAACTTTGGAAAAGTATCTCGTAACATATTCCTCACCTTAATTTTCGACGTCCTCGTCGAATGAAATATATAAAGCTGAACGCTAGAAAGTCTGTCGTAACACATAGAAAGAAACAAAACATGATAAAGCGTATGAATGGAATTGGCGTAAAATAATTCTCCTAAACAACAAAGCTATACTTTTTATTTGTACTGTGTAAATCCGTCTAGTTGCGTTCGACGTTGGGAGAACGCCATCCTAATTTCAACCGGATTTGGGTATTCTGTGGTCGATGGGATACCTGTGCATGCCAGGCGTGATGAATCGAGATTTTTTGGTTCGACGGGCGATGTTCAAAATCTGCGCCATTTTGAATAATTATTATGCGCGCACCAATTTTAAGCAGCATGTAGCGCAGTTCACGTGACCACATATACGGAAGATTCGAAAGTAAAAACTCAACCATTTATTTATGAATACGCCATTGACAATTCCACAAATATTCCAGTCATCACATCGGGTAAACATCCAGTTAGGTAATAAGGCAGGTTTTCTAAGAACAGAAATTACACTTTTAACAAGCGAAATTACAATGCACACGGGATACGACAGAACTTACCGACTGTTTCGAATTCAAGGTGTCCATAAGTCAATAATTTTGAAACGCAAACTACGCTAGTACAAACATGGCGACTAGTTCTTCTTCGACAAAGCACATGGCGGGTGTCCCGGATGTTGACGTCAAAATATAGGCACGCAATGGGAGCTACACCGGCCCCTAAATGAAATCTATAGAAACTATTTCATTTACAAAAAACATCTGCTACCAGTACAATCTAACTTGAGATGTTGTGAAGCTACGTCTACAACTATTAGCAACATAAACAAACTGTCCATAAATTTAGATAAATGTCGCTAGGTAAGAGTGTCAATACACCCAGCTACAGTGTAAGTCAACGTCCAAAATGGATCTTCACAAGTACAAGGCACATTGGTAATGTCAAATGCCATGTCCAATGTTGGTCAACTAAATTAGATCAGAGTCTGCTTCAACCGCAACTTTGGAACGCTGTCCAGGTACATCTAGGGTATCAAGGTGCTACTTGTAAATGAGATTACAGCTCCAGATGATTCTGAACAACTAAGGACTGGACAGTTCAAGACGACACAGTTTCGTAATCGGTCGTACGAGAGTTGTCACCGTCGTTTTCACCTCCCTCTGTCTTTGACGTTTTGCGCGGGTCATGACCGTACAGCTTGTCTTTACTCTTGCAGAACGCACAAGCCCATCTTCACTACGAAAGACCTCAACGACTCGTGCTAGCGGCCATTGACCTCTGGGAAAGTTCTCGTCAGCTAACAGAACGACATCTCACACTTTGAGATTCTCTTTTGGCTCGTTCCTATTCTTTCGTTCCTGAAGGGTAGGTAGATATTCTTTGATCCACCGTTTCCAGAAGAGATTTGACAAGTATTGCGCTTGTCTCCATTGGCGTCGACAATACATATCTTCTTTGTCGAAAATTCCAGGGGGCAAACTGGAACATGGTCGCAGCTGCAACAGATGGTTTGGAGACAGCGGTTCTTCATCCATAAGATCATCACTGTTTCGCGTCAAAGGTCTACTGTTGAGGATGTTGGTTGCTTCCGTCAGCACAGTGTGAAGCACTTCATCACAGACCACCTGTTCCTTCAATAAGACCTTCAAGATTTGGCGCACGGACCTTATCATTCTCTCCCACGTTCCTCCCATATGGCTTGCTCCAGGGGGATTGAAGATCCACTGAATTCCTCTTTGAGCACAAAATCCATCAATCCTGTGCTGATTCCATTCTTCAATCGCTTCTTTTAACTCTTTGTCTGCTTTAGTGAAGTTTGTTCCACAGTCGCTCCTAATTTGCTCGGGGCATCCTCTCAGACAAATAAATCTTCTCAATGCATTAATCATGGAATCTGTATTCAAGGTGTTTGCAACTTCTATGTGTATGGCACGGACTGTCAAGCACGTGAAAATGCATCCGTATCTCTTGACTCTGCTTCTTCCCTGCTTTACTTCGATGGGGCCAAAATAGTCCACGCCGACATATGTGAACGGGGGTTTGCACGGGGTAATCCTGTCTTCAGGTAACTTTGCCATGAACTGCTCTCCGGTGGGTGCCTTCCTCTTTTGGCAATCAACACACCTTTTCAATACACGTCGCACTGCAGAGCGTCCCTTTACAATCCAAAACTTTTCTCTCAGAGATGATAAGACATTTTCGTGGCCCATATACCCCACGCTACTGTGGTTGTGCTGGATGATTAGCTCTGTCACATGGTGATCATTGGGTAGGATGTAAGGGTACTTCAAATCTTCATCTACAGGAGCACTCTCTAACCTCCCACCAACGGACAACAACCCATTTCTTAACTTTGGATTCAATTTGAAGATCGAGGTTCCCACTTTCTGTATTGTCTTCTTCACTAGCCGTTCATTTGTAGCAGGCGAGATTTTGCTAAGTGCCTCAAACACCTTTGGAAAGGTTGCCTTCTGGACCTGTCGAACAATTTCTTCCTCAGCCCTCTGCAGCTCAAGTGTGGTTAGGTTTCCAACTGTGTCTTCTGTACTTGTTAGAGGAGAAGCACTATTAAAGGCGCCATCTAATTTCCGCTTGCAAACGTTGCTCTGGAGGAAGAGTAGTGATGTATCAAACTTTCTATTGAATCTTGCACAGCAGCAGCGGTGTAGATCCGGCTTTCTTTTCTAACTTCAGGATCACTATCTTTCAAGGTGGGCACTTCAATCATTTCTGGCCAGGATGATTCTTCTTTCCAAAGGAACGCTGGACCGTTTAACCACCGACTATTCTTCATCATCTCATCAAGCCTTAACCCTTTCGATGCATCATCTGCTGGATTGTCATCTCGGTTGACATATCTCCAATCTGAGGTGGACGATAGACTACGAATAGTGGTGAGGCGATTTGATTCAAAGGTGTGGAACCGCTTGGTGTCATTGTTAAGGCATTTCAATACTGTAGTAGAGTCAGTCCAGTAATTCACTCGATCTATCTTGATTTTCAACTCTTGACGTATGATTTGATTCAGCTTAACTGAGATAACTGCTGCAGATAATTCCAACCTTGGAATAGTGATCTCATGGATGGGGGCCAGTCGAGCCTTCCCCAAGACAAAGCTGCAATGGATTCTGTCAAAGACGTCAACGAATCGCAGGTATGCTACTGCCCCATACCCTACACGTGATCCATCTGAGAAAATGTGCAGCTGAACACTCTTTGTTTCGCCAAAGTTCTTCGGTTTAAAACATCGTTCAATTTGAAGCGCTTGTAGTTTTGGAAGGTCTTCCAGCCAGCGTAACCATTGAATCCTTTCTTGTTCATCAATAACATTGTCCCATCCCAGTTTCTTTCGACAGAGGTCTTGTAACAATAGCTTAGCCTTCATTATGAAGGGGGCGATGAAACCAAGTGGATCAAACAAAGCACTGACAACTGACAAGACTCCACGTCTGGTCATCAGCTTCTCTTCTAGTAGTCGCTGAATTTTGGCCAACACCTCCCAAACAAACTTGTCGGATTCTACGTTCCACTTCAACCCAAGCGCACATGCAGTAGGCAAATTTTCTATGTCTAGGTTGACCACTGAACTTGCTCTTTCAGATTCTGGTATTTCAGCTAACAAGTTCCGGTCATTGCTTAGCCACTTTGTCAACCTGAAGCCACCTTTTGCCAGCAATTCTCTTAGTTGTGTAGACAGTCTTATTGCAATCTCTGGTGAACCGACAGATTTCATCAAATCATCAACATACATGTTTTTAACCCGTGAATATACGCGCATGCGTAATGAACGGGTTATCGGTAACGGCGACAGATATGCAAATGAGTCACTCACTCGCTCACTCCTTCCATCAGCTGTAAACTTGGTGACGTAATGCTTTGTTACGAATGCGTTTTGTAACAAGAACAGCGTGAATCCAGCGATAACAATAACTAAATTGGTGTAAACGAATATAAACAACAATAAGCTTAAAGATGTTTCGCATTTGGAGTCTTTAATGCAACGTTAAAAATTTTCAACCGAGACATGCGTTTTGATGGTTATCTACCTTCAAGTAATAAAATATATCACATCTCATTTCAGTGGTTAACGGTGGTCGAGTGATGTAAAACGCGGACTCACAGCCTAGAGGCCCAGGTTCGAATCTCGCTCGGGCCGTTCTTTTTTTTTTTTTTTTTTTTCTTTCTTCTTCGGACTGAACATTATGAAAGTGATGTACTGTATTTTTATTTTTTGCGTTTGTCAAAAATCCTTACGTTTAATTTTAAACAAAATATTGAAAAAATATATATATATTTTAGACAAAATATAAGCTTACCGCAATATTGCGGTACGCTAGCATTTCAAATTCACGGGTTGGCTCTAATGAGCCTTTGATTCTTCACGGTTTGGACTGTTACAGGGTCAAATTCTGCTTGATAAATCGATGCTGTTTTCTTTAGGCAAAAGTTCGCACAACTTGGCGATGAGGTCGCGCCAAATAGGTGTTTCACCATGCGATACTCCAGTGGTTCCTCATTCAAGTCTCCATTGGGCCACCAAAGGAATCTCAATACATCACGGTCTTCAGGCTCAACGTAAACTTGGTGAAACATAGCCTCAATATCGGCTGCCATGGCAACAGATTCTTGGCGAAATCTGATTAATACTCCCACTAATGGATTTGTTAAGTCAGGGCCCTGTAACAATTGCTGATTGAGGGAAGTTCCACGGTACTTTGCACCACAATCAAAAACTACTCTGACTTTTCCTGGTTTCAACGGGTGCGTCACAGGGTGATGTGGAAGGTACCACACTGGTCGCTCCTTCACATCTAACTCTTCTTTTGGAACTCTCTGGGCGTGTCCCTTAGCTATGTACTCTTGCATCGTGGTTCGGTACTTCATAAGCAAATCTTCATCTTTAAGCAGTCGTTTCTTCAGAAGTTGTAACCTTTGTTCTGCCATTGGTTTATTGTTGGGGAGATATGGTGATTCTTCCCGCCATGGCAGGGCAACTTGGAAGTGGTCATCTACTCTTTGTAGGGATTGTTCCATCTTGTTCAAGGCTTTGTTGTCTTCAATTGATGGTAAAGTATCTGTTACAACAGCAGAGTCCCCAAAATCGGTTTTCCAAAGTCGCTCGAGTTGGCGATGCAAGATTTCGTTATCAGTGTCATGTTTAACATCTTCCTTTCGCTGAAGGACGTTCACATGAATTTGATGCTCTGCTTCATTGCTGTATGGTCCTTGCACCCTTCTAGCAGCTTTCTCTTGCTTTATTGTGAGATCTTCATTTCTTTCCACTAAACCAGTTTCTCTATCAAGAAGAGTTTCATCATGCAAATGTTCAAGTGGCTGTATGTTGGGGTGGTTTTCTTCTTGAGTCAAGCGACTTTCCTTTGTGCGGACAAGGTTCACTGAACAACTGTGATTCCCTTTCTGATCCCCCATTGGACCCATCACTGTCTATCCTAAGCTGTATCGGATAGCTATCGGCTCATCGTGGCCACCAGATTTACACTCAAGTGGAAGGAACAAGCCAGGATTCTCCTTCAGACCAATCGACAGCATAACTTCTCCGTTTCTTAACACCGGGATGTCGACATCTTGTAGATGAGGCCAGCGGGCCAGATCTTCTGTCTTCGCGATGCTACTTGTAGAAATTGGCATGTTATCGACTGTCTTTACATTCGACAATTCAACAGTAACTGACTCATCCATAGACTTCACAACCAAATCTACAAGGCAACTTGCCACCTGCGCTGAACCCGTCATTCCAGTCAATGTGAAACTAAGTCTATCTCCATCAAGCTTAAGTTCTTTCGCTAGCCTTTCGTGGCACAACGTCACCTCCGAACCACTGTCAAGCAGGGCATACGTTTCAACCATCCTGTCACTGCCTTTTCCTTGAACTTTGACAGGCATGATCCCAAGACACACTCTGTTTTCTCCAGCCCCAGTGGCCGCTACAGTGGCTTCTCTACCGTTACCGGCCCCAGTAACATTGCGAGGCAAAGCATCTCCTTGTCTTGCTTGCGACTGTTGTTCAACATTAGCATTGTTTGAATCGCCCTTGTTTTCTTTTAGACCAGTTCCACTTTTAGGCTCTCCTCCAGTTCCTGTATTGTAACGATGCATTAGGGTGTGGTGATTACCTCCACATCCAGACTTCTGGCACTTGAAATTCACTTTTGGGCACTCCTTAGCAATATGTCCCTTCGCAAGACATTTGTTACAAAGTCCACCTTGTTGCACAACTTTTCTCTTCTCTTCATGTGTGAAACCTTTGAACCTCTCGCACTTCCAAATTTCATGTCGCCCGGAACATACCAGACATGGAGCTTGTTTGTTTCCAAAATCGGGCCCTCTTTCATTTTCATTCTGACGACCACTGTTTGGCCCAGTTCCAGTCAAGAACGTTGATAAGTCTAGGGGAGGTCTGCTCTGATTCCCCTTACCTCTTCTGATAATTGTTTCTTTAGAGGGTCCATTGTTGTTCATGTCGTGTCCAAACTCGTTGTCCACCAACTTGGCTCTTTCTTTGATAAATTTCACAAAATCTTGAAACTTAGGTCTACGGTTTGATACAATGATTTTCCCAGCACACTCGGTCCATTTTGCTCGGAGGAACATTGGTAACTTCTTAGTAAGTTCTCTCAAAGTGTTCATGTGGTTAAGGTCAGCCACATATTCGGCGCCCATTCCAGTCAAGGTTCGATCAGCAGTGTCTAAGTGTCTGCCAAATTCCAGCAAGGAAGGTCCGTCCACCTTCTTCAAGCTAGGTAGACATAGCAATTTCTTAATTTGCGCATCTGCAATTACATGCGGCTTCCCGAAATTCTCGCGCAATGTTTCCTTTGCCACTCGATAACCATCAGAAGCAAGTAAATTCGCACAGCTCTCAACTGCTTCTCTTGCCCTTCCCGTACAGTGCTGGATCAGTAGTTGTAGCCGCCTAGAGTCGTCAGGGTTGTCTTGTTCCAAATAAGTTTCGAAGTTATGAATAAACGTCACATATTTGAGTGGATCTCCATCAAACTTGAGGTACTCTACTTTTGGCGAGGTAACCACTTGTCTCAGTGCTTTCACCATTTCATTTCCACTGTCGAAATGCTGTACATGTACTTGCTGTGCTGGTGTTGTGTTTAATGTCACATTTTGTGATGTCTCAGCTCGTGGCATCTGCCAAGCGGAAGACCACGATTCCATAACAGGCCGTCCATACAATGACTGTGGAGAATTACTACTGGATACTACCGAATCAACAAACAGGGGTGTAGAATCGCTACTTAGCAGGCAGGCAGTAGTGCGCTGCAATTCCCAAGGCTGAACTGCGGGTACGGTTGACGAACTTGTGACTGTGGCACTTGTCGGTGTCACTGATGATGTAACAACACCAGCAGTTCCAACGGCAGGGTTATTCAATGAGGGCATAAATCTAATCTGTTTGTCACTTGACACATGAGAGACTGGTTGTAAAGTTGCATAACCATTTGGCTGAACTGAGTTACACGATGAGGCTGGAACAACAGGGGCGTCCTGTTTGGAGCGTGGCGTAAATGATCCAGACACTGTTTTATTTAAATGATTAATCATAGGCAAAGATGGAATGGCAGGGACTTGTTGTTTGAGAGGTGGTGTTCGATCCACTGTAAAGGGCTCTGAAGTACCTTTTGGATCAGCCACACCTTGCGATTTAGGTTGCTGCCAATGTTCCTCGTCATGACTGATTACTAACTCAATGTCTCTTCTTTCTTCTTCTACTTCTTCTTCTTCATAAATTTGCAGTGACACTTCAGCCTTTTCTGCCTCCATTTCAGCTTCCATTAACTCTCTTTTCTTTCGAATTTCTTGTTCCTCCTCATCCAATCGCTGGCGAACTTTCAACTGGCGGATCTTAAGCCGGGCTAAGGCCAGGGCTTCCTTTTTTCGGGACATCGTGCGTGTAGATGTCTTTGAACTTGTTTTGGAACTTTCACTACGCGAACCTTTGGGTCTTAAACTTGAGAATACACTGTTGTGTTGATACACGGGTAGCCACAATTTCACAGCGGAATCGAGATTTAATTTTCGCTCCATTTGCTCCTTATAAATTTTCTCAGCTTCTTCCATCGCCGAAGTGTCAACGCTTGCAACCAAACACTTGCAATATTTGTCATGCGCATCAACAAATTTGATCCACGCATCGTTGAAATTTTCCATTTTCTTTGAAATTTCGTCTTGAGTGCCGCTGTGTTCCATCAAACGGGTAATCTCGTTGTTTATTCTGGTGAGATTTCCAACATAGCCAGAGCGTGACTTGTTTAGAGCGTGTTTCTTCTCATTCAAATAACCTTCGGCGTCTTGAAGCTCTTTACGCGTATTAACTTGAATATTTCTAGCACCGCTTTCTTCTTCCATTTCTACTGAACCGCCTAATTCGGTTGTGAGTGCACGATTACTCGCTTCTTGATACGAAGAATCCAACTGTAACTCAAGGTCGCCTTCCATAATTCCAAAATTAAAGTGTTCCAAATCGATCGATAGCACTAGAAATAAAATTCCAATTTCTTCGCCACTTCCAAATACTCGTACGAAACAAGTCAAACTTCCAGAGTTCTACCGAATGAATCCAGCTCCTCCACCAATTCGAGGAAGTCGAAAACTGTAGCGCAGTTCACGTGACCACATATACGGAAGATTCGAAAGTAAAAACTCAACCATTTATTTATGAATACGCCATTGACAATTCCACAAATATTCCAGTCATCACATCGGGTAAACATCCAGTTAGGTAATAAGGCAGGTTTTCTAAGAACAGAAATTACACTTTTAACAAGCGAAATTACAATACACACGGGATACGACAGAACTTACCGACTGTTTCGAATTCAAGGTGTCCATAAGTCAATAATTTTGAAACGCAAACTACGCTAGTACAAACATGGCGACTAGTTCTTCTTCGACAAAGCACATGGCGGGTGTCCCGGATGTTGACGTCAAAATATAGGCACGCAATGGGAGCTACACAGCATTATCGTTTGCGGTCTTCTGCAGTTTACTTTTATTACCAATTTTAAGCCCAAAACCTGGCCAATGAAATTGCGGCTCCATTTTTTCAGCTGAAAAATACCTCGTGCGTCCGTAGCGTGGATATCTTTGAATTATTCGGTAAGTGCAATCATTTTTCTCAAACTTCATGCGATGTTCCTTAAAACGTTCATCGATTCAACTTGTCAAAGCCTTACCAGGAAAGTTTTTAGTACTCCAAGAGCATGTGGAAAGCCCGAAGTCGGCGTCCCAACTACAGCAAATCGAAGACCTTCGCTGCTTTCCTGCTTTGAATTGATGTCCTCGAGTTTGCCGAACAACAAAGCGAATCAACCGATTACTCTGTCCCAAAGTTGTCTCAAAGCAAATCAACCAAGCCATTGTGCTTTGACCTATAGCGGTCACAAATACAAACCAAACAAACCGAGTCATTGTACTCGGTGGCCATTGCGCCAAATTTACATGTTTTGCTACATTTTCCCTTGCAACCATTCAAGTTACTATCATTCATGTTACTAGTAAAGAAGTATTTTTCGTTTGTCTCACGATGTAGTCACTTCCGATGTGGATCGCGACGTTTCGACTGCATACTGCTAGTCTTCTTCAGGCGATGGGGTCGACTGGTTACGCGTCACCTTATGAAGCACGATGCTCTGCTGTGATTGGTTGGTTTTCAACAGCTGTGACTGGCGCATTTTGATCCTCGTTGTTTCGGCGAATTGTTCCCTCGGCGGTCCGTAGTCGTACGGCTCTCCTGTTGTTGTGTTTCTTGATCGTGGGCATCCATGCTTCTGGAATTTCTATTCCACTGTCCCTGTTGATGTTGTTAGGGTTAAGTCTTATGTGGATCGCCTCTTTGACCCTGCGTGTGTACCAATGAGGATCACGATCAATAAACTTTACTTCATTCCAAAGCGGGTGGTGTCCGGTGTTGTTGGCGTGCTCTGAAACGGCGGAGGTCTGGGTACGGGCGAATCGGATGTCTCGGTCATGCTCTTTTATTCTGTCTTGCATAGGTCTTCCAGTCTCGCCGATATAAACTTTACCGCATTCACAGGGAATTCTGTAAACCACGCCATCTTGTTTAGTCGGGTCAAAACCGACATAAGGTTTTACCTTATGTCAAAGGTCTGTCCGAACAACTTCGCCGCTGCCTACAACAACAAGGCGTACGCGCTGTTTTCAAGTCGGAGACTACACTTAGATCACACCTAGTACGGCCTAAAGACGCTGTTGACCCGACTAAACAAGATGGCGTGTTTTACAGAATTCCCTGTGAATGCGGTAAAGTTTGTGATTGTTGAACTACTTTACTTATCGTTGTTATTATAAAATGATTATACATAGGACCCTCCCGGCACACGGTATGTTCATCTCCCCTCTCGTGCACTGATTTCACGCGTGTAACGATTTCACGCGTGTACTGATCCCATAAAATAGCTTTTGTCTAATACTGGAGTTACATTTAACTCTTACTCCTACTACGTAAGCTTGGTACAGAACGGTTTGTAATCAGTTGTAAAAGTTTTAAGATCTTCCATTGCGCACTAGAACTCAGTGTAAGGAAATATATTTTACTTTCATGATAGAATATGTTAATTAATGTAGAATTGAGTATGTCAAATAAATTAATTTAAAATAAAAAGATTGCATCATTCGACCTAACCGAACTGCTGCGCATGACTTTTGCGATCATATGGAAATATGCATTAGCGAGTGTTAGCCATCATAAGCGGCGCTCATTCGATAGAAATACAAACTATGAACACAAGGCTGGTTTCCATAATTCTATATGATCAGCAACGCAAAGCAGCGATTGAATAAACGTTTGTTACTGCACGTTTAGCGACTTCAAGGAGAACTTACCAAGTACGAGAGCTTTTCACTACAATTTTATGGAATCTTGTGAGAATGCACAGCACATGTACGTGTGATGCTAACAAAACTTTGTTAAGAACACTAAAGGAGTTTTCGGATAAACATACGAAGATTTAAAGAATGTTTGCGCAATTGTTTAATCAAATAGAGTATTTTCCAAAGTTTGTTAACAAAACATACGGGGAGAACATGATCAAAAAAGACACAGAAGTACTGAAATATGAGATAAATAAACTTATGTTGTCGATTTTTTTTCTATGCCCGTGATTTAACTTTGCTCTGTTCTTAACCTGTCAAACCAGTAGTAGCCTGTTTCTTAGCGTTCAGATAGTCGGGAGGGCGCGAAGGAAAATTGTGATGCGAGTGGGGAAAACAGAGTGGAGTCCTCTCGTTTTTCCCGCTCGTTCGCGTGCCGGCTTTTCCTTTGCGTCATCAGACCAAACCATTATTAAAATATCTTACATAGTCCGTCATCTATAAACATACAAAATTATCAAGGTTACAAACGATGATCGAGCCGCTAATTTTTTATGTAGCCTCGACCATTTATTAGAAAACATTAATGAGTACTGTTAAATGAGAAAAAAGGCAACTTCACTCACTCTTCGTGTTATCAATGTACCGTGGAATGTCTTGTTGAGGACAGCTCACTATCTAACCTGCGAATACAGCCGCCTCTCATCACTCCTAGTCGTTAGTTCGCGCGAGACTTCGCAAGTTACTCCCTATCACAGGCAGTACATTGATATTATATTGCAAGTGGAGTGCCTCCCTAAGGTGCCTCTTGATCCAAACTTGTGGCAAGTAAAGCATGCTAACACATGGCTTAGTAATGTAATATTAAAAGATAGTAAAATAATAAATAAATGAAAACTGCCGTGAAAACCAAGAGTGGCATTATTTTGAATTCATTCTTTCCAGATCAATTCTGCATTTCAAAATGTTAGGTTTATTTCTGCATAAATGGCGCTAATGTGGCGTTAAAAATATCCCCATTTCATCAGTCTTGTTTACCGAGGTGCCTATTGATCCATTTTAGTTTTCTTTGTTAATCCCTGGTGTGTCATGTCCTTGGTGAAATCCACAGGTCCATTGTCCAGCTTCATATTTTTCATTCTGTCCACGTGGACAATAAATAACAGCAGCTCTGTTAGTCCCAGTCTCCACATGTTAATTCTCCTTTCTGATTTTAATTAAATACATTTTTTATCGTGTTTTCTATGAGAATAAAGTGGTAGATCAAGACAAAGGTTTACGCCACAGTATATAAGCCAATATTTGCTGACGTTATTGGTTACCATTTTGTTATATTAGAATACAAACTTACGTAAAGAAAGCCCCGTGCTGAACACAAATTGACTTCAAAAGTTGAAAGGGCTTGTTCAAAAGTTCAAATTACTGTTTGTGATTTTTGAACTACTTTACTTATCGTTGTTATTATAAAATGATTATACATAGGACCCTCCGGGCACACGGTATGTTCATCTCCCCTCTCGTGCACTGATTTCACGCGTGTACCGATTTCATGCGTGTACTGATCCCATAAAATAGCTTTTGGCTAATACTGGAGTTACATTTAACTCTTACGCCTACTACATAAGCTTGGTACAGAACGGTTTGTAATCAGTTGTAAAAGTTCTAAGATCTTCCATTGCGCACTAGAACTCAGTGTAAGAAAATATATTTTTCTTTCATGATAGAATATGTTAATCAATGTAGAATTGAGTATGTCAAATAAATTAATTTAAAATAAAAAGATTGCATCATTCGACCTAACCGAACTGCTGCGCATGACTTTTGCGATCATATGGAAATATGCATTAGCGAGTGTTAGCCATCATAAGCGGCGCTCATTCGATAGAAATACAAACTATGAACACAAGGCTGGTTTCCATAATTCTATATGATCAGCAACGCAAAGCAGCGATTGAATAAACGTTTGTTACTGCACGTTTAGCGACTTCAAGGAGAACTTACCAAGTACGAGAGCTTTTCACTACAATTTTATGGAATCTTGTGAGAATGCACAGCACATGTACGTGTGATGCTAACAAAACTTTGTTAAGAACACTAAAGGAGTTTTCGGATAAACATACGAAGATTTAAAGAATGTTTGCGCAATTGTTTAATCAAATAGAGTATTTTCCAAAGTTTGTTAACAAAACATACGGGGAGAACATGATCAAAAAAGACACAGAAGTACTGAAATATGAGATAAATAAACTTATGTTGTCGATTTTTTTTCTATGCCCGTGATTTAACTTTGCTCTGTTCTTAACCTGTCAAACCAGTAGTAGCCTGTTTCTTAGCGTTCAGATAGTCGGGAGGGCGCGAAGGAAAATTGTGATGCGAGTGGGGAAAACAGAGTGGAGTCCTCTCGTTTTTCCCGCTCGTTCGCGTGCCGGCTTTTCCTTTGCGTCATCAGACCAAACCATTATTAAAATATCTTACATAGTCCGTCATCTATAAACATACAAAATTATCAAGGTTACAAACGATGATCGAGCCGCTAATTTTTTATGTAGCCTCGACCATTTATTAGAAAACATTAATGAGTACTGTTAAATGAGAAAAAAGGCAACTTCACTCACTCTTCGTGTTATCAATGTACCGTGGAATGTCTTGTTGAGGACAGCTCACTATCTAACCTGCGAATACAGCCGCCTCTCATCACTCCTAGTCGTTAGTTCGCGCGAGACTTCGCAAGTTACTCCCTATCACAGGCAGTACATTGATATTATATTGCAAGTGGAGTGCCTCCCTAAGGTGCCTCTTGATCCAAACTTGTGGCAAGTAAAGCATGCTAACACATGGCTTAGTAATGTAATATTAAAAGATAGTAAAATAATAAATAAATGAAAACTGCCGTGAAAACCAAGAGTGGCATTATTTTGAATTCATTCTTTCCAGATCAATTCTGCATTTCAAAATGTTAGGTTTATTTCTGCATAAATGGCGCTAATGTGGCGTTAAAAATATCCCCATTTCATCAGTCTTGTTTACCGAGGTGCCTATTGATCCATTTTAGTTTTCTTTGTTAATCCCTGGTGTGTCATGTCCTTGGTGAAATCCACAGGTCCATTGTCCAGCTTCATATTTTTCATTCTGTCCACGTGGACAATAAATAACAGCAGCTCTGTTAGTCCCAGTCTCCACATGTTAATTCTCCTTTCTGATTTTAATTAAATACATTTTTTATCGTGTTTTCTATGAGAATAAAGTGGTAGATCAAGACAAAGGTTTACGCCACAGTATATAAGCCAATATTTGCTGACGTTATTGGTTACCATTTTGTTATATTAGAATACAAACTTACGTAAAGAAAGCCCCGTGCTGAACACAAATTGACTTCAAAAGTTGAAAGGGCTTGTTCAAAAGTTCAAATTACTGTTTGTGATTTTTGAACTACTTTACTTATCGTTGTTATTATAAAATGATTATACATAGGACCCTCCGGGCACACGGTATGTTCATCTCCCCTCTCGTGCACTGATTTCACGCGTGTACCGATTTCATGCGTGTACTGATCCCATAAAATAGCTTTTGGCTAATACTGGAGTTACATTTAACTCTTACGCCTACTACATAAGCTTGGTACAGAACGGTTTGTAATCAGTTGTAAAAGTTCTAAGATCTTCCATTGCGCACTAGAACTCAGTGTAAGAAAATATATTTTTCTTTCATGATAGAATATGTTAATCAATGTAGAATTGAGTATGTCAAATAAATTAATTTAAAATAAAAAGATTGCATCATTCGACCTAACCGAACTGCTGCGCATGACTTTTTTAATATGCATTAGCGAGTGTTAGCCATCATAAGCGGCGCTCATTCGATAGAAATACAAACTATGAACACAAGGCTGGTTTCCATATGATCAGCAACGTAAAGCAGCGTTTACATAAGAGTTTGTTACTGCACGTTTAGCGATTTCAAGGAGAACTTACCAAGTACGAGAGCTTTTTACTACAATTTTATGGAATCTTGTGAGAATGCACAGCACATGTACGTGTGATGCTAACAAAACTTTGTTAAGAACACTAAAGGAGTTTTCGGATAAACATACGAAGATTTAAAGAATGTTTGCGCAATTTTTGAATCAAATAGAGTATTTTCCAAACTTTGTTAACAAAACATACGGAGAGAACATGATCAAAAAACACACAGAAGTACTGAAATAAGAGATAAATAAACTTATTTAGTCGATTTTTTTTCTGTGCCCGTGATTTAATTTTGCTCTGTTCTTAACCTGTCAAACCAGTAGTAGCCTGTTTTTGGGCGTTCAGATAGTCGGGAGGGCGCGAAGGAAAATTGTGATGCGAGTGGGGAAAACAGAGTGGAGTCCTCTCGTTTTTCCCGCTCGTTCGCGTGCCGGCTTTTCCTTTGCGTCATCAGACCAAACCATTATTAAAATATCTTACACAGTCCGTCATCTATAAACATACAAAATTATCTAGCCTCGGCCATTTACTAGAAAACATTAATGAGTACTGTTAAATGAGAAAAATGGCAACTTCACTCACTCTTCATGTTATCATTGTACCATTGAATGTCTTGTTGAGGACAGCTCCCTATCTAACCTGCGAATACAGCCGCCTCTCGTCACTCCTGGTCGCTAGGGGCGTTCGCGCGAGACTTCGCAAGTTACTCCCTATCACAGGCAGTACATTGATATTATATTGCAAGTGGAGTGCCTCCCTAAGGTGCCTCTTGATCCAAACTTGTGGCAAGTAAAGCATGCTAACACATGGCTTAGTAATGTACTATTAAAAGATAGTAAAATAATAAATAAATGAAAACTGCCGTGAAAACCAAGAGTGGCATTTTTTCCAGATCAATTCTGCATTTCAAAATGTTAGGTTTATTTCTGCATAAATGGCGCTAATGTGGCGTTAAAAATATCCCCATTTCATCAGTCTTGTTTACCGAGGTGCCTATTGATCCATTTTAGTTTTCTTTGTTAATCCCTGGTGTGTCATGTCCTTGGTGAAATCCACAGGTCCATTGTCCAGCTTCATATTTTTCATTCTGTCCACGTGGACAATAAATAACAGCAGCTCCGTTAGTCCCAGTCTCCACATGTTAATTCTCCTTTCTGATTTTAATTAAATACATTTTTTATCGTGTTTTCTATGAGAATAAAGTGGTAGATCAAGACAAAGGTTTACGCCACAGTATATAAGCCAATATTTGCTGACGTTATTGGTTACCATTTTGTTATATTAGAATACAAACTTACGTAAAGAAAGCCCCGTGCTGAACACAAATTGACTTCAAAAGTTGAAAGGGCTTGTTCAACTTAGGCCCGGTTCAAACGTCGAACTTCACATGTGCGGAATTTAATGCAACTGAGCAAGAACAATAGATTTTGTTCATTTGCATTAGATTCGGCACATGTGAAGTTCGACGTTTGAACCGGGCCTTAGTAATCTTTGTTACTTTGGGGTTTTGGCGTGACGGAATTTTTTCAGTAAATATCAGCTATCACACGTTAATCTTTAGACCCTTCCTGGAAGAAATACCTAACCCAATGAATACCAACTGGAATATCTGCCAAGATCCACAGCCAAACACGACCACACCTATCTTGTATCGCCTCAGTTGTCTGGCAAAATCCTCATGCAGTACGATGTAACCTTGTAACCAATATGGGAGACATTAAACCATGCAATGACAGCAGTTATGAGCACTGCTCAACTGATGGACGCTACCAGTACAACATGAACGTAGTATCTGATAACAATGGGAAACTTGTGGCCAGGTAGCATAAGCAGTAACCTTTCCGCTTGAACGAGATGGTTGTTAAATCGTCCGTTCACCCCTGAATACGTCACCTTTGAGACGCCTTTTGATAAATTTGGAAAATTTATATGTTTTGATGTCCTGTTACATGATCCTGCAGTACCATTGCTACCTCAGCATAACATTGATCACGTGCTTTTCCTACCGCCTGGTTTTATGTGGTTAATATTCTTAGGAATAACTTAATTAGACCCAGGCCCTCGCGGCTCGTCAGCTGTTTTCTTGACGGCGCTAGTTGTCATTTGATATCTTTGTCAGTTCGCTCGTTTGCTGTAACATCGATTTTAGCACGTTCGCTCTAGTTTATTCAGTCTTTTAGCCTCTCATTTTGAAACTATGTCAGAAGCCGCCGGAAAACGCCGAACTCGAGTACCTGTGCTGCCTGCAGGGTTCGTTTACGACTTGCGTTCCCTCACAAGACAGCAAAACAGCGCTTCGAATGGCACTCCATCGCTAGACCAATCTCCATCGCACGAGGTTCACACAACGCCACGTGTTGAGACTACAGCTACGGGTTCTTCTACTTCTTCGCCTGGCAATTCCCCAGCCTTACAGTTGCTGAACCTACAGATTGAAAAGCAACAGCTAGAGCTTCGCCTCCTTGAGCTCGAAGCTCAATCAAGAGCTCGGGATTTGGTTTCATCCAGCCCGGCCGCCAACAAGCCTCGAAACATTCCTTCTTTGGAGACCGTTCGTGGAGGAGTTAACTCCGGTAAGTCAGAAGGTCAACTCGACCACAATACACGCATCGTTAACCCCCAAGAATGGCCTCATCTTCACGTTCCTTTCGGTCTGTCCCGAAAGAAGTTTAAGGATTTATCGACGGCAGAATTCGTGTATGGCTATCTCGATATCTTGTCTGCTCAGCCTTCCCCTCAGCAAGCGCTCATGACACAACACCTCATGTCTTTAATGCGTTTGGCGTCCAAATACGACTGGGAAGCAGTGCTGTCCTTTCATGCTGCCGTGTTGGACCGTATCGAATCGGGCCTCGCAAGCTGGGACGACGATTTCAGCGAAATCGAACGCTTCAACATCACAGAATCAAATCGCTTGCAATCCAAACCGGCTACTTCGCCCGCCTTGCACGCGGCTGGCATTCGAAACAACAATGGCCGACCTCGAAACTATTGCCGCGAATGGAACCGCACCGGTACGTGCAGTAATCCTTCGCACCAGGAAGGCGTCGAGCACATTTGTGCATATTGCAAGCTCAAAGACCACACCATTGGCTCTTACCCGACTCGCCCTCCGCCGCCCACAACAGCCGATTGACTATCTTGTCCAGCTCCTACACCTCTCCCGTCGAACAGCACGTTTTCGCCCGCCGTTTCTTCACCTGCTCCCGCCTCAACAGCCTTTTCGTCGCCTCCTTCGCAGCCTAACCTCGTCTCCGCTCCCTCTACCGCATTTTCCGGCCAACTTTTACTCTCTCGTGAACACTCGCACGCCGCAGTTGTCCGTCACATTCTTTGCTCCAAGTCTCCGCTCCCGAACGCCTTTGGCACTCTAAATCCTGTTCCGTCGAAGCTGAACATTCCTGTTTGGAAATCATACCTCGAACATTACTCTGATTCTGTTGTTGCCGATTTCCTAGCCTTTGGATGGCCTATTAACTGTCACTCCGTCGTTTCTGTTTCATCTCAGCCCCCGAACCATGCTTCAGCCACCAATTTTCCGGATGTTATTGACGCCTTCTTATCTACCGAGATCGAACATTTTGCAACTGCCGGGCCATTCACGTGCAATCCTTTCCCAGCCCCCATCCGCACGTCTCCTCTGCAAACTGTCCCAAAGGATGGCACCAAAAGGCGCGTCGTACTGGACCTCAGTTTTCCTCCTGGCTCCTCTGTTAATGATGGAATTCCCAAAGATTCTTACCTCGATCAGCCTTTCCATCTTTCACTGCCTCGTTCTGCCGATTTTGTTGACCTTATTCTCTCCAAGGGCGCTGGGTGTTACCTTTACAAGAAAGATTTGAAACGCGCTTACAGACAGATTCCAGTGGATCCTAGAGACTACATCTTTCTTGCTTATCACTGGAATGACTCCTTTTATTTTGACCTTGTCCTACCATCTGGTCTTCGGTCTGCAACCCTTGCCTGTCAGCGGACTACCAATGCGATTGCCCACATCTTTCACTCTTTCTTTGGCCATGACTGTATCAATTACATCGATGACTTCGGCGGGGCCGAAACCACCTTCGAAGAAGCTTCGCTTGCCTTCTCTGACCTGGAGCATCTGTTCAATGAATTAGGCCTTCAGTCGTCTCCATCCAAGGACTATCCACCTTCCACGAGAATGGTTTTTCTCGGCCTCACTTACGACACCGTCACACTGACCATCGAAGTGCCTCCCGATAAACTCCAAGACACCTCTGATCTCATACGTGCTTGGCTAGCAGCTCCACGGTCCACTAAGTCAGACCTTCAGTCTCTCATCGGCAAGCTCTCCTACATTTGTGCTTGTATCAGCCCTGGACGGATTTTCATGCAGCGTCTGCTTAACGAACTCCGCCAGCTTCCTACAAAACGTGCCCGTTTCGTGCCCAGTTCAGACATGCTGTCCGACTTACGCTGGTGGGACAAGTTCCTCTCTGTCTACAATGGTGTTTCACTTTTGCGTTCTTCCCCTTGGCCAGTAAGTGATCATTTCTTCTGTACTGATGCTTGCCTTACTGGTATCGGCGGATTCTTTAGTGGCCGTTTCTTCCACTCCTCGTTCCAGACCTGTTTTGATCCAGCCTCTCTTTCCATCGCTTCGCTGGAATTGTTGGCCGTCACTGTCAGCATCAAGCTGTGGTCTGAGGAATTGCGCGGTCTACGCATCTTGGTTCGCACTGACAACCTTAACACTGAGCTGGCTATCAACACTGGCCGTTTCCGTGTGCCTTTTATTCAGTCGTGTCTACGCGACTTATGGTTCTACGCCTCACTTTACGATTTTGAGCTGCGAGCACTTCACATTCCCGGCTACGCCAACATCATTGCTGATGCTCTCAGTCGTTGGGACACTCATCCTAAGTTTCGAGACACCTTCTATGAGGCCGCTTCACTTCACTATGACAACCTTACAGAGTACATTTGTCATTCAGAGCTATTCCATTTTGACTGTCAATGGTAATCACCTCTCTATTTGGTTGCAGGTTTTCACCTTGATGACCTTCACTCATGCGTTACCAGGATTCAAGCCTTCGCTCTGTCTGATTCTACCAAGCGAAATTATCATTCTGTGTGGAACACTTACTTAAAATTCTGCCAATTTTACTCCATCACTCCATTTCCAGCCTCCTCATCATCCATCGCTGCCTTTATCACCCTGCTTAGTTTCTCCGTAAGTCACATCACACAGTCAACAACTACTTGAGCGCCCTATGGCGTTTACACGTGTTTTGCCACTTCGAGACTTCAGCCTTCGATGACATCCATGTCAAGCTTACCCAAAAAGGTTTGGAGAAGTCTATGGTTCACCTTCCTCATCGTAAAGCACCTCTGACCCCAGCCATCTTGCTACAATTTTATCGCCATCTTAATGTTCGCGACTCCGCCCATCTAGCTGTGTGGTGTGCCCTGCTTGTCGGATTCTTCTCCTTCTTCAGAACTGCCAACCTCGTACCGCAGTCCTTTGACAAGTTCTCTTCTCATCATACATTGTCCAGGGGTAGCATCACTTTTGCCAACTCATGTGCTCTCCTCACAGTCACCCGGACAAAAACACGGCAGGCCGGCGATACAGCACTTGTGGTACCAGTTCCTAGTATACCAGGATCTCCCCTTTGCCCCACAGCTGCCCTGCGATTGTTACTTGACTCGGTTGCAGCCCCGGCTAGCTTCCCTCTCTTCACATACACCACCGCTTCTCATCAGCATGACTGTATCACAGCCTCATCTTTAAACGATAGTATCAAGTATTTGGCTTCTTTGGAATCTCTCAATCCCCAGGATTTCTCTGGTCACAGCCTGCGTCGTGGAGGTGCCACCTTCGCCTTTCAGTGCGGGATTCCCTCCGAGCTCATCAAAGTCCAGGGTGATTGGAGATCCGACGCCTACATGCTCTATTTGACACTGCCTTTGGCAGACAGACTCGTGCTGTCTCATGTTATTTCTCAGCACATTCAACCCGTTATAGGTTAGTCTAATTTTTAGTAGCCTGTATAGTTATTGACACTGCCTATTTGGCGGACAGACTCGTGTTGTCCTCAGCACGTTCAGTTGTTACGGTTCAGTCATGGTTTTGTCAGTTCCCCAAATTTATTTCATCATTTTGGCACAGATTTCATTGTTCTGGTTTAGTTCACAATTCGCTTTTGCTTATGTCATTCCATACCTTTCGTGCTTCCTTTTTTTTTTAATTTATCTCGTGCATGTTTCTTAGGCACAATCGTAATTTTCTCCCTCTGCTTCCCCTCTGACTTCATCCTCCCCTCTGTGAATCCTTTGGGCCTCTTTCTTGGTTTGGGGTCTCCTCTCGAGGCCTCAGGTCCTCTCGCTCGTTCAATAAAGATGCCCAAACGGATTCACTGGTGGTTGATGTCTCCGGGTGAGTGGGAGGGAGATCAGGGGATAATTGTTAATATTCTTAGGAATAACTTAATTAGACCCAGGCCCTCGCGGCTCGTCAGCTGTTTTTTCTTGACGGCGCTAGTTGTCATTTGATATCTTTTAGCACCGTCCCTCCCTGGGGTCTCCTCTCGAGGAGACCCCATTGGATTCAGATTGAGATCCTGGAGTCCATTGGATTCTAGGACTCGTGGGCTCGAGGAATGGAAGTTAATTTTCTTGCAACAAACACCCACGTGCCAGAGTACTTAAAAGGACTCCGTCGAGGCTGAAATATCATGTTTTCATGATTATGACCAGCAGCTTGCTTTAAACTTACTTTATTGTCTTGAAATATAAAGAACAAAGAAAGCAAAGGAATGTCAACTAAAGAGGCAAAATAAAGGCTTCCACACGAATGGCAATTTTGATTTTAATTCTTGACCGCTTGTTACGAAATTAAATTTGGTCAGTGAACTGTAATCCACTTCCATCCTCCCAATCCTGCACTTAAGCTGCAAACCACTTCTTCTATATTGTTCTATAGAATCTTTTTATACAATTAAGTTGTATATTTGGTGTCATTTGGCGATACAACATGGAAATAACGTAAGCGAAGTTTTGCTATTTCGGCGGGATAGTGTCCCTTTAAACACGTACTGGTAGTGAAACTGGCTACAGTCCCACTGGTGCGAAAAACAAAGATTTAGGAGCCTGTCTGCCAATAGTTCTCTTTCCATTACCACCTTGCTAGAACACAAAAGAACAGACCTGCTAAAACACACGCGGTATTTAACACTGAAAAAAAAAAAACAGGTAATAAATGACAAAGAAGATTCATTCTTCCCCGACCTCTTTGGTGATGTGTTCCTTTTCAAAGAGCGAAGAAAGCCTGAAGGTTCTTTGAATGGCTGTTACCGAAATGGCAGTGACATCTGCTGCTCTCTTACCTACGAGATGGCTGACAAACGCGCAGACGAAGTCAACGCTCTCGGTGTCTTCGACGGACTAAAGAAGGACAGTACTATTTACAAATATGCGCATTAATCAAATATCCCGGGATTGAGCGATGACTTTCAAAGCCGAAAACTGTTTCAAATATTGTTGATTAGTTCGTACGTCTGGTAGCGTTAGGCACGGAATTGACAGAAGTAGAACATGTACTGCGAGAACAGGTCAGGTTCTGTCATATTCCCGCGAAATGGAGATAAAAAATGGAAGAAAACTTTGAAAGGAATGTTAAATTGCCTGCGGAAATCAGTACCAAAAACGCGAAGTTTTTACTTCCACATCACATCCACGATGTGATATCAGCAAAGCTTTCTTAAGCAGCCTAAAGGAGCTTTTCAAGGAACGTTAAATGGGAAGTGTCACGGCATTTGGTGTCATTTCAAAAACCATAAAACGTTGTGATTAAACCGAAAACTATGGTCAGTTTTGTGATAAATTACCAGCCTGGTGCACCTGTCGATGAGTGTCTCTTGTCATTGACGCACTTGAAAAAGGTAGGCCTAACTTTTTTTCTATTTCTCACATTTTCGGTTCCAAAAACTGGGCTAGAACATGATTAGTTCCTCTATAAAGAATTGGTTAATTTCTTTCTCTCGGTGTTTTAGTATTATTTTGTAAATAAGTAAAGGTTTTGTGACACTGCCTCTAAGTTTATAACTTATTTTATGTCATCATCGCACGCACCGCAACACAATAAGTGGTTTGATGTTTTTTATATGATTTATTGGAAATTACACAAGTTTTGAAAACTTTGCTCGACTCTTAGGAGGAACACGAGTAAAGTATATATGAAATGGGGTATTTTTACTCGGTAGAGCCAACTACTTTGGTGACTGCACTGTAAGAATTTTGATGCTATCTTTAAATTTACAACTCCCTGTGCAAATAATGCATTGATGAAAAAAACTATGGCAACAGAACCTGATAGCTGGGTCATGATAACAAATGTTTTCGCTTTAAAAGTTTGATGTCCCAGCGTCAAATTACAAATTCTCCTAACAACTTTCCGTACGCATGTTCCGTGTGATTAATGTATATGTTGTGGTACAATTTTATCCTTGGTGCAAATTTTATTTTCCTTTATTTAAAACCATTATCATACATTATCATACATTACCATACCCAAAAACAAAGAAAAATAAAATTTGAACCAAGGACAAAATTACACCATAACATATACATTAGCTCGTGTAACATTCTTTGCTCAATCAGAGCGAGTTACGTGTTTATGATCTACCTGAATCAAGATTAAAGACAAAAACCACGACCTGACCCGTACGTACCGCGCTTGAGATGGTATGATTTTTGCTACGCGCGAGTTCTGAATATTTCGCTGCATAATTTGGGTTTGTTGTGATTGGTCTGATGCAAGAAATCAAATTGCCTTGGTTTGGCTTTTATGGCCATTATTACCAAAACGTTCTCTGAAGAGAAACAGTAGAATCCCAATAACTAGAACCGCTTGGGAAAAACAAAACTGTCCGAGAAGCAAAACAGGGTTCACTGTGTATGGTTTGGGCGAGTGAGAAGTTCGAGATACCGTAGATCTACTTCTACCGTCACCGTAAGCGTGGGACCCACGCAAACCCATGTGAAGTTCGTATTGGGCTGTTTTAAGGTGGCTGAACACAGTTTCACTGTACCTATGCGTCATTCATTGTCATTTTAAAACTACTAACGTCTGGGCGCCCAAAATTGGTGAGGCATACGATTAAGCAACAAGCTATATATTTTGATATTTTTGTTGAGCTTTTAGGGTGTTGCCATGGCAACACGGTGGATTGTAAATCAGCCTTCAATATTTAGTTTCGTTTGTTTTCAGAAAATCTAGTCGTTAGATTTTGTCCATCATTCGTCTCCAGTAAATTCGTAAAAATATTCGCATGTTAACACTGGTCTCATGTAATTTTAACAGAGGGATCTTCCGCAATTTGTGGTATATGTTTGCGTTTTGTAGAAATCTCCTTTGTTAGGTTTCAAATTTCTGATGGCAGGTGCGTTCGACATATTCAGAACTATTATTGTGCCAAATTTCGTGAAATTCTAACGAGTGGTTCCGTAGAAATCAGCACATTTTCGAGGAAAGTCGCTAAAATATCTAGTCACAAGTTTTTGGTCAACTGCGCATGCGTTGCATTTGACTGGGTTCTCGATCCAAAGACAAAAACGACCAAAAAGGTAGTGTATTTCTTCAATGGTTCTATAAATTATCTATTGATTCAACAAACATTTTTTACGATTTTAAGACGAAAACAACACTTCCGCGATCCACGCTGACTCGCTGAGCAAAATAAAATGATCACTGAATAGGCGCCACGTTTGTTTTTCTCAAAACTCTGCACGCGCTGACTCACGTAAGGAGCTGAAGTTGAAGAGCGCGTGCAAAGTGTGTGGCGACGCTTTAAGTCTTTTTACCGGACAAGAACCAACAAAATAAAAACAGGCATCATATGAATCAAAATCAACTCCTTTAATAGAACATTCAAATAAAACATTCAAAAAAAGTCGTTTATCTGTTGGCGTGGTTAAAATAAGAGACATCCACCAGAAGACTTGCGTGACAGAAAAACGTACGTAACCAGGGGCCCGTTTCTCGAAGTCCCGATAATTTTCCGGGCCCAGAGCTAAGCTTTAAAATCAGAATCTATAGGGTGTATTAACCCCCAACTAGCTGGAATTGTTTCGTTGCCTTAGAATGTTATTGCGTATCATTTTAAACCAACCGTCAAATATGCATCTTTAATGTGAACATGGCTTTCCGGGCCCGAAAAGTTACCGGGACTTTTGAGAAACGGGCGATGCTCTAAAATGCTTCTGGTCGAACTAACTTGCTGCCAGTCCCTGAACAGGCTGATTTGAGGTAAATCAACTCTCGAAATGCCTTTTCACATTGTTTGATCGGTCCTTGTAGTGGTCTTGTTGCTTTAAATATCACTGTTTGTAATTGATCCAATGTGACGCAATAGATCGTTCACGGTATCTGCGGTTTAGTTGATTTGAGGTCACTTTTTTCAAGCAGATTTTCTATCATAAATTTTCCACAAACCTGCGCAAGTTCGCTAAAACATTGAAACAAACATTCTTGATGATGTCATCGCTACGCAACCTCGTCCCCAGGGTCTTCTCCGCTTTTTCAAATTCAAAATGGCGGATCGGGCGTCAATTTGATTTTGGAAAAGCGGAGAAGACCCTGGGGACGAGTAGTACTGAACAAATAATCGTGATGATGATAATTTCAATCATCAAACCACTGCAGTGAAATGTGGAGATCGTTTCTCCATGTGAAATAATGGCTTAAATAACATGTATATTTTTCACTCGTTGATCTAGTTGTATCCACATTAGACTTGAAGGTTCTCCAGGACGGGAGAGGGTTTTGTCTGGTCTTTAGGTCTTGCCATCTTCATTTCCATACCGTGTTAACTTTAAAAGCCTCTGCATTGGAACCAAGCCATAAGTTCTATGCAGGGGATTAAAACGTTCTATTCGATAGTACTTAGTTAAGGGAGAACCGGAACTGAAGGGTCTGGGAAGTGACAAGATCAGAAAACCCCAACCTCACCACCGGTCTTCTCTTCCCCTCCCATTTCTCCCTCCTAAATGCAGTTGCATCATAGGGAACCCACGCGTTTATCAAGAATGATCATAGATTAAAGTTACAAATGGACTTACGTGATGTAGTGTTTCATTCCAAATGTGCCGTTACTTTTGTGCTGTTGAATAACCGGTGTTGAATAACTGAACGGTCCGATCAAATTCGAAACGATCGTGTCAATAATTTTTTTGAATGGTCTTGCATTTCACCGTCTGTTATTAAATTTTAACTTGTCAGCCGTCATGCGGGATGGTTTCGTATTTCGGCGTCTGGAAATAGGGAGAAGAGAAAATTAACCGTTAAAAATTTAAACACTTAATTTAATTAATAACAAAAGGTTACGTGATATGCCGCATGACGGCGAAATGCGAGATGCTGACAAGTTAAAATTTAATAACAGACGGTGAAATGCAAGACCATTCAAAAAATTACAGACACGATCGTTTCGAAATCGTATCAACGGATTTGATCGGACCGTTGTAGGTCTTGTAGCTGCTAAAAATCCCGGCAGAAATTAAATTGATTTCAGTTATTCAACACCGGTAATTCAACAACACAAAAGTAACGGCACATTTGGAATGAAACACTTCATCACGTAAGTCCATTTGTAACTTTGTTCTATCATCATTCTTGATAAACGCGTGGGTTCCCTATGGTTGCATACTCATTCCTGAAAAGAACACCACCAATGTTACTACGCAAACAGCATATATTGGGTTTATTTCAAGGATGAGTGCGTTTCTAAGATATCTCGTGACTTCAAACCCAACCCAGATTACACACTGCTGCACTGTTTAGTGGCTGATGATCATCGCGTCAGTTCAAATTGCCTATTTTGCAAAGAACAAGCAAACTGAATTTAATCATTTGGTGACAACATCGACTATTTATAGTTTGCTATACTGCTCGATAGTGAGCACATTTTGAGTCATAAGATCTAGAGCGAGTGTCTCCTGTTTATGACAGTTTTATGTGTCACTAGACTTCAGTCACTACAGGTATGTCACTAATTTTTCTTTATAACTTACTTTTTTCAACATCCGTTATCTACAATTAATTTACTAAACTATTGCTCCAAAAACGAAAGGTAAGTGATCTAAAGTCAGTCATGTCGTGACTGATTTGTACTGTTGGCGCCAAAAACCTAGACGACATTCGCGTGATCGCGTCGCATTTGAGCACCAATACACGAGAAACAAAATCTTGTTGAAATCAGGGATGCATTTATTCTCTCCTTGCTTGTTTTAGTGAAATTAAGAACAAAATATTCTTCCGTTATAGTGACAAATAACATGCTGTAACTCTAATTGTATGAATCTTATTAATATATGAGGTTGAACAAGTCAGCATTTAGTTTCCATTCCACGCTTGGTCGACCAGCTTTTCGGGCGTTCCTTTATCTGTAATCAGCGTCGCGACATTTAAGGTTTGTTTCATGTTTATAACTATATTGTTCATGCAAATTATGTGCAAACAAAAATTCTTTTTTATCTTTGCAGCTCATTTTTATCGGCTTTACTAAGGTCCAAGACCAACCTCGATTACCAGTTTTTATATCATTGTATTTCAGTATAGCAACAAATACCACTCAATTCTTGCATAATTTTTTTTATGTCGACGCGGAAATCTGTTTGGCTTCTGGCTGATACATTTCATTTCCTTGTTTATTTCCATTTTCGATGTTATACTAACCTATCGTTGGATTACAACTAAATACACCACTAAAACAATCAAAAGACCTCAATTTAATATTTCTTAGCGTGAATGCGGCTGTCTGTGGCTTGCTTTGTAATTAATAACTCTTGCCAGTGGGGTTGATCAGAGTTAAACAAAACAATGGACGCATCATTGACCATCATTTAGCAAAATGTTTGTAGAGCTCCGCTTGTGATCCTAGGAAATACTCTAACTCTAGCCTTCAATACAGTTTTTCTTACTGACTTCCTTTTTTCATTCGGATATTCTAATTAAGGTGTAACTTAGAGAGGTTTCATAAACTATTAATTACAATGAATATTTCGAAATATTCATAATATGCCATATAATTGCTTTCGTTTTCGACCGACTCTTGCTGAGACCGTGTTAGATAGAAAAGTAAAAAGCATATTCATAAATTGTTTTACGAAGGGTGAAACTTTGTATTTTGGTCAACAGTGGAAAGAAATGATGGACAAACCACGAAAAACTCTCTCGAGTGTAACGGAAATGTTTATTTACTGTTTTATGTTTTGTTGCCAAGGGTCACATAACCTCAGCGTACATAGTGACTAACCCCTTGTCTTAAAAAAAATGGCGGGCACTTCATTAGTTTGAAATGCTGTGTTTATTTCAGTTTGCAACTCAATATTGTCACTTAATTGTTCTGCCATCATCAGTTGCTGAAGTTACCCATTAATGCAATAATTTTTTTCGTTTGTATTTTCTACAGCCTTCAATTTTCCAAGTTCATTTCTGCCTTGATATATACCTTCACTTTAACATCAGGTAAAACAGTGAATAGTTGAGTTGTTCAAAAGCTAAAAAAGAATCTATAAACATGCACAAATCACAAAAGAAAGACGATATTGGCCAACTTGTCATTTTTTGTCTTCTCGAGCGTGTGCGTTCAAATGAACTTCCCAATTTGCATTTCTTTAAGGTTTTTATGAAATCAGAAGAGTTTTAAAGAAGGAAGAGAAGATTGAAAACATGCGAACAAATAGTAATCGTGATAACAGTGCGTGGTGTTCAAATTCTAATATCAAAACGTCATAGGCGGGATTCTACCTGAATGCCATAAGAAATAAGAAATATAAAAGATTTACTGAAGTTTTAAAATTAGAATTTGTAGTTAATAATTAAAAGACGGAAACCACTGAAGTTAATCCACTGGCAACCTGGGGTGCTCTTGCGTGGGTATCAACTGTCTGTTAGTGTTCCAAAAATCATTTTCTTTCTTCTATCCCTTCTTTAAACCTCTTAAAATTTCATTCAAATTCAGGTAAAACCCCGCCTTAAATCCTCATCATACATACACGTCACAATATTTCGTGCACCTTGTCTCGCATAAAGAATTGTTGCATTATTACCCCCTCGTGCAACTGCATATTTTTTGTTGTTGCACAAAACTCGAATGATTTTCTTCCTTCTGCATTAATTTCTTCAAGTTGCACAACAAAAATCGTGTAACATGGCTCCAACAACTTGTTTCACCACTCTTTATGTCAACCGAAGTGTCAGTTTTAACGTAAGCAATTTTTTTTTCACGAGACTAAGTTGCACGGCAATTCACGTGTGACATTGAATGTGCAACTTGCAACAATTTTTTTGCAAGACAAGGGCCGTGTTTTCACGATCGATTTTTCAAGTCGCTGAGCGAGTGATAGTCGGAAATCTCGTGAAAACAGTTGCTTGTCCAACTCGCTTAAAGTTAAGCGAGTCCGCAAACTACAATAGAATTCTCATTAAATTTAAGCCACCAAACTAGGTCGCTGGAAAGCTTGTCGGCAATTAATTTCGGCCCATCACATTTCGCCAGCGTTCAAACAACCGAGAAGGGCATGTCAGAGGTGATATAATTTGCATTTGCCGCGAATATTTGAATTGGCCAAAAACGCAATGGCACGCTACCATTTCCTCATGATTACAGTTTCAATTTTAAACCTTCAATTCTCTGTTGAAAGGTACAGGCTTCGATTCTTCTTCTACGTCGAATAGCAAGCAACTTGAGCCTTTGCTGAAACCTTCTCCTCCTTCGATCCTGGAACAAGTGCGATAACACACCAATAAACATAAGAATCATATATTTGCAAGCGTCTCTGTTTTCGACTCTGTTTCCCGCCATCTTGCTTGTTATTCTGCGAATAACAAGGGACAAACATCAAGAAAAATGAATAAAGTTCTGTCCGTAAACAAATCACCTCAAGGAATGTTAAGCGAGAAAAACCGCCTCGTGAAAACACAGCCAAGTTGCAAGAAAAATTGATACGTTTAACAGCACCTTTAGTAAATATTGGAAATCTTTTGTGTTTTGTTTCCTATTGCACTGTCAAAACTCACCAAAAATTCAAAACTTTACATTGATCTGCAAACCAATCAGAAGGCATTTTTTATGTTTTTTTTTTTGGAAATGTTTATGAGAAATAAAAGCATTCCAAAGTAACGCAAAGAAATGTTTAATCAGAATGGCATAATCATTATTAAACACTTAATGAAACCGAAGGAAACAGTAAATTTTGTTTCCCGAGAATCTCGAGATTCAAGGGAAAGAAAATTCACAGTTTCCCGAGGGATCAGTCATTAAGTGATTTGTTTTATAGCAACACAAAATTTTATCATAATCATAATCACCAAATCATGCCGCCTTTTATCACCGTCTGATCACGTACGCCAGCGGGCAACAGGGCACCATTACCCTCTGACATCAAAAATGTTGACGTCGAATATATGTGCATAAAAAATGTTTGAGACTGACACCTGTGTGAACAGTTTTGGTTAATTTGATATGTAGCTTCGGTTCTAGCGAGAACACCGCTTCAGCCTCTTAAGCAGACAGATAATCACACATTTTCTTTCCCACAAAGAATATGTGTGCAGAAGGCTTAGGACAGACTAGGAACTGAGTCACTCATAAACAAAATTAGTTTTTATTTGATTATGAGCTTCAGCTTCTTCTCCTTGAAGGTCTACAGTCACTTAAAAAAGGAAATAGTCAGCACACAGTCGACCAGCACATAATACAAATGCTTTAAACTCTTTTACTCCCAGAATCAAATCTCCAATCATGCAGCATGGTCCTGATGACACCTCATAGTGTAACCATTCAAATGAAAGCTCTTGAGCTGTACTGTCATTTGCTTCTGTTTGGTTCTCGGCATTTTTGAAAAGTAATTTTGACAATTGTTTTCTTATTTTGATCTCGGCCGCTTTTGGAAATGAAAGAGATAATGTGCTGCCTCTCATTATCAATATAATGTACTACCTCTCACTGGGTTTGTCACTAAAGTAGCAGGTGAGACTGTGTCCTGCAGTAAGATTTTATTTTATTTTCTTATAATTAGGTTATCCACGACTTGAAGCAATTTTATCCATGTCCTCTGCCACACCAGCAACTTCATCCACAAAAGAAACAACCAATTATTCCAGGTTGTGCCGTGTTCTTGTAGATGTGGGCACTTGCGCACTCAGGGACACTTTCAATACCATATGCACACCATCAACTCTTCACACCGTCTTGGCAACAAACCAACCCATGCTGCAGTCACTAAGAGCACGGAGGATTATCAATGCAACACAATGGGGAAAACTCTACCCTGCAATCCCTACTTCAGTGTCTTCAAGTAACTTTGACATCACATTACTTATGATACTCTTAAGAAACATATGTGGCCTAGCTCCTCCTGCGACTGGCTGGGACACCATTCCTGCTGCAACAAATATGAGCCGTGAAGCAGATATTGCCCGACTCAAATACTTCAGGAATACCGTGTTTGCTCACGCTGAGCATGCTTCTGTTGATGATGCAACATTCCACAAACACTGGAAGGAAATTCGAGACACTCTGGTGCGACTAGGTGGGGTTGCCTACCAGGTAAAAAAGATGTCTTAGTTTATTTTTTTAAAATGTTCAGTTTTTATGTGTTACTCTCCACTATTCACAGTGTCCCCAATTAACACTTTAATGCTTTTATGTATTTAGACACTTCAGTTAAGTGATTCATTTTCAACTTTTATTTTAAGGTTGCGATTGACAGCCTTGAATTTTGCTGCATGGACGCCGATGTGGAGGAGCATTACAAAAATCTCCTCCATCAGTGGAAAAAGGATGAGGAAAATATTAAAGATGAGTTGAAAGAAATTGGCACCGACATAAAAACCCTCTCAAAGAAGATTGATGACTGGGTGGCATCAACCGTAACTCCCATGAAAGAAACAAGTGATGAGGGTTAGTGTAATGAGACTTGGTGTATGAGATGTGGGACATGGCTAAAGTCAGTTCAGAATAAATTCTCTTGTTTTAGAAAGAAACTACATACATTTAAATCAATGTGTCTTTTTTCATCCAGGACCAATCAAACATTCAAAGAATGGATAACCTATTCATGTTGAATCCTGGTCCAGCTGAAAAATACATGTGTATAATGTTTAAGTTTAGAACGTTGATACAAAAGTTATGTTACTTATCCAATAGAGCAGTGAGATTAAAGAATTACATGTAGCTAATAAACCTAGTTAATGTAAGAAGTAGCTTAGAGTGCATTGCCTAAAAGTTTCTTTTTGAAAGCTTTGAGTATAAACATTTGAAAACGTTGCTCTCGTACAGCTTAATCAATTTTTGTTTATGTAACATGGATGAGCCACCGATGCACTTTGAACTTCCATCCATTCTATAAAAGTTCATTGACCAACAATTTCAACTTGTATTTATTGTGTTGTAGTAATTCTGTCTTGGCTACAAGCAGAGAACGGAATATGCGTGAAATTGTTCTTGACGCCTGAAAGGGAACAAAATCGCTTAAACTCTCGCCTATAAGTTGAACCCCTTTCTTCGAAATGTTCAATTTTCAGATTTAAGTCCAAATTTCCGAAAAACCAGTTGGCTTATAGGCAAATAAATATGGTATTTTAGATTAATCGGTTTGTGGATATTTGCACTACTCCACACCACAAGTGAATTGCGAAAACACTTTGCACTTTCTCTACTGCAAAATGCCATGCAGTGATCAATGTACACTTTCTCCCACTTCCCACCTACCTAACTTCCCTCGTACTCTCTCTTGGCCCTGCACAGCTACCATCTTGGATTTCTGGGTTTCTCCAAAACCTCAGAAAACTGTCCAATTTAACTTAAAAGTAATCTAAACCAATCAAGAAATGCCAAAATAGAGCTAAAATGTAAATGTTATGACAAAAAAATATTTTGTTCATTAAAAGGAAAAAATCCAAATATCCAAAAACATTGCTGACAATCTCAGCTCTTGAAACAATGAAATGTCATAACAAAATTTTTGTCAGAAAAGTTTTTTGCCGCAAAGTTTGATGGCATTTGAATTAATATTAAAAAAGTTATGAATGTTGAAAGTCAGGCCCGGTTCAGACGCCGAACTTTTCATGAGCCGAACTTAATTCGAATTTGGACCGACCCAAATTAACAAAAGTACGCCTGTTGATTCAGACGCCGAACTTAATTAGCCGAACTTAATTCAGTTTGAAGAGAAACAAATGGAAAGGTTAGCGATTTTCAGGCAAAGATGTCAGAACACGCACCAGTCGTTATAATAATTTATGCATTAGGTTCGGCTCATGAAAAGTTCGGCGTCTGAATCAAAGCCGTTCCAAAGCCGAATTCCCGGCTGAGCCAGGCGGAAAGAACGGCTGAGCCGTTCCAAATTCAAATAGCCGTTCTTAACTGATTCAGACGCCGAACTTTTCATGTACTTAATTCAAGGTATCAGGATCGGCTCATGAAAAGTTCGGCGTCTGAACCGGGCCTCAGAGCGGGCACTCCCCCCACCCCACACCAGGCTGTCTTTCTTTTCTTTTAACTGCCTTTTTTTAGCCCTTTATCTCCAACCAACCACCCCCTGCCCCCAGGCTAAATAAGTTTAAGAAAATTCCTATCTGTAATAACTAAAAAATACCGTCACATTAAGCTATGATGAAAATGTTCCGGGGGGGGGATACTCGGGTATGTTTTGGATGGGTGTGTATGTACCGCCAGGTCTCCAAATTTGGACCCCGTTTTAGAAAGAATATTGCATTCAAAACAAGAGAGGATAAAGGGTAAGAGGGGCCCTGGTTGAGTCTCGTCAGAACAGTGTAGCGACAAAAAGATAGGAAAACTAGCGCGAACGCCAATTCTCTACCAAATCGCACTTGGTGATGGCCACAGATGAGTTCGAATTCAAAAGTTTGCCAATTGACCACGTCACAGCGGCGCGTGACCATGAGTAATAGGCAAAGAACTTCAAATATCATGCCGTTGTCGCGATAAGGAAAGTGAGGACAAAACGGAACCATCCTTCAGCGAATACATGGCCAATACCATGTAAAAAATATATATTAGCAGAATATCGATATGCAGATCCGACTCTAGTTATTACTCGAATTAACTACAATTTTTTACGATTACATGTACTAAGGCCTTAATGCGCTTACGAGCAGATTTTCCACTGAAACGATCTGTTGAGTACTCCTGATAAAAATTCAAAATGGCAGTGCATGCAAATTATAAAAGCGAAATTTTTTGTACACTTAAATCTTTTTGGACGTTCCCTTTAAAACTTGTTTTTATAGATAAAAGCGTCGCAACACACTAATCATCGGGCTAGAACATCCTATGGGCAAGCCGGAAAATTGATTTTCTTTGCGGCCTACCTACAATCTTCCTACAATTTACTCACCTTATTTTTTTTTCTTATTTTTCGTAAGATAAAAGCTTGAAACTAGAGTTGGATACCTTTTTGGTGTGCAGAGAGAAACATCACGAGAATGAACTTCTGAAGTCTTTCTGTGAACAGTGCAAAGTGTGCATTTGTGACAAGTGTGGACAGACACGACATTATAATCACACCAAGGTGGATATCCACCAAGCCGCACAACAACACAAAGTCGATATCGAGGAGATTGTTGAAGAAATGAAGAACGGAATTGCTGATTATAACGAGCATGTGAAAAAAACAAAAGAAATGTCAAGGAAAACAGGCGCGATGATTGCCACAGCACGGAATAAGGTTATGACATCTCTTGAAGAACTGATGCGACTTTTAAAGGAACACGAGACGACCACGATAGCCAGTTTGGATATCGTCGAGGAAAAAGAGCAAAGAGATCATGCCACACAACTGGAACACTTTCAAATTTCCATAACCCAGCTCCAAAAATCTGTGGAGTGTTGTGAGGCCGTCTTGCAAAGAAACCAAAGCGTGGAGATTCTACAAGCGCATCATGTTCTCGTTAAACGGTGCAGAGGTCTTCTAAATGCAGATAAACTAAACATTTATAAGCCATTGCATGTCAGGTACGAGGTAAATCACAACGTTATTGAGAATATGAGAAGCGTAGTTCCAGCTGTAGGTCGAGTTGTTGCTAGTAGCACAGATCCGTTACAGTCAGTGGCAGAAGGATCAGGGTTACAAGAACCAGACGTTGAAAGCGAAGCAACGATTAAAGTAACAACAAAAGATTCTAATGGCAACAAGTGTTATGAAGAAGGCGACCACATTCAAGTCAAAGTGCGGACTCCATCAGGAGAGGAACTGAGCCATTTGCTTGCTTCTAGCGAAGATGGTGAATATATGATGACTTTTATACCGGATTGTGTTGGACAACATGACGTGCTGATTGCAGTTAACGGTCAGCCGCTGACTGGTAGTCCATGGCGTGTTTACGTTGCTCCACATCGTTACAAATGTGTATTCACGTTTGGTTCACATGGGATAGGACAAGGACAGTTTGATTGGCCCTGTGACATTGCAATTAATGAAAAGACAATGAACATTGCAGTAGCTGATTTTGGTAACAAGACAGTGAAGCTGTTTACTCCAGAAGGAACATATCTAAAAGATATTGGCGCTAACAAACTAACTAGACCCACCTCAGTAGCATTCACCAGGTCAAGTGAAGTCATTGTCATTGCTTCTGATCAGATTTCTTGTTTTAATGAAAGTGGCACCTTTTTAAGACGCGTCACCAACAAACACCTGAAGGCACCACTCCGCTTGACTATTGCACGTGATGGGCGCATGGTGGTGTGTGACAGTGGTGACCATACAGTCAAGGTCCTGTCCTCTGATGGTACACAGCTGTTACACACCATTAGTGCTCCAGACCGTGCAGTCCCGTACTATGCTGTGTGTCATCAGAATATGTTTTTTGTTTCCTATAACTGTACAAATAATATAAAGGTGTTCAGTAAGGATAGTGAGTTTATGTATAGTATTGGTACTCCCGGCGGGTCTGGTGATGGACATCTGCATTTTCCTGTTGGTCTTACAGTAGACAGGTTCGGCAACCTGGTGATGTGTGATAGTTATAACAGAAGGCTTCAAATTTTTACTCTTGACGGGAAATTTGTAAGCAAAATAGAAGATCAACATATTGGGTTTAAGAAACCTTGGTCTGTTGCTGTGTCAAACATTGGCCAGTTGTTTGTTACTGATTTAGTAAAACATTGTGTGCATGTTTTACAGTGAAAAAAAGGGTTGTCTTATTAACTAGTAATTACAAGCTGATTTCAAATAACAACACGAGCATAAAAACAATGAATTTGCTATTTAGTTTTATCCCTCTCCGCACTTTCAATTCTAATCCTAGTTTTCCTGTTGTTTATAGAGTAATGGCTCTGTACGATTTTCTGACTTTCTGACCTTGTGAATAGTTTAGTGATGAACTCCTAAAGAATTGGCAAACACTTCTTTCAATAACATTAAATTTGTGAAGAGCTTAGAATATAATGGTGTTTAATAGTTCAAATTACCGTTTGTGATTTTTGAATTACTTTATTTATCGTTGTTATTATAAAATGATTATACATAGGACCCTCGGGCACACGGTATCTACGTCTCCCCTCTCGTGTACTGATTTCACGCGTGTACTGATTTCACGCGTGTACTTATCTCACGCGTGTACCTATCTCACGAGTGTCCACGAGAACTCGCCTTTGGTGCAATACATGTGTACTCCCTATAAAATAGCTTTTGGCTAATAGCGGAGCACTTGCCAGGCCGAAGGCCTGGCTGCGCAGCTCCATAGAACCTGTGCCGTGATTTTTCATGGTCATGGCTAGCGGAATGTTTCGCGGGCGCGCCTGTGCCCGCGCGCCGCGTTGGACAACATCCGGGATCTTAGCAATTTTGTTTTTCGCGCGGCCACACAGCCGTGAGCTCGGTAAACACTTCAGTTGTTTTGTTGTGTCTAGCGGAGAATTAAACTCGTTGTTTTCCTGCATTTTTTCGCGGTTTGCTACTCAAGACAGGGATACTAATTAAGGTATACTCAGAAGCCGCTTTAGTGGAAAAAGACGAGCTTTCAGGGATAAAATCTTGCTTCGAGGAACTTCATGTATTACGTTTTTATCAATGCGGGAGTAGTTTGTTTTCTACGGATTTCAGAACCAGAAGCGGAGATTTGAATTTCCAAGCAAGCGAGGGACTTAAAGGTAAAACAGATTACAGTTTTGATGAGAATTTATGTTGATATCAATCTGTGAGTGACTTTTTATTAGTGTTATTGTTAGTTTTGGAGAATTGATTTTAAAACGTGCTTAAATTCAATTGTATCGATCTCTTGAATTTCATCGAAGAAAGCTTGAACTCGATGAGCAATAATTAAATGGTACGCGTTTTGCTTTTAAACGTAAACTAATGGAGATTTGAATAAATTTTTTCGAAAGAAGATTGTGTTGTCCATTTTTATGTGTTTGTTCATTCATTAGATAGATTGAAAAGCGATTTTATGTAAACAAAACAAGACTTTGATTTTATAGTACAGTTCTATCTTCACTCGCATCGCCTTATGCAAATAAGCTTATGCTTGTGTATTTTTGCAATTTTGGATTTTCAAATCAGTTTCTCGGGCAATTTTTGACAAACATAAACTGCATTTTATTCGGAAACTAGTGGTACTAGTTATTCTAGACAGAGAAAAGTTGTTTTTGTGAACTTTTGTACGGTCTATAAAAATGTACTATGCAGACGGTCGCGTAATAAGCTTAAGTTTACTGTTTTTGAGAATTGCTAAAATTGAAAAAGCATGAACTCGATGAGCTATAATGAAATGGTACGCGTTTTGCTTTTAAACGTAAACTAATGGAGATTTGACTAAATTTTTTCGAAAGAAGATTGTGTTGTCCATTTTTATGTGTTGGTTCATTCATTAGATAAATTGAAAAGCGATTTTATGTAAACAAAACAAGACTGATTTTATAGTACAGTTCTATCTTCACTCGCATCGCCTTATGCAAATATGTTTGTGTATTTTTGCAATTTTTGATTTTCAAATCAGTTTCTCGGGCAATTTTTGACAAACATAAACTGTATTTTATTCGGAAACTAGTGGTACTAGTTATTCTAGACAGAGAAAAGTTGTTTTTGTGAACTTTTGTACGGTCTATAAAATGTACTGTGCAGACGGTCGCGTAATACTGTTTTTGAGAATTGCTAAAATTGAAAATAGCCCGTTCGTCAATCTTAATTATTGTGCTTCCAACCTTTCACCTTAGTTAAGTTTCACCTTAGTTAAGTTTCACCTTACTTAAGCTTGTTCAAAGTGCGACACTGTTAGGCTTGGGCTATGTATATATATTACTGGAGTTGCATTCAACTTTTACGCCTACTGCGTAGGCTTGGTACCGAACGGTTTGTAATCAGTTGTAAAAGTTCTAAGATCTTCCATTGCGCACTAGAACTCAGTGTAAGAAAATATATTTTGCTTTCATGATAGAGTATGTTAATGTAGAATTGAGTATGTCAAATAAATCAACTCAAAGTAAAAAGATTGCATCATTCGACCCAAACGAACTGCTGCGCATGGCTTTTGCGATCATATGGAAATATGCATTAGCGAGTATTAGCCATCATAAGCGGTGCTCATTCGATAGAAATACAAACTATGAACACAAGGCTGGTTTCCATATGATCAGCAACGTAAAGCAGCGTTTGCACAAGCGTTTCTTACTGTACGTTTAGCGGCTTAAAGAAGAACTTACCAAGTACGAGCGCTTTTCACTGCAATTTTATGGAACCTTGTGAGAATGCACAGCACATGTGATGCTAGCAAAACTTAGTTAAGAAGCCTAAAGAAGTCCAAGGATTGTTGAAGAGGCGGTGTCACAGGAAACCGAAAAATATGGTTCAGTTTTGTTATAAATTACCACCCTTGTCCGGCACCAAAACTGTCGATGAGTGTCTCCAGTCATTGACGGACTGGGTTTGAAGCAACTTGAAAAAGGTTTCCAATGTGACGCGCCTTACCGTGAGCATCCAACCAACTTGTTTTACAAATTAGCCAATCTTGTTTTACAAGTTAGCCAATCAGAGAGCGTGAATTCACTTGACGGACACGCCTCCTCGCAAAGTTGATCAATATCAAATGTATTCTCGTCGCTTCGTGTTCATCACAAAAGAATAAAGTTAGTTACATAATACAAAGATTTTATTCACTTTTTTGCTTGTTCGCCACATCCGCAGTTAAGAAAATAATTATAGTTTAAGTCAAGACTGTGAGACCCATGAAGGAGCACCACCCCTTAAACAATCAAAACATCTTTGGGGGAAAATATTTAGTTCTATTGATTTGTAATTGTATATTGCATCGTTTCAGAAAATATCCATACTCCTTACACAGAAAGTTTTTTGATTTGGACCCCTCCCCTCCCCCGTTACCCCTAGTCCCCCTCTTACCCCTCCCCCTCTTTCCCTTCTAGCCCGGGTTGTTTTAAAGCCTGATTGACACTAACCCTGGATTAACTGTCAACAGAAGATATGAGTTGTCATGGTAATTAACCCTGGATTAGCGCTAATCGTCCTTCGTCCTGCCACCTCGGAATTTCCAGTAACCTTGCATGGGGGAGGTATGGATATTTTTGGAACCACACATATGCATTGCAATACAATGGTATTTTATTTTTTAACAGAAACCAGATGCATTTGCTTTTGCGTATGAAAATAGGGGTACATTGATGGGAAGTACGCAATTAAGATATAACTACTACCATATGATACCAGATATTAATAAAATTAAGCCAGGACAGATTCGCTGTGGAGAGCACACAGATTATGGTGGAATTACATTGCTGATTCAAGATGATGTTGACGGACTTCAGGTGATTGAGCAAATTGCTGTTCGAAGTAATGAATTGTTGTATAAATTTCGCTGAAGAAGTCCTGGACATGAGTGCTTTTATAATATGACTGTACGGCCCCGCTGACGCAATCCTACAGAAAATAGAATCGCAAGGTGACGTGAGCGGGGCCGGACGGGTTGACGTGAGCCGGTCCGGAAAAAGCCGTCCGGCCCCGCTCGAGTTCAAGTGACCTCGCACTGCACGACTATTCTTGTACTTTCTAGTCATATTATAAAATACTTATTGACTGAGTTAGGTGACGTCCGTACGCCATGACCTCGAGCCAAATATTTTCCCGTCCGGCCCTCACACTCAGTCAATAAGTGCATATTATTTACCTTAAGTGACACCAGAGTTAAGGCCATAACAAAAATACTAACAGTTTTTCAATTTAACTTAACTCATCCCAATGAGAGAGTACACTTTTATGATTTACACGCAAGTGTCACGACTTGCTCTTTGCGCGGAATCAAATATCGCTTGCGATCTCGTATAGCCATAGTTTGTAACTTATTTTGCTCTATAGAATCTATTAATCCTCCTTAGTTGTATATTTGGTGGCATTTGACGATAAAGCAGTTTTCAATTGAGTATCGAAAGTAATTTCGCAATTGCTTTGGTTTTGCATGGCTACGCCTTGTGATTGGCTAAAAAAATCTCGCGCCACTTTTTTAACCAATCAGAAGTAAAACCAAAACCATTCCTGACTTGGTCGCACGCGTTTTCCCGCGCTTGGCGCCGGCTACATGTATTTGCTTCAAGTTCTGATTGGTTCATTGGATTGTCTGTGCCTGTTGTGATTGGTCAGAGTGGTTACTCGTGGTTACTTTGGTTTTGGTTTTATGCGACACTCAACTGAAAACTGCTCTATAACGTAGAAATTAAGTAAAAGTAATTTCTTTATTTCGGCGGGACAGTTTGCCTTTAAAGCAAGAATGGCCTATTTACCCACTTTCCTCAATTCTTACAGGTTCATCGTGTCCTAATACCTGACGTTGAAATAAAGCGTCGTGTTCGACGTCGCTCATTGGTATTTTTTGTTGATCCAAACTACGATGCAGTTATCACGAACGTGTATGGACGGATCAAACAAATATCCGTCAATCAGATCAAGGGAATGGATGAATAAGAAACTTCAAGAAACTTAAAAATATTAACGGAAAGTGTGACGTAACACCAAGGCAGTCTTGCATGATGATAACCGGTGCGAGCTCCTAAATGACGCTGATGTGGTTGGGAAAGGCACATTTTACATTTTGAATCGGTACTTGACAGTTAAGTTGGTGTTACACTGGCAATGTTTCCTGCAGAGAACATAAGAAGAAGGGTAAATAAACACAGATTGTGGAAGGAAAACATATTACAAATTAATGGACTCAGGGCGAGACCATCTCAAGCTACTTTTTCACTGAAACGTTTTTGCATGACCAAAAACCTTCATAATTCAAATCAAAGTGCCCTATGGGCTATCTCCTGTAAGGTCTTCCCATCATGCATTGCTGTCATATTATGTCTGAATATTGTTTTGGATGTTACAATTAGGCATTTAGGTAAGGGTACGCGGTTTCTTGAGTTTAAATCCTCATTTGTTGTTACTGTTAGTGACGAAGAGTGTCCAGGAGTTATTTCGAGTGATCACGAGGGACGATGCCATTATTAAGCCGTTATCACGTCATTTTCAATCGAAATGGGGTAAACCGTACATGATGAACGCTTTTGGACCGTTTGGCGAGAATGCCGTAAATGTCTTGAATTTCCGAATAGTGAGAGTGATGCAAGAAAGCGTGAGAAAATTATGTTGTCAGACGTGGTTGCTTTGTATGAAAAGTGAATAATTGGCAAAGGACCGCACACGAAATGCTGTTGGTGTACGTAGGATCTAGAGAAGATCTAATTAGCCAAAAATGTGAACACAAATAGAGTAAGCAAGGCTGCTACTACATCGACTTTCAGTTTGGGCTCCGTATCATGTCGTTGCCGCGTGAAGTGTTCTACGCAATATCAGCCTTGCTTACTTTATTTGCTTTGTATGGATATCTTGGGAGCATTCCATTTAGCCAAAAAGGCGGAAATTTCGGTTGAAAGTCGAATGGAGCAGATAATTTCCGGAAAATCTGTTCGGAAATTGTCGACTACCTCCACTATTTTTTTTCCGTTTCGTTATCCGTACCATTTGAACGATACTTCCGTTTCCAGGCTCTCTTGAAGGACCTTCGCGCGGTTTTAGTTGTCTTTTCAATATGGCATCTCATCAACAATGTGGTTCTTGCTTGTTCATCTCCGACACTATGGACCACGCAGAAACGCCATCCCCAGCACTTGTTTTACCGGAGGAATAGGCTGCCTACCTCTCGTATTCCCGGTTGAAATCCGTCCAGCGTTAATTATTTCTCTGCGCAAGATCTCACATGTGCCTCTTGTCATTCGAAGATGACTCCGAAATTCACTCGGTGCGTAGGTGGGAATAGGTACCTCAAAAATAACCAAGTTTTGTTTAAATCTCGTCTCATATAGCAGCGGACGGCAGATAACAGCACGAGATCTTCTTCTTCGTCAAAAAGTTCACTGGTTTTCCACCTTAAAATCTTCAGTTAGTTCGATGACTCTGCAAGAAAGCTTGCGTCCGCCATATTGACTGAAAAGTTGAAATCAGTGGAATTTCGTGCTATATAAATTGAGTGAACGGCCTGGGTACCAGGATAATCTCATCGGTTGGTCGGTATATTTGGAAAATCAATTACCATTATGTAACGGTCACCCTAACCGGTTTTTTCCAACAAATGGTGAGCACCCCTTATAACTGAAGGGCTATTTTTACAGGTTTACATGCTGGATCTAGTACACAACTTCTTTCAAGACATTTCTTACTTCTGCTTTAGACATACAATATAGGTGAATATTCTGACGGGTCATGTGGCTTGTGAAACAGGTAAAATAAATTATTGAGACAAGGTTTAGCCTGCCAAAAATATGTTTTTTTTTTATTTCAGGCTTAAAGCCACAAAATAAAGGGGGAAGTTGTCATTGAACATGTGTATGGCTAGCTTTTCTTCAAAGGAAGGGCGGCTGTACGCTATACTGTCATTGAGTTAACAGACATCCTCACAGACACCTCAATAAAACAGAAACAGTTCATAGAAATACACACAACAGTTCATACAAATGATAAAGATATGGACACTCTGTTCTGTCCCTTTTGTGCCCTAATAAAGAGTTTGATTGTACTTGTGGTCTGGTTGAGATGTCTGGGCCCGGTTGCATAAAGCACCTTAAGGTTACAGTGTACCTTCAGATCGAAAATTTATTGAAAAATTTTTTTTGGCGTTAAAATAAAGTTTACAGAATGAACTTTCATCCCCAAAAAAAATTATCGAAAAATAGTGAAAATTGACGGAGAAATGACGGTATAACTTTTGTGAGCGGAGTTTGTTTATTGAGCGATATGTTTTTTTAAGCGCCGTTTTCTCAAAGTTAATTTTTCGCTTGTTGGGGACACTTTAAAGAGCTACAACTCAAAGGGAATTTGTTCGATTTTCCTTAAATTTGGACAGAAGCTAGGCTAACATATAATCAACAAAAACGTGTCGGCGAATTTCTTAATTCCGAAAACTTTTTGGTCAAGAGCCATTTCCGTGCGATCATTCCAATTTTTTTTCTCCCCTTTTCGAAAATATTCTGTAACTTTTCACTGCAATTGAATATGGGAAATCGCCGACACGTTTTTTTAGCGCTTCGTGTCCGGAAACCCGAGAACAAATCAAATTAGCAAAATATAATAATCGCTTTGAGTTATAGCGTTTTAAAGCTGATTCGGACGTTCGAATTTAGACGTCGTAAAAAATTCGAAAATTCATTTTATTAGCAAATAGTTTCCACATTTAGATAGCCAGCTCTATAAGCTTTAATTTGATATCTGGGTTTAGGTATATTAAGTGTAATCTTAAGACGCTAGAGCTGTTATACTGGAGACACCCCCGAAGGTACACTGTAACCTTAAGTGTGATGTACTGCAATCGTTTCCTGCATTCCAAATGATTTTCTCACTCTCTCTTTGTGTTTCCTATATACACTCTTTGTTTTATAAGAATGTATATTTTTAATGCTCAGGCTGGATATTCTAATTTGTTTGCCGACTTTAGGCTGAAAATATTTTTGTGTACATTCTTAGATTACAGAGTTTAGTATTTCATGAAGCCTCCATAACACCCATGCCTTTATATTTATTTTACACTTTGTGTACATACACACTGACATACACGTTATTGTGCTACCGCGATATAATTGTCATTCATGGACGTCTACAAACTTCTATAGAATACTGATTAAAAAAACGACCAACTGTCATGGATATCTTTTGTACCTTTTATCCGAATTGCCGATATGTCGATCATATGAATGTCTAGTACTAGTTTTTATCGTTTTGTTATAGCTAGTTTTGTTAGTAAAACGAAAGAATTTACCATACTTTTCAATGGTATATTAAAGTTAATTTAAAGTATTATGTGATTTTATTGTATTTATTTTCCATCAGCACGCAAAAAATGTACTTAACAAAATCTCAGCCTTGGGTATATTCGCCAAGCTCAGCCTCAATATTCTTCTCATAAAAAGATTCTTATCGGACTAGTATATATATAAATAAAGTGTACTCGTTAATGCGCCTTCGGTCGAGTTATCCATGATAACGCGCAAGAAAATCCTCCGAAACGCAGAGAATGGTTGCAGAAAATCTCACTTAGTTATGCAGCCGGGCCCTTGACCTTTACATAAGAATTTCATAAAATTTGGTTTCATTCAAGTACATATACCATCCAAATACTCTTTAATCACTGCTACATAAAAACCCTGATTTCCTACAGGTATGGAAATATGCTTCTAAATTTCTTCTCATTTAATACATGAGATGAGCACAATTTTTCTAAATTAAGATCAACCACTTTACCAAGTTAGAATCCTCGTATTATGCAACTTCTCACAAAGTTTCACATTAAAATGATAGCAATACATGTATATTGACTGATGATTATTTACATTTATTTGGTTTGCATTTCTTAATATAAACGAGACATTTATAAATACTGTCAGGAACAGTACAGAGCATTAACATATACTAACAACTAACAGCGGTTCACATCGCTCATAGCCTCCTACGCAGACGTCCTTTAATAGACGTCCCACGTTCGTGGGGGAGGAAAGCCCTAAGGACGTCACGGCTGCGTAGGAGGCTACGTCGCTCATCGAATCTGTTTCACTGCAAGGGGGTTTCATCGCAGACGCTGTTTTCATTACGAAACATTTCGTCCGAATTTCACAATGAATATTCACATTCAGTAATAACACTGTTGTTTTGTATAGTCCTTTACTCTCTCAAACCAGTATGCAGCTATAAAAGTGACCATGTTTTCAAGGTTTAAAAAAATCGGGCCGGCAAATCGGCAAATCGAATTGATCGAAACAAATACGGCCCTAATTATCGAAAGAAAAGGATTTTTGGGATTTAAATTAGCACAAATGACAAAAAAGCACAATGTTAAAGGAAACGCGAGTTATGATTTCAAAAGCGCTCGCACTGCCCGCTCTTTAGAAGGTAAACACAGGTAAAACCCATCAAAGTGGTCCTCCAACCATGGCGGATGGTAATTCAAGGGTCACCTGAGCGCACTCACTCTATAGGAATTCGCGCATTTAATTAAAATCGACGTGTTTATTGACCTTTTTTGAGATAAAGGTTAAAAGAATGTCTCAAGAATGTCTAAGCTGAGAGCGCCAGAACTTTCGTTCATTCAGGCCAGTGATTTCTGGCGCGGACTCGACTGTCTGTGAGTGACTCGTGAGTATTTTGCTGTCAATATTTAATTCAACTCAAAACACAAATTTTCCTTACTGGTCCCCATACATTTCGTATAAGACAAATCAGGAGAAATTGTTAAAGGATCAAGAGAACTCATCTTGGGTGATCATTATCGTAATTCTTATCACCTCTGTACTTAATAGTACATTGATACTACAAGGAGAAATTTAGTACTGATCACTACTGGCGCTTAAAAGGTTAATTCAAAATGCACATACTGTAAACTACAAAGCAAAAAGTCACAGGTTTTTATACCAAGATAAACCCAAAATTGAACAGATATACATAATTTAACTTAAAAAACATAGACATTTTCATGCCCCTCACATTTTACATTAAAGCTTTCAGAGCTTTTCAAACCCAATTCACAAACTCTTTTAAAACCCTTCCCTTTCTCAATACTTCTCAGACCTCTACAAAATAAAATATCGCCAAATCTCTTCCAACGTTCTCTAAAATCTCAGTTAACTAATCAAGCTATGAATATATCGCTTCATCACGCCACAAACCTGCGCTCGCTAAACCCCTTTCAAAAAAATCATCAACCTATAAATATATCCCTTTGTCAAACCACAAACATCCCCTCCCTAAACCACTTTCAAAAAATATGCAACTCGACTCTTGTTTTCTTATTGATCATATCTAACACAAATCTGCTAACAAATATGCACTAGGAATGTCCCCACAAATTCACTAAAAAGTCCATTAATAGTATCTAACGCATTTTTTGGCTAACAAAAATGCATAAAGAATGCATCTTAGCCCACATAAACGCAACTCTATTCAGATTGTAAATACTCACGCAAACGAGCGTACAATGGCTCAATAAGCTAGCACGCGTGCGTCTCATGATACTCCGTAGTGACGTAGGACTGATGACAGATAGAACAGTAATGTGCTAACAAAAATGCAACAGGAATGTCCCCACAAATTCACTAAAAAGTCTATTAATAGTATCTAACGCATTTTTTGCTAACAAAAATGCATAAAGAATGCATGTTAGCCCACATAAACTCCTGTAAGTTAAACATTAACTTACAGGAGATAAAAATGGTCTCAGGTCACTTCCAACATGCTTCCTCGCATCTCTTCAATTATAAATATGGCAATTCCCTGATACACCTATATTATTAGAAAAGCTTTTCTTGATGTCAAAGTTTTGCATTTTTTGTCCCAAAGCACTGAAAATTTCAGTGTTGTAAAACAATCCTTCCAAAGTCACAAAATGTAGTCGTCCCAAATTCCTATAATAGGCAGGCAATTTGAATGCTAACGGATAAGTCTTCTTAACCTTGATACAAAGTACCATTTTTAGCAAGACTATAGCGGTTACTGTCCCAAAATCGCCAGGCTCCCCCCACCCCCTTCCATTGCCAGTGTTTTGAAAAGGGAAAACAACGCAAATTACCAAAAAAAAAATCAAACGAAACAAACCGATTCAATTTAATTTTTTTGGAGAAAAATCAAATCAAGCAATCATAAATGAACTACGGACACCAATTCCGAAAGATCATTGTTTCTTTCTTTCTTTCTTTCTTTCTTCTTCTCCTCCTCCTCCTCCTCCTCCTCCTCCTCCTCCTCCTCCTTCTTCTTCTTCTTCTTCTTCTTCTTCTTCTTCTTCTTCTTCTTCTTCTTCGTCTTCTTCTCCTTCTCTTTTTTTCTTCAAATATCTTTTTCATACTATCTCAATACAAATGTTTCCCTTGATTCCTCCAACTTCTACTGATACTCGCATATATCATTTGTGACATCGAATTTAACCCTATTCAGACTGGGGGGGGGGCTTTTCGAACCCCCCCTTCAGTAAAATTGTAATAACTCTTACACCGAAATAGCTATGAGGCTGACATTTTCTGACTTTTCCTAGAATTTATCTAGAGACATTTTGGTATCCATAACATGTCAGTGTGATTAACCATGTCGCCATGGCAACCGGTTTTTGACACATAGGTTTTCAAAATATTAAAAAATGGTGAATTTTTTATTTTAAGATCTTGTTTTTTGACTTATAGTGCATTTTCTTATTAGAATAGTTTTTTCTTGGGACTAGTTCTTGAAAGACACCAAAAATTTTTAACATCAAATATTTGGGGGGGAGGGGTAGGTAAATTTTTGCTCACTTTTACTTATAGAGAAAAATTTTGTACTATTCATTAAATAACGCTTCTAAGTTCATTGTTTGGATAATAGACATTAGTTTGATACGTGTTTTATACATTCTGATCCTTTTCTCTTTTAGATATTTTTTAAATTTTAATTTAAACGAAAAAAAAGGAAATCCAAGATGGCGGATCCAAGATGGCGGATCCAATATGGCGGACAATAATTTCAAAATTATAGTTTTATCACGTTTTTTTGCCTTTTCTCGCTTTACAAGTGTGTCCTTGTTTGTATTTATTATGTTTTAATATTAAAGAGATGATTTTACAGTTATATTTGATATTTTAAGTATCTGGATGGAAAAATATCAAAGAAACGTCGGAAAAACAAAAATTACGTCACTGTGACGTCATAATTGGGTGTGGCAGGTCAAAACTGGATGTGAGGTTTCCTTGTATGGAGATGAACATTGTGTGAAAATTTCATGGTCCTAGCCTTACTGGTTCCAGAGATATGAAGGGGGGGGTCCGAGGAGCCCCCCCCCCCCCCCCCCCCCAGTCACAGATTGCCTAAAAAAGCCCAGTCTGAATAGGGTTAACACTACCCACTCATGTTGCCATGTGAACGACATATTGGGTTCCCTTCTGAGAAATCTCGTGACTTCAAATAGAGCTCAGAAAACACATTTTTTGGCGTTGCGGTTCATAGCTGATGATCATTTCATCGGTTAAAATTCACTATTTCGCAAAGACAAGCAGTTGAAATTTATTCTTCGCTTAAGAGAGCAACTTACCATTTGATAAACTGCTCTGAGAAAGATTTAGCTCAGCAGAAGAATTTCAGCAGAACGCACGACTTCCTGTATGCGTATGGAAAGGGCCAAACTACAGGTATGTCTCAATGATTTTAATTCCTTTTCGTAAAACATATTTTGTCATTCCTAAGGGACTCTTTCCATCACCCACTACTTAATATTGACAGCTAGACACTCTTGCTGCGAAAACACAGTGATATGAAAGCAAACGAGCAAATGATCTAACGTCAGTCGTGTCGTGATTGATTTGTGCTGAACTTAGTGAATGTTCGCGTGACGCGTCTCAGCTGGAACGAGGAACGAAAAACTTGATGAAATCAGGACGATTTCATTCTCCCCCAGCTAGTATAGTAACATTAAGAGTACATAATGATTAAATTCTAATGTCATAAACAACTTGTGATAATTCTATATGAATTTTACAGAGTGAACAAGTCAACTTTTATTCTCCATTCCACGCTTGGTCGACCACAGCTTTGGGTATTTCTGAGATCTGTAAATCAGTGTTGTGAGATTTCAGGTTTGTTTCATCTTTAAGTCTTCTTTAATTATACTGCTTTTTTCCATGCATATTGTAGACCTACAGTTACTGCTATGTATCTTTGCAGCTTTTAAACACTTTACTGCATGAGTTCCAAGACTATTAGCCGCAATTTTAATATCGTATTTCAGTAGCTACAAATGCTCCTCAATTCTTGCGTAATTGATTACACCTCGAAGCGAAATCTGTTTGGCGCCTAGCTAGACACATTTCATTTTCTTTAAACACACTACTTAAACAGTCAAAATGACCTCCGAAAACTCATGTCCAATGGACGCAGCATTTACAATTTTTTTTTTATTATAACCTATGGAAATACTACCGTCTATTTCAGTTACAAACGGTTTGTAACATGCCATATATTGCTTTTGGTTTTGATTGACTTATTAAGCCTGGTTCACACTAACGACATAACGACATAAGAACATGGACATAATGACATAAAGAAAAGATCAGGTTTTTCCCTATGCCGTTATGTTCATGTTATTATGTTCCTGTTATGTTGTGTTGTTCACACTGGCGACATAAAACATCGATATATGTCGTGTTTTGAATTTGCGTGACCTCGCCTTATGTCGTTATGGCGCTAGTGTGAACCAGGCTTTACTGTTGAAAATTCTAGGGTGTGTAGGGAGGGGGGGGGGGGGGTTGGAGTTGCACATGTGTGAAAACAATAGGAACTGAAAAATTATCCTTTCACAAGATAACATGGGACAGGCCCCTCCCCTAGCTCTGTCATTGTTTATCTATCAAGTTTTAAGAAATTTAGCTTTATTTACTGTTTCATGTTTTGTTGCCAAGACTCACATAACCCCACCGTATTTCGGGACTAACCTCTGGTATATCAGTATGTAGGGCTTAGATCAGTTAGATAGTCCTGTATATATTTCCTCTTTCGCATACACTGACTCCCACCACCAAATAAACAAGTTATTTCGGTTAAAAAAGAAACCTAGTGTAGTAAAGTTCAAGAAATCGTGACACTTAGATCAACGAAACGTGACCTGTCGATTTGAGCCGATAATGGACTGATTACAGTTGCATAATTTGAACCGGAAATATGATCATTGTTGTTAAAGCACGCGTGAAAGTATGTTGATTACGTGTTGCATGTAAAGCTAGAATGTGCGCAGGAATTTCGTAGAAAACTAGTACCTCCAAACACCTTGAATTTACGTGGGATATGTTGATGTAAACACCCAGCTTACGCCTAGTTCTACAGGAATTACGTATGTGTTGTGCCTACGTCTTAATCAAGTTGTTTACCATAATAGAAACCTCATATATTCTCTTGTATATTTAATCACGTATAGCTAACCAACAATATGTATATAAGGACATTGATTTAGCAATAAAGATAGATATAGTTTAGTGTGAGTTGAGTCGTGTCCTGACTCTGTGCTGTTAAACCAAAACCAACCAAGGCTTGCAAGCAGTCGACGGTTATCTGCGAATTCGGCCACGATACCTCCCGTTTACAACACTAGTAAATAAGGCATCCCTTAAATTTACTTAGGCAAGTTCCCTTAGGTAGAGTTTAGGCATGTACAAGTTCCCTTGGGTAGAGTTTAGGCATGCACAAGTTCCCTTGGGTAGAGTTTAGGCATGCACAAGTTCCCTTGGGTAGAGTTTAGGCATGCACAAGTTCCCTTGGGTAGAGTTTAGGCATGCACAAGTTCCCTTGGGTAGAGTTTAGGCATGCACAAGTTCCCTTGGGTAGAGTTTAGGCATGCACAAGTTCCCTTGGGTAGAGTTTAGGCATGCACAAGTTCCCTTGGGTAGAGTTTAGGCATGCACAAGTTCCCTTGGGTAGAGTTTAGGCATGCACAAGTTCCCTTGGGTAGAGTTTAGGCATGCACAAGTTCCCTTGGGTAGAGTTTAGGCATGCACAAGTTCCCTTGGGTAGAGTTTAGGCATGCACAAGTTCCCTTGAGTATAGTTTAGGCTTGACAAGTTCCCTTGGGTAGAGTTTAGACATGCACAAGTTCCCTTGGGTAGAGTTTAGGCATGTACAAGTTCCCTTGGGTTAGTTTAGGCATCCACAAGTTCCCTTGGGTAGAGTTTAGGCATCCACAAGTTCCCTTGGGTATAGGTTAGGCATGCACAAGTTCCCTTGGGTAGAGTTTAGGCATGTACAAGTTCCCTTGGGTATAGGTTAGGCATGCACAAGTTCCCTTGGGTAAAGTTTAGGCATGCACAAGTTCCCTTGGGTATAGGTTAGGCATGCACAAGTTCCCTTGGGTAGAGTTTGGGCATGCACAAGTATGAAAGTATAAAGTGGTTCGTTCACACTTCTTGATGATTTACATTTTGTAACATGTTTATTCTGATCATGATTGAAACATTTTATTAGTCATTTTTCATATTTTTCACAAATACTGTCTCGAAGATAAACAACACAAGCACTTAGAGTTTCTTTGCCTCCATTAAGGGCTTAACTATAATGACATTAAATCACAAAATGAGTGCAATAGCTCCTGCAGTAACCAGTAAATACAATATGCTACCTCTCACTGGGTTTATCACTAAAGAAGCTTATAAGACCCTGTCCTGCAGTAACCTGCTAATATAATGTACTCCCTCTCACTGCTGGGTTTGTCACTAAAGAAGCTTGTGAGACCCTGTCCTTTAGTAAACTGTTAATATAATGTACTACTTCTCAATGGGTTTGTCTCTAAAAAAGCTTGTGAGACCCTGTCCTGCAGTAACCTGTTGAAGGTGGCCAGATGCTAAATAGTAGAATAAAATCAATAATCGTGAATTTTAAAAACAAATTAAACTGAAAAGTTATTGTTTCTTAGGTTGACCACGACTTGAAGTTCCTTGATTCATGGCTTCTGCCGCACCATCAACTTCATCCACAAAAGAAACATCTAACTATGCCAGGTTATGCCGTGTTGTTGTAGATGTGGGCACTTCTGCACTCAGGGACACCTTCAATGCCATATGCACACCACCAACTCTTCATACAGTCTTGGTAACAAACCAACCCATGCTGCAGTCACTAAGAGCACGAAAGATTATCAATCCAATACAATGGGGAAAACTCTACCCTGCAATTCCTACTTCAGTGTCTTCAAGTAACTTTGACATCACATTACTTATGATACTCTTAAGAAACATATGTGGCCTAGCTCCTCCTGCGACTGGCTGGGACGCCATTCCTGCTGCAACAGATATGAACCGTGAAGCAGATATTGCCCGACTCAAATACTTCAGGAATACTGTGTACGCTCACGCTGAGCATGCTTCTGTTGATGATGCAACATTCCACAAACACTGGAAGGAAATCCGAGACACTCTGGTGCGACTAGGAGGGGTTGCCTACGAGGTAAAAAAAATGTCTGATCTTTTTTTAAATGTTCAGTTTGTATACAATGTTACTCTCCACTATTCACAGTGTCCCCAATTACCACTTTAATGCTTTTATACATTTAGACACTTCAATTAAGTGATTCATTTTTCAACTTTTATTTTAAGGTTGCTATTGATAACCTCGAAATTTGCTGCATGGACCCCGATGTGGAGGAGCATTACAAAAATCTCCTCCATCAATGGAAAAAGGATGAGGAAAATATCAAAGATGAGTTGAAAGAAATTGGCACCGACATAAAACACCTCTCAAAGAAGATTGATGACTTGGTGGCATCAACCGCGACTCCCACGAAAGAAACAAGTGATGAAGGTGAGTGTCGTATGATTTAGTGTATTGATGTGGAACATGGCTGAAGTCAGTTCAGACTTAATTCTGTTGTTTTAGTAAGAAACTACATACAGTTACATCAATGTGTCTTTTTTTCATCCAGGACCATTCAAACATTCAAAGAATGGATAACTTCAGTATTCTGTTGAATCCTGGTCCAGCTGAAAAATACATGTGTATAATGTTTCAGTTTAATTCAAACGTTCAAGTTACGTTACTTACCCAATAGAGCAGTGGGATTAAAGAATTACATGTAGCTAGTAAGCGTAGTTAATGTAAGAAGTAGCTTAGTTGCCTAAAAGTTTCTTTTCCAAAGCTTTGAGTATAAAACATTTGAAAATATTGCTCTTGTACGGCTTAATCAATTTTCTTCATGTAACATGGATGAGACACCGATGCACTTTGAACTTCCATCCATTCTATAAAAGTTCATTGACCAACAATAATAATTATTTCAACTTGTATTTATTGTGTTGTAGTAATTTTGTCTTGGCTACAAGCAGAGAACGGAATTTGCGTGACGTTTCTTGACATCTAAAAGGGAAAAAATCGCGTAAACTATCGGCTATAAGTTGAACCCATTTCTTCGAAATTTTCAATTTTCAGATTCAACTCCAAATTTCCTAAAAAAAAAACAGCTTGGCTTTTAGGCAAATAAATAAGCTATTTTAGATAATCAGTTTGTGAATATTTGCCCTACTCCGGCACACCACAAGTGAAAACACTTTACACTTTCTCTACTGCAAAATGCCATGCAGTGATCAATGTACACTTTCTTCCCACTTCCCACCTACCATAACTTCCCTCGTACTCTCTCTTGGCCCTGCACAGCTACCATCTTGGATTTCTGGGTTTCTCCAAAACCTCAGAAAACTGTCCAATTTAAGTAATCAGAACCAATAAAGAAATGCCAAAATAGCACTAAAATGTAAATGTTATGACAAAAAACGTATTTTTTTTTTTTTCATTAAAAGGAAAAAAAAAAAAAAACTTTCAAAAACATTGCTGACCATCTCAGCTCTTGGAACAATCGTGAAATGTTCTTAGTTGCAAAGTTTGATGGCATTTGCTTTAATATTAAAAAAGTTATGAATGTTGAAAGTCAGAGCGGGCAAATTGGTTCTTTGCGACTAATGAACCGGGTACCGAGAATTCTCTTGGACGCCGACCTTACAGCTTCAACAATTGGATCATCAGTTGGGGAAGGAATACCCGTGATGTTGTGGGCCCATTTTGGGCCATAAATGGCAGAATCAACCACACTAGGGGAGCGAGATTCTTCTATAAGATGCTGTAAATACAAAGCCACGTTGAAAGGGCTAGCGGGAAACGCTTTCCCGTTAAGCTTATCGCATGCAAACTGCTTCCATTTGCGGAGAGCACGATAATATGCAAGGGAAGTACTCATTGCTTTGAAAGAGAGGACAGTGGTCTTCAGCCTATCTTCCAGTCCCTTAAGCGAGTCGTCGACCAATTCGTCCGTGGATGCCCAAAATCTAGAATGAGAAATATCTGAAAAGAAAATAAGAAAACAAAAAAAGTGAGGAGTCGGATCCAAAATGTACCTTTTTACCTCACAGCTAAAACCGACAGAGAAATGAATGGAAAACAGGCATAAGGAAAACGAACCGTGAACAGGTCTCTTTAATGTCAAATAATTCAGTAATACTAAACAAATAGCAAATACACGAGGCACGTTCAGTAACGCTATACAACTGTCGTAAACAAAAAACAACGCGTACGTTACTTAAGTCGCCTGAGGCCCGAGTTGAGGCCAAGATATATAAAGGATGTCCTGACCAACAACCCACAACCTAAGTGCAAAAGACTTAGCTAGAGCAATCACGCTGGGTATGTGTAACGGGTCAGCTATGTACAGACTGCAAAAGATAATAGCAATCGCCACGGCAAACATGTCGATGCCGGCGGAGATTTATTTACAACGGACGCGGCAAAACTTCGTACAAAAGCCTACGCAAACCGAGGAGGGTCTGGGGCAACGAAAATTAATACGAAGGGCTGCAATGTCAAAGCCCAAGTGTCTGGAACCGAAAACCGAGTTGCGCGCTTTTCCTTTAATAAAAAGACCTGGAAACTTGGGTAGAAACACCCAGTCAATTACGAAACTGTTCCAGTGCGTACCATCGTTACAAAACAGAGTCCAAAAGTAAGAGGACTTCCACAAAGGAAGAAAAACCGTTCCTCGAGCCTTACACAGTTCCATGTGCTTTAATAGCTATAGGCATACTGGAGAACAAATCCAATTATTGTCGTACCCCCCAATCTTGGGAGAATGCGTCTACTGCTTCACAACCAATCTGAAAAAGTCTTGTATTAAACCGAGGTACTTTAGCGTTATAGGAACAAGCAAACCTGTCTACGGTATGGGCCCCCCACAAATGATCAATTACATGAAAAACATCGTCGTTGATGGTATAGTCATCGTAATCAACTAAATTGCTGACAGCATCAGCCTTAACATTACGATCCTTAGAGATCCATTTAACACAGGGGCGTAGCTACCTGTACGCACGTACGCACGTGCGTAGCTGAAAAAGTGTAAAAAAAGAAAGATTTGGGACTTGAGGGTGGGGGGGATCGAGGAGATAATGAGAGTGTTTGAAAACAGTGATTTTGCGTACCTCTGAAAAATTCCTCGCTACGCCCCTGTAACATCAAGCGAAATGCGAAATCTAAGACAAGTTTGGAAAACTGAGAGGGCCAAATGATGCAAATCGAATTTCCTACTCCGTTGAGAAGGATAGATTCGACACTCTGGTTATCAGAATATCAAATAATCTTAGAACCGGAAAAATGCTTCGCGAAGGCTGCCAATGCGAGGCAAACAGCTTTGAGCTCTCTCCGAGTGGAACTTTGGGCACTCTCTACGGGAGACCAATTCCGATAAAACACTGGGTTTTCTAAAACGTAACCTACGGCACTGTCCTTCCAAAACTAAGGAGACGGCATATAGAACTTTAATCAGGCCTACAATCGAATACTGCTCTACTGTGTGGGATCCGTTTACAGCTAAAAACATAAAGTCTGTAGAAATGGTACAAAGGAGGGCAGCGCGTTGGGTCCTTAACCGTTACGATCGTCTTGACAGTGTTAATGACATGCTTTACTGCCTGAACTGGAAAACCTTGCAATCTCGAAGATCAATAGCTCGCCTGTCGATGCTATATAAAATGCGGAATAACTTAACCTATGCCGACAAAAACATGCTTCAGCCAGTTACTTATAAGTCTACTCGTTCCTCTGAGCATGCATACAAGCTCCCAACTGCCAGTTGTGATTATTTTAAATTTTCATTTTACCCCAGAACACTTCTTGCTTGGAACCAGCTCCCTAGGGATATTGCATTAAGCAAATGTCTGTTACTTTTCAAGGAAGCAATTTCCAATTTTTATTAATTTATATTTAAGTACTTAGTTAGACAGTCTAAATGCTCATCATTGAGTGAAGACTTACGTGGTAAATAAATAAATAAATAAATCAGAATTCTCTACGAAAGCGCCACAAGTGGAATTAGAGGCATCGGAAAAGGTGACTTTGACCGGGAGGGACTGGAACGCCCAACAAACTTTTCCATTGAGGAAGACCACGTTGTTCTTCCAGAAAAAAAGTCTCTGTAAGAGAGTCGTTGGAAAGAAAAACTTCGCTTTCCCAGGCGTACGCTGAATTCACGACCGAGAAAAGAAATCTAGGCATAATACGAGCAACGGAACCCACACAACTAGAGAGGGAAATAATCTGACCCGTTACGCTGGCAATACTTTTCACGTGTACTCTCCGGGGAGATTGGCGGGACGACAGCTCAGTGAGACCAGTGCGTAACTTTTCAATGCGTTCGTTGGTAGCTTTGATAGTCCCGTCAACCGTGTTGAGAATTACACCCAGCCGAGAGATAATTTGGACAGGTTCCCAAAGGGAGTTTTCTTCATTAGGCACAAAACCGGACTTAAGTAAATCTGAATGGATGACTAAACTGTTGATTTTGGCATAAACCAAATCCGTTCCCCCTCCTAGACCGTCGTCCAGGAGAATAGCTATGGGTATACCCTGGCTCCTCCAAGACTTTTGCAGTGGTTTCAAAACCATAGTAAAAATGAATGGAGCGCAAGAAAGCCCGGAAGGGAGAACGCAGAAACTTGGGAAATACCTGAAAATCCCGGTACCAAAATCCCACGCAAAGGTGAGAAATTTTCTATGGTCAGAGAAAATTTCAACATGATGGTAACCTGACTTAAGATAGAAACCACGGCAAAATAGCTGAGTAGCGACTCTTACATCTTCGCATTTAAACCTCTACTTAAAAATAAACTGATTTACATGTCTGAGATCCAAAATAAGCCTTGTTTTCCCGAACTGCGGGTGGACACTGAAAGCGGATTAATAATATCATGCCTACAAACAAGTTCTTTAATTAAATCTAAGCGAAGTAAATCGTTGACAGCATGTAACACACATTCACAGTTCTGACGCGCAGACAAATTATTATTCTTTACAAAAGGTGTAGGAAGTTGAAAGAAAGGAATCTTGTAACCCCGGATAATCATATTCAAGATGAATTGCGAAACTTCTAGAGTACGCCAATAATCCGCAAACTTTCGAAGTCTTCCACGTACAGATGGATGAGTTAAATCGGTCGAACTGGAGCCCGAATCTGTAAAAGAATCTAACGTTAAAGCATCAGCACAAGGGCAATACTAGGATAGGATCCGAATCGAGAACAAAGTCCAACTCCGATTGCAAAGGCAAACAACTAACTTCACTATTAACCTGAGTTGTGGCAGTTCTCTAGTCACTCTGAAGCTGTATTCTGCTTGGCCATCGTTGGGCAAGATGAACGCAAATGGCCCGGTTTGCCGCACGCAAAACATGTTCCTTGTTTGGAACGAAGCGAGAAACCGGAAACAAGGGAAGGTATAGGCTGCGCTTGACTTATCGCAGTGGAAACTCCCGGCGCAGAAGATTTCTTTTTCTTCTTTAGTGCGTTAATGGATGTACGAGCGCGCGATTCAGCCTTGAAGATCCGCTTCTCGTCGTCCGAGTCGTCCGCTAACGTGTGCTTCTTGTATTCGTCAACTGTAGTCCACCCATACTCCGACTTGTCAGCCAGAAGAATTAGCTTTTGGCGTCCAGAAATTAATTTCTCACCTTCTTCTAAGTCGGTTTTGACCTTCTCGAGCTGTGCTTTTTCGGCGGCGGACTTGGCACTGTCGAGCGTCTCGCTAAGCTTCTGATTGAACTGAAACTGATCCCGGTTGGCTTTTCTCTTAAATTTGTGAGGCTCGTAAAACTTGAGACGCTTGAATTCTCTCATTTGGCTCTCTGCTGACTCCTCGTTTGACCGTTTAAGTTGAGACTGTCTCATCTAACAAACCTTTGAATGAATCGAGCAGCTTGCTGTTGTTGACCTCAATTGATGTCTTTATTAGACCGTCAACCGCCTCTTAATGGAGCGACATGGTTATGTCAAAATAATTTTGGTGAAAACCAAGGGCGAACGGTTGGTTCTGAGGCCTAGATGAAATCCACGTGCTGTACTCCTTCATACCCTTCATACATGCCACTGCATCATTACCCATGATGCTCAGGCCTAAGACCCAGGCCTTGCTGTATCTCGTGCGACAAAATAGCTATTTCAGCCTAATTCGCAGGCTCAATCGTCAGAAATAACATTTCTTTTCTTTTAATAACTGCCTTTTTTAGCCCTATCTAATTGACCCACGTCACAGCGGCGCATAACCATGAGTAATAGGCAAAGAATTTGAAATATCATGCCGTTGTCGCGATAAAGAAAGTGAGGATAAACAGAACCATCACTCAGTGAATACATGGCCAATACCATGTAAAAAATAAATATTAGCAGCAAATCGATATGCAGATCCGACTCTAGTCATTACTCGAATTAATTATAAATTTTTAAGATTAAATACACTATTAAGGCCTTAATGTTCTTCCTAACAGATTTCCATCGGGCTAGAACATCCTATGGGTAAGCCGTAAAATTGATTTTCTTTGCAGCTTGCCAACAATCTTCAAAGAACTTACTAACCTTGATTTTTTTTCTTGTATTTCGTAAGACAAAAGCTTGAAACTAGAGTTGGAAACGTCTTTGGTGTGCAGAGAGAAACATCACGAGAATGAACTTCTGACGTCTTTCTGTGAACAGTGCAAAGTGTGCATTTGTGACAAGTGTGGACAGACACGTCACAATAATCACACCAAGGTGGATATCCACCAAGCCGCACAACAACACAAAGTCGATATCGAGGAGATTGTTGAAGAAATGAAGAACGGAATTGCTGATTATAAGAAGCATGTGGAAAAAACAAAAGAAACGTCGAGGAAAACTCGCGCGAAGATTGCCACAGCACGTAATAAGGTTATGACATCTCTTGAAGAACTGATGCGACTGTTAAAGGAGCACGAGACAACCACGATAGCCAGGTTGGATGTCGTCGAGGAAAAAGAGAAAAGAAGTCATGCCACACAACTGGAACACTTTCAAATTTCCATAACCCAGCTCCAAAAATCTGTGGAATGTTGTGAGGCCATCTTACAAAGAAACAAAAGCGTGGAGATTCTACAAGCACGCCATGCCCTCATTGAACGATGCAGAGGTCTTCTAAATGCAGAGAAACTGAATATTTATAAGCCGTTGCATGTCAGGTATGAGATAAATAAGGACGTTATTGAAAATGTGAGACGTGCAGTTCCAGCCGTGGGTCGAGTTGTTGCTAGAAGCACAGATCCGTTGCAGTCAGTGGCAGAAGGATCAGGGTTACAAGAACCTGACATCGGAAGCGAAGCAACAATTGCAATAACAACTAAAGATCCTAGTGGGAACAAATGTTATCAAGAAGACGATCAGATTGATGCCAAAGTGCAGACTCCATCAGGAGAGGAACTGAGCCACTTGCTTGCGCCCAGCAAAGATGGTGAATATATGATGAGTTTTACACCGGATTGTGTTGGACAACATGACGTGATGATTGCAGTTAACGGTCAGCCGCTGACTGGTAGTCCATGGCGTGTTCATGTGGCTCCACATCGTTACAAATCTGTATTCTCGTTTGGTTCATATGGGAAAGGACAAGGACAGTTTTATTCACCGGTGGACATTGCAATAAATGACAAGACAATGAACATTGCAGTAGCTGATTGTTATAACAACACAGTGAAGCTGTTTACTCCAGAAGGAACTTATCTAAAAGACATCGGCTCTAACAAACTAACTTATCCCATTTCAGTAGCATTCGCCAGGTCAAGCGAAGTCATTGTCATTGCTTCTGATAAGATTTTTTGTTTTAATGAAAGTGGTGACTTTTTAAGACGTGTTACCAACAAACACCTGAAGGAACCCTCCCGCTTGACTATTGCACGTGATGGGCGCATGGTGGTGTGTGACCAAGGTGACAATTCAGTCAAGGTCCTGTCCTCTGATGGTGCACAGCTGTTACACACCATTAGTGCTCCAGACCGTGCATGCCCGTATTATGCTGTGTGTCATCAGAATAGGTTTTTTGTTTCCTATAGTAGGGCAAATGATATAAAGGTGTTCAAAAAGGATGGTGAGTTTCTGTATAGTATCGGTACTCCCGGGTTTGGTGATGGACAGCTGAGAGGTCCAGGTGGTCTTACAGTAGACAGGTTCGGCAATCTGGTGGTGTGTGATAGTGGTAACACAAGGCTTCAAATTTTTACTCTTGACGGGAAATTTGTAAGCAAAATAGAAGGTAAACACAATGGGCTTAAGGAACCTTGGTTTGTTGCTGTGTCAAGCACTGGCCAGTTGTTTGTTACTGATGGAGAAAAACACTGTGTGCATGTTTTACAGTGAGGAAAGGTTTTTCTTATTAACTAGTAACAAGAGAAAATAATTGCAATTATAATCTCTTGCTAGTAATTACAAGCTGATTTCAAATAACAACGCGAGCATAAAATATTTTGCTGTCATGATGAAAATATAATGTAAAGCAATGTACAATAAACTATGTCAAATAAATTAAACTAAAATAAAAAGATTGCATCATTTGACCAAAACGAACTACTGGGCATGACTATTGCGATCATATGGAAATATGCATAAGAAAGTTTTCTCAAAGTACGTTTTCCGTTTTCTCGTTTTGGGTGGTCCAGTCGTTTGAGAACTGTTTATTTTACCAGCCCGATGCGTGAACCATTACGTCACACCCATATTTTCGCGCCAACAACATGCAAATTAAATTCGATTTCGTGCAGACGGAACAAGTCGACTCGCGACTTCGTCGCTCGCTTTTCGCGACTTCGTCGCGTTCTCGGGGGCTTCGCAGTCGACTTGTGGCAAGTCTAGAGCGAGTATTAGCCATCACATATAAGCGGCGCTTATTGAACAGAAATACAAACTATGAACACAAGGCTGGTTTCCATATGGTCAGCGACGTAAAACAGCGTTTACACAAACGTTTCCTACTGTACGGTTTAGCTGTTTCGAGGAGTCTATACAAAGTGCAGGGCCTTTCGCTGCGATTTTATGGAAACTTGTGAGAATGTACAGCACATTTAAGGAGCCTAAAGGAGCTTTCCAAGGGAAAAAGGGGCAGTGTGATGGGGGTTTAGTGTCATTTCAAAAACAAAAGAATGTAGTACAGCGGTTACCATAACAACGGTTACCAATAACACGTGACCCATCGCCTTAAAAAGAGGCGGATAAAACAGGCCATTTCCGAGTTGCATTTAGCCTCTCTATCAAAGCGAGGCTAGGTGTTATTTGCATGTGAATGAAAACTCATTTTCATATGAAAGGTTTCGCACCTAGCCTCGCTTTGATAGAGAGGCTAAAGGCAACTCGGAAATGGCCTATTGAGTTTTAGTGGACGTCAATCAAAGGAAAGCCGTTTTAAAACATTGTTTCTTAAATTCCGACTATTTCGAAAAATTTTACCAAACTGAGTAATAGTAAACAATTTAAAATAACCAAATATGAAGTCAATTACAATTTTAAAGAAAATTAGCGTTACGTACAGCGGGGGCTTTATGATTGTGATCCGCCTACTATTCATCCCGCATCACTGAGTTGACTTAAAATTCACCTTTCATCTGAAGACATTCTTTTACAGAACAAGTTAAAGATTTGATTAGCAGGAAATATGTTTATTGCATGCGACAAAGTCGTATCATCTAGATTGGTCATTAGTTTCAGAAGTGACACTGTCCAGCTGAAATAAGTGACATTCTGTTGACTCAATTTCCATGTAACATCGCCATACGCCACCAAATATACAACTTTAAGTAACAATCCGTGTAAGAAGTAGGCAACCCAAATGCACGGAATGCAGAAAGGTGTGAATTGTGCTATTGTTGAAACCGTCCACCTCATTGGCTAAAACATGAAAATCTACCATAACTTCATCAGGCAGCGCATTTATTTCTCTCTAGTTTACTAATTGATTCCCTTTTAGTGAAAACTATTGTGATTTTTAATGCAACAAAAATTCTATGTGGGGAACATGGGAAATTAAAAGTCTTTCTTGGTCATTGTTTTGGAGTCTCACGATTGGATGAAATCTTGTAACACAAAAGAAACATCGGTTTAAAATAAAGTTTCAGTAAATTTTATTTCAAAACCATGTTGTCCATAGATTGACGTATTCTCAGTACGAAAACCTAAACATTCTTATGTGGGGAAAGCGAAATGCAGCGGAACAATAGAGAATTGCCTACTTCTTACACGGATTGTTACTTACAAATTGGATAAAAATATTCTATAGGAGAAACAGAAGCAGCCGTTTAGAGAAAAAGACTTGTAAAGGTGGAAGTGGATTTCAGTTCATCAATTTCGATTTCGTGACAGAAGTTTACATTCTGGTGGAATTTTGAAGTTTTTTTTTGTCGTTATTTTGTCTTTTTTGTTCCTATATTTTTGCGTTCGTCACTCTTTTCCCTTTTATTTAAAGATATATAAAGCAACCTAAAGCAAGCTTCTAGCCATAATCATGGTTATGACTATTTCAGCCGGGACACTGTCCCTTCAAAGGCCTTTCATCCCAAGACATTCTTTTTATTATTTTTTTGCAGAACAAGTTGAAGATTTGATTTGCAGGAAATGGCATGCCACAAAGTTTTATCTAAATTGGTCATTAGTTTAAAATGTAAACTTTATCGAAGATTTTAGCAAACGTTGCTAAGAAGTAAATACACCATATTCAGACATTTCGCGAGTTGCCGCATAGTATTTTTCCGGGCTCCGTACGGGTGAGGAAAAAATACGAGCAATGAGTAAAATATACGCATACCTGCGAGAAGACTGAGGTTATTTTTGCGCCCTATGTACATAGGGTAAAAAATAACCTTTACTCGCAGGGTAAATATCCTCGCGTATTATCCAATTTTTAAGAACATTTTCTTTAGTAACCACTCAATTCATTAATTAGTACTGTTAAATGAGAAAGAAAACAACTTCACACACTCTATGAATCATGTTATCAATGTCGGTTGAAGCTCTTGTTAAGGACAGCTCCCTATCTAGCCCGCGAATACAGCCGCCTCTCATCGCTTCCGACTGCTAGGGGCGTTCGCGCGAGACTTCGCAGGTTACTCCCTATCACGGACAGTTCATTGATATATTGCAAGTGGAGTGCCTCCCTAAGGTGCCTCTTGATCCAATTGTGGCAAGTAAAGCATGCGAACACATGGCTTAGTAATGTACTATTAAAAGAAAGTAAAATAATAAATAAATGAAAACTGTGGTGAAAATCTCTAGAGTAACTTTATTTTCACCATTTCCAGATCAAATCTGTATTTCAAAATGTTAGTTTTTTTCTGCATATAAATGGCGCAAATGTGCCGTTAAAAATAACTCCATTCGATCAGCCTTATTTACAGAGGTGCCTCTTGATCCATTTTCAGTTTTATTTGTTAATCCCTGATGCGCCATGTCCTTGGTGAAATCCACAGGTCATTGTCCAGCTTTATAATTGTCCTTCTGTCCTCGTGGACAATAAATAACAGCAGCTCTGTTAGTCCCAGTCTCCACATGTACATTTCTCATCGTGTTTTCTAAAGTGGTAGATCAAGACAAAAGTTTACGCCACAGTATATAGGCGAACATTTGCTGATATTATTGGTTACATTTTGTTATATTGGCATACAAACTTACGCAGAGAAATCCCCGTGCTAAACACAAATTTACTTCAAAAGTTGAAAGAGCTTGTTCAACTTAGTATTCTTGCAATTTTGACATTTTGGCGTGAAATTTTTAAGTAAATATCAGCTATCACACTTGAATCTTTTAGACCTTTCCTGGAAACATCCATGTCCAATACTGTCGACCTGACATGACCCGAAAAAATCAAAGTGCGATCCGTACGGATCGACAAAATGAGACGAACCGTAAATTGTGGTTGTCGACCCGAATATTGCATCTCATTAGAGACGCATGCCAGATGAGAGACCATGGGAACGAGGTTAACAGGCCTTCTTGAAGGTTGTCGACTAGTACGAGTCGTACGGATCGTCATTGGATACCACTTTGTTGATTGATAAAAGATTTACTGGTTTCAAGTAAAAGATTTTTAGCCACACCATCGGGATAGCTGTAATGGAATGCAAAAGACGAGAGGCCTGAACAATATGGACTTTTTTATGGAGCCACCTTAAGGCGGGGTTTTACCTGAATTTGAATGAAATTTTAAGAGGTTTAAAGAAGGGATAGAAGAAAGAAAATGATTTTTGAAACACCAACGGACAGTTGATACCCACGCAAAAGCACCCCAGGTTGCTAGTGGACTAACTTTGTGTCCATCTATTAATTATTAACTACAAATTATAATTTTAAAACTCCACTAACTTATTTCTCTTAATTTTACCAATCCTTTGAGAAAAACTATTTCCTCCCAAACATACCCAAAAATTTACAAAACACCCCATAACATAGATTCATGGGATGAGCATAGAGTCAGTTTGGATTGCTTAAAACGTGAACGAGATATTTCCCATTAAAGCCATGTCAAGCGGCGGGAAATGGCGTTTAGGTGAAGTCCCGCCTTAAGGTGGGGTTTTGTCTGAATTTGAATAACATTTTAAGAAGTTTAAAGAAGGGATAAAAGAAAGAAAATGATTTTTGTACAAATTCTAATTTTAAAACCACTAAATCTTCAATATTTATTATTTCTCTAAATTTTACAAATCCTTTGAGAAAAACTATTTCCTCCCAAAAATACCCGAAAACATTTACAAAACATCCCATAACATAGATTTATGTTTTAAGCAGAGAGGTTTTGGATTGCTTGAAACGCGAACGAGAAATTTCCATTAAAGCTATGTTAAGGCGGGGGTACACATTAATTTGAATGAAATTTTAAGAGGTTTAAAGAAGGGATACAAGAAAGAAAATGATTTTTGGAACACCAACAGACAGTTGGTACCCGGCACACAACAGCACCCCAGGTTGCTAGTGGACTAACTTGGTGTCCGTCTATTAATTATCAACTACAAATTCTAATTTTAAAAATTCACTAAATCTTCCATATTTCTTATTTCTCTCTGTTTTATCAATCCTTTGACAAAAATTTGCAAAACACCCCATAACATAGACAAGTGAAATGAGAATAGGGTTTTTGGATGCTCGAAACGTGAACGAGATATTTCCATTAAACCCATGTCGAGTGGCGGAAAATGGCATTCAGGTGTACCCCAGCCTAAAGTGGCGGGAAAATGGCATTCAGGTGTTCCCCCGCCTAAAGTGGCGGGAAAATGGCATTCAGGTGTACCCCCACCTAAAGTGGCGGGAAAATGGCATTCGGGTAGCTAGACCCCCGCCTAACTTCAAGAAAAAATAAAAGTATAGAGCAAGGCTGATACTACGTAGAACATTTAACGCGACAACGACATGATAGAACCCAAACTGAAAGCCAAAATGCAACCGTGGACAGCGCTGTTTCGACTATCGTGTCGTTGTCGCGTTAAATGTTCTACGTAGCATCAGTCTTGCTCTATACTTTTATTGTATCTCTATTTTTGGCTGACTAGATCTGTTACAGATCCTACATACACCGGCAGCATTTTCGTTCGCGGTCCTTTGCTTCTTATTAACTTTCAGAGCCTTTGCATTGGAAGGAAGCCAAATGTTCTATGCAGGGGATTCAAAAGTTATATTTGATAAATTCTTAGTTGAGAGAACCGGAACTGAAGGATTTGGGAAGCGACAAGATCAGAAACACTCCTCCTCCCTCCTCCCCCACTTCTCCCTCCTAAGTTCAGTTGTACACTCATTCCTGAAAAAGACACCGTACCAATGTTACCATGCAAGTGGGTTAATTTCGAGGACGAGTGCGTTTCTAACCCGGGGGGTACTCTGCAAATTTTTGGCGGGGGTGTGCCGCTGGGACTCTGAGACCCTTAACCTATACTAGACCATTTTAGCTGCATTTTGCAACCCTATTCTAGACTAAATACCGAAAAACCCTACCCTATCCTAGACCTATTCCAGACTCGCTATTTTCCAGAAACTCGTTCACTATCAGTTATTAGTTAACAGGGGTCAGTAAAAATGCCGTACTGCCCGCCGTACCGATTTTTAAATGCCATTTGCCAGTAAACCTTGTCGAGACTAAATTCTTCACGCAACTGATCAGTTTCGCGGAAAATGATACCCTATTCTAGACCAAAAATCTCTGATAAATATGCTCTATCCCAGACTAAACTGCCTGAAACCATACCCTTCACAGCGGCACATACCTATAAAGCTCATATATGGGAGTACCCCCCCCCCCCCCCCCACGCGGTTTCTAAGAAATCTCGTGACTTCAAACTCTGCTCAGATTACACACTGCTGCACTGTTTAGTGACTGATGATCATTGCGTCTGTTCAAATTGCCTATTTTGCAAAGAACAAGCAACTGAATTTAATCATTTCGTGACAAGATCGACAAATAGTTTCCTAATCTGCATGATAGAGCTGTAAGTGAATTATGATCAGAGTTTGAGTCATTTGAGCGAGTGTCTTCTGTTTAAGTGACTAGACTTCAGAGTCACCACAGGTATGTCGCTAATTTTTCTTTATAACTTACTTTTTTCAACACCAGTTATCTACAATTAATTTACTAAAACTATTGCTTCAGAAACGAAAGGTAAGTGATCTAAAGTCAGCCATATCGTGATTGATTTGTACTGTTGGCGCCAAACCTAGACGACATTCGCGTGATCGATGATCGCGTCGCATTTGCAGAGCACCAGCACACGAGAAACAAAAACTTATTCTCTCCTTGCTTTTTTTGGTGAAATTAAGAAAAATATATATGCTTTAGTTTTAATTGTACTAAAGATTGCGACTAAATCCACCACTAAAACAATCAAAAGAACCTCAATTTAATATTTGTTCACGCGAATGCGGCTGTCTGTGGCTTGCTTTGTAATTAATAACTCTTGCCTGCGGGGTTCATCAGAGTTAACATGAGTTAAACAAAACAATGGACGCATCATTGACCATCATCTAGCAAAATGTTTGTAATGCTTTGCTTGTATTCTAAGGAAATACTCTAACTCTAGTCTTCAATACAGTTTTCTTAATGACTTCCTTTTTTCATTTGGATATTCTAATTAAGGTGTAACTTAGAGAGGTTTTTCTGTGAATTTCACAAACTATTTATTACAATGAATATTACGAAATATTTATAATATGGCATGTAATTGCTTTTGGTTTCGATTGACTCTTGCTGTGGAACATCTAGGTATTCAGATCGACTTTTCTTACTCAGTGCATCAACGAAAATGAGACCGGTGTTAAACGGAAAAGTAAAAAGCATATTCATAAATTGTTTTACGAAGGCTGAAACTTTGTATTCTGGCAAGTGGCAAGAAATGAACAAACCGCGAAAACCTCTCTGGATTGTAACGGAACTCACATCAAGTTTTAAGTAATGTTCATTTATATTTATACTGCTTCATGTTTTGTTGCCAAGACGCACATAACCCCAGCCTACATTGGGACTAACCACTTGTAGGGCTTACAGAGTCCTATAGACCCTTTTAATAAATACCAGAATGTATCATATTCCGTTATCGACGTCAAATGTATTATTTTGAATTGTATAAAAGATAATTCAAAAGAATATGTTTGATGTCATTAGCGGAAAATGATGCATCGTGGTATTTATTAAAAATGTCTATATCATCCCCTTTTGCATACACAGAGCTGCACCACTGAAACTGAACCACACGTTCCTTTCGGAAAAAAAATCCCTAGATAGTTAACGCGTCCACAAGTTTCGTTGAGTTAATTTTAGGCATCCATACGTTTCCCGGGTACAAATCCCTAGAGAGGTTATGAAACTTTTTCTCCCAGTTGGGGAGAAAACTAAATTTGGCACATTTGGCTTGTTTTCTGCATTTGGCTTGAAAACGGCGAGTACTTCATTAGTTTGAAATGCTGTGTTTATTTCAGTTTGTAACTCAACAATGTCATATATTATTGTTCTGCCATCATCAGTTGCTGAAGTTACCCATTAATGCAATAATTTGTTTTGTCTGTAATTTTCTCCAGCTTCCAACTTGCTGAGTTCATTTCAGCCTTGACACCTTCACTTTAATATCAGGTAATTGACAATTGATCGTTGAGTAGTTCAAAAGCTAAATCAAAGTGCCCTCTGGGCTATCTCCTGTAAGTTTTTCCTATCGTGCAATGCTGTCATATTATGTCCGAATATTGTTTTTAATGTTGCAATTGGACATTTAGGTTAGAGTGCATGGTTTCTTGAGTTCAATTTCTCTTTTGACAATTTTGTTTGTATGTAATTGGTAATGGTTATGCAGTCCTCTTGTCTTGTGTCTGGAGCAAATTTCAGTACTTTCAACTCGTCTGGATTTTCACCTGGTTTATTATCAAGAGCCTCATGCAAACATTGTGTTACTGTTGCCTTCCCTAAACCCGCGCCACTACTAAAAAAGTGTCAATTGCTTCTCGTCGTTTTTAACAGAGAGTAACATATGGTAAAAAATAACTCCATTCATTCTCTGTTCAAAGAATGAACAAGTTCTTTATAACTATTATCATCCATACGATTAATTACCAGCTTTTCATTATCATTTGCTGTAGACTGAAAAAATTCCAGCATTACTTAAAAGATTGTTCCCTTGGTGATTGTTATCTAAACATGGGTTAAAACAACCAAACAGTTCACTGTATTGTGTTTCTTCACTTATATCCTGCTCATCGTTATGTTGAGCAGACGGAGCTACAGTATCTAACTGATCACGTTCCTTATTTTCAGGATCTCCCATGGCTTTTTCTTAAGAGTTCTCCTTTCTCTCCTTTCGAATATAACATGTTTTACTTGCTGAAATCTTATTTTTACATGGGATAAGCATCAAGAGCTCTCTGCAATGAATCTTCAGCATCCTTTTTATTAAACATAACTAAATGAATGATTTAGCTTTCATTCTGCGAAAAAGTTTCATTCCTCCTTTCAAGTAAAATTCTTTACAACTTTGTTCTCTGTTTTCGTTATTGGGATCATCATCAATCTTATCGTCAAAATCTGTTTCAGGTGGAAATCTAGTTCTTGTAAACTTACTCAGTATTCATCCCCTCATCTTAACTTTTGTTTGAATGTCACTGTTAACAAACAGTTATACCAAGAACAGAAATGAACTAAACATAGTTGCTAGAGCTGTCGTGGTCGTCTTTGACATTTTCATTCTTGGATCTTAGACACTTATACATCTCAGAGTGACGAAGAAACACTCTTTCACAAGCCTTGCAAGTCGCAGACTTAAACACTACATCACGAACAAAGAAATTTACTGATCCTAACATTTTCATAGCGATAACATAAACTTATTTATCTTGTAACACGACTCTGAGCCAAAGAAACCCTAATATATGCCTAATGGTAATTATCTAACGGGACAAATATCTCGCAGGTATACTCGGGAAAGCTATTCTAAAGGCTACTTAATACATTTTGCGACTAGTGGGAGTCATGTTTGGCCTGTCTCTTTTTATACTTCTTTGTGATTATTTTTTACAGAGACTATACCGTAAAATGCTGCTTATAAGCCCTGGGCTTATGTAACTTCGTAAGGGTTTTTTGGCTGGCAAGCAAAAATATTGCCATAAAGAAGCGTTCTTTCAGTTAATTTCATTTTGGCGTAAACTTTTGTAAATTAAAGAATTTATGTTAAGGAATTAAGAAAGGAATAAGGAATTAATGGGTATAACCGGAGTAATGTTTTGTTACCGATGGGCCTATAACCGGATGGGCTTTTTTTTATTTATTCCATTACTCCATTTACTCCATTACTATGGAATTACTCCATTATTATGGAACGCATGGAGCACAACATTACTTCACGAGAATTACATGCTTGTTGTACAAAAGATACGTAGTGTAGTCTCGTGTATGTCTCAATGAATTCGAGATACATTGGTACAACTCTACAAGTGAAGCTGTTCTTCACGTACAGAGGATATACTATTGGATGCAGTGATCGCAATGCCATGATCCAGGTCACTACTCAACAAAAGAATAAACTAAAGAGTTAAAACTACCTGCAAGAAGTCGTGATTCCAATATAGGAACATGACAGGAGCTTATTACTCCTGAACATGATTGCATTTTCATTCTTGGATCTTTAATAGACACTTACCCGTGATCAAGAAACACTTTCTCACAAGTCTTGCACGCCGCAGGCTGTGGACACTTATCACGGCCTATTTACCGATCCTAATATTTCCACAGCCGCTGGTAACAAAATCTTCAGCCGATTGCCATTTATTTTGCAACACGAGTCTGAGCCAAAGAAACCCTAATATATGCCAGGACAGTGTAGAGAATACATAAAGAAATAAAATCATTATAGTCATGGCTATGGCATGAAATCCTCCGGGATCGATCCTGTCATTACAGAAATTATCCAAAGATCAATGGGTCAATATTAACGAGTAATATAAAGTGGATAGATAATTGCGACTTGTAACATCCTAACAGTGATCTATAGCAAGGGACAAATACCTCGTAAACCTACTTGGGAAAGCTATTTTAAAGGCTTTTAAATACTTCTTGCGACTAGTGGGAATCGTGTTTGGCCTGCCTCTTTTTATACTACTATAATTATATAAAGAGCTTATATTATGACGCGTAAATCAGCCATTTCACAGCTAAAGATTCGAATTCTTGGTTTTCACTTACGTCATATCAAAATTCAGAAGCATTAAACAATAGATTTCGAATCCAAAATGTTTATGGAATTGTAGAGAGTTTGAAACTACACATCTTGGCCAAATTTTGAAGCGCAAAAGCATTTCGTTCAAGAGTTATAGGCGAACGAGTATTAGACATTTTTAGTAAGAAATGTATGGAGCGGCCATCTTTGTGCCCCTCGCCAAAAATTCAAAGTCTTGATTACACCAAAAATCAAATCAAAAAATATTGTATTTGCAATAAGCTCCATTAACTCGGCTTATAAGCACTTATAATGAAGCAATAACTTTCAGCTGATTCAATTTTGTTTATTTTCAAGGATTAACTGAAATAGCGTGACGAATTGCGTGACACATTTAAAACCTTTGTAAATCGGAAGCAAAACATCGTTAAAACCTGAAACTTTTTGTGAAAGATTAATAATACTTGTATCCACATACCATGTTAGAAACAGCTTTGTTTACCTTAGATTTTTTAATTTTTATAACGTCATGTGACAACTAAGAATACCAGATATATTAAAACCATCGATAGGAAAAATCTAAGGACTATCCGTACCACAATTATCTCTTTAAGCAGAGACTAAATTGGGCACGAATCTTCTGACCAAAATGAACCAAAATGAGGCCTAAAAATTAAAAACAAAAATGAACTAAAACCCCGAACCTCACTGGTTTGTTTGACCTGGAAAATCAACCTGATGACAGTATTGCAAAACTCTGCTTAATCATTTCTAATGATATGGCTCAAGAAAAAAAAAACAGGTTTGTTTAGTAAGATTGATTCTTTCTGTACAAACTTCAATATTGAGAAGACTGCGATAAACTTAAGCATCCCATCTTTTTTCTTGTCAAAGGCAAAACAGAATGTTTTTACACGTCTAAAAAATCACAAACTCAATCTAATTAATGCAAAAAAAAAAACTTAAATTTTATTCGATCCTTAAAAGTGAAACGAAATACTCCGATTTAATTAACCATATCCTGAACATAGAAAAATTACTTCTAAATTCAGGAAAGGAAATCATACCTTAAGAATTGAAAATGGTCGAATTACAATCCCTAAAACTCCTGAACACCTTTAATTAGAATTTGCACCCACTGTACACTTAATTCAGTTGAAGTTTATTTCACTGTACGCACTGTATGTTATATGATGAGCTAAGAAATGCCTTTTTTGACAAAATTATTAAACAAAATAGATTTGGATTATCATGAGGTTTATTTTGTTTTGATACTGATCAACATATTAGCAGGCTAACTGCTGCTTTTGTCACTCAAGCAATGAAAACAAGAACAAAAAATAGTCAATAGTACTTGTGATTGTTTTATAATTAATAAATGAATTTAATTTAATTAATTATTTTTTTATTCTAGATTTCTTTATTGTAATTTAAGTAATTTTAATTTCCTTACTTATTGTAATTGGTTCGGTAATACCATGTATTTAGAAATGGGAATACTGAAACAAAATTGTTCCCAGTGTTGTTGTATCGTTTGACATTTTGAGCCTATTTGACAAGCGTAGGTTTGAGCCTTAAAAATTAACAAAAATTGAACAAAAATCAAAGGCCAACCGGCAAAATACATTTAATCCTGGCACCGTGCACTGTACGATGACTCACTAAAAATAAAAAGTACTGTCGCTTAAAACAGTCCCCTTGATAAAATAAAATTGTTTTATTCACGTCTTACAAAAGCGTTCGTGAAATTGTTTCTGATCGCTTTTACAAGCACACTTATTTGAAAAGTTCTATATTTGTTTGTCAACCTACAAGGAAATTGAAAGCACTAGTTCGCTAAAACCTATTGTTGTTTAATTTAGTCAGTCTCTTATATAACTTGCAAATGGGGTAAATTAACCGAGGACATTTTCTACTAAAGGTCGACATGCATGCACTGTCCCGACAGAAATATCGTGTTATTTCAACAAAACTTCATTGTAAACGTAAAGCATACGATCGCATACAACCATTCTCAGTGAGCAATGTCAGCTTACCTCAAACTCTCTTTTCCCTTTCTTAAAACGTAGTGCTATAACAAAAAATAATACCAAATGTCCTGAAGCAACCAGTTTGACAAACCAGACTGGACAGACATTAAAACGCATCGTAAAGGATATTAGCCAAGCGCGCTTCTAGCGTGCCAAGTATCTGACCACAGTCTACATTAGGTGAGATAAGATTACATTACGTTACACTTTTTGACGCTCGATACAATGAAATATATGCTGCAACATGTTCCCAAAAAAACATAGAATTCATAATCGTACGCCTTAAAAATCATCGCTATGAAAAAGAGATATTAAACAGTAGGAATGTTACCTAACTGAAAAAATATATTCCGAGGCATTTTTCGAAACAGGCAAACAGCGTGGCAGATTTTATATGAAATTTTAGCACGCATATTTCTTCACTGTGAAGGTCAAGTCAAGAAACCACTGTATTAAAATTATTGAAATAGCGAGAGCTTAAATTTTTGATAAAATACGGCCAAATAAATTGCTCTCTCTCTCTTCTAACGTTCTCTAAAATCTCAGTTAACTAAATCAACCAATGGATATATGGCTTTGCCAGGCCACAAACGTGCGCTCGCTAAACAGCTTTAAAAACATATGCTTCGACTCGTGTGTTCTGAATGATAGCATCTAACAAAAATGCGAGAAATTTTGCTAAAAAATAAAATGCAATAAAAATGCAACAAGAATGTCCCCACAGATTCACTAAAAAGTCTATTAATAGTATCTAACAAAAATCTTAGTTAACTAAATCATCAACATATGAATATATCGCTTTGTCAGGCCACGAACCCCGCTTTCAAAAATATGCCACTCGACTCTTGTTCTTATCGATAACATCTTGCTAACAAATATGCACTAGGAATGTCCCCACAAATTCACTAAAAAGTCTATTAATAGTACCTAACGCATACTTTGCTAACAAAAATGCATAAGGAATGCATGTTAGCCCACATAAACTCCTGTAAGTTAAACATTAACTTACAGGAGATAAAAAGAAACTAAAAGATAAACATACACAGATCACAAAAGACGGATGATATTAGAATTGGCCAATTGTCATTTTTTGTCTTCTCATGCATGTGGGTTCAAATGAATTTCTCCATTTGCGTTTGTTTAAGTTTTTTTTATGAAATAAGAAGAGTTTTAAAGAAGGCAGAGATTAAATTATTTTCAAACATGTCTCTACTCAACAAATAGAAATAAATGATAACAGTGCGTACCATGTTCAAATTCTAATCTCAAGACTTCAGTAAATTCTCATCAACTTGTTTTAAGGTGCTGTTAAACGTCACAATATTTTGTGCAACCACTATCTCGCAAAAAGAATTATTGCAAGTTGGACGCATGATTTTCATGCCTAACATCCCCTTGGCAACTGCATTTTTTCTGTTACGCGAAAGTTAAATCATTTTCTGCCTTCAGCTGAACACTAATTTCTTCAAGTTGCACAACAAAAAGACGTGTATTTGTTGTGCAAAACTTGTTTCGCCACTCTATGTCAACCAATGCATCAGTTTTAACTTATGCAATTTTTTTTTCACAAGACTTATAAAGTTGCATGGCAATTGTAATGTGTGACATTGTATGTGCAACTAGTTGCAACAATTTTTTTGCGAGACAAGTTGCAAGAAAACTCACCAAAAATTCATAACATTAAATTGATCTGCAACCAATTGGAAGGCATTTTTTTTAATTTTGAAAATGTTTATGCGATTGAGAAATAAAAGCATTCCAAGGTAGTGCACAGTAATGTAATGCATATTCTGTACAAATATCACATAAAATATGTGCATGAAATATGTTTGAGACTGACGTCTGATGTGAACAGTTTTGGTTTATTTGATATCAACTTCGGTTCTAGCGAGAACACCACTTCAGTCTCTTAAGCAGACAGATAATCACACATTTTATTTTCCACAAAGAATATGCGTGCATCTAGGCTAGGACAGACTAGGAAGTCACTCACGAACAAAATAGTTTTTATTTGAATATGAGCTTCAGCTTCTTATCCTGGAAAGTCATTCTACAGTCACTTTTACTCCTAGAATCAAATCTCCAATCATGCAGCATGGTCCTAAAAAGTTTTAAGAGTTGTAGATGACACCTCATCGTGTGATCATTCAAATGAAAGCTCTTGACCTGTACTTTCATTTGCTTCTGTTTGGTTCTCGGCATTTTGGAAAAAGAATTTTGACAATTGTTTTCTTATTTTGATCTCGACCGCTTTTGAGAATGAAAAGGATATGTGCTGCCTCTCATTATCATTAAGGAAGCTTGTGAGACCCTGTTCTGTAGTAACCTGTAAATATAATGTACCACCTCTCACTGGTTTTGTCACTAAAGAAGCTTGTGAGACCCTGTCCTGCAGTAACCTGTTAATATAATGTACTACCTCTCACTGGGTTTGTTACTAAAGAAGCTTGTGAGACCCTGTCCTGTAGTGAACTGTAAATATAATGTACTACCTCTCACTGGTTTTGTCACTAAAGAAGCTTGTGAGACCCTGTCCTGTAGTAACCTATCTGTAAAGGTGGCTAGATTTGAAGATTTCTATCTCCACTCCCCTTGCTAAAGAGTAAAAAAAAATCAAGAATCTTGAATGGTAAAAATAAATTAGACTGAAAAGTTATTGTTTCTTAGGTTGACCACGACTTGAAGTACCTTGATTCATGGCTTCTGCCACACCATCAACTTCATCCACAAAAGAAACAACCAATTATTCCAGGTTATGCCGTGTTCTTGTAGATGTGGGCACTTGCGCACTCAGGGATACTTTTAATACCATATGCGCACCATCAACACTTCACACAGTCTTGGCAACAAACCAACCCATGCTGCAGTCACTAAGAGCACGAAAGATTATCAACCCAATACAATGGGGAAAACTCTTTCCAGCAATTCCTGCTTCAGTCTCATCAGCGCATTTTGACATCACTCTACTGATGGTTTTGTTGCGCAACATATGCGCCCTAGCTCCTCCCACGACTGGCTGGGACGCTCTTCCTGCAGCAACAGATTTGAGCCGTGAAGCAGATATTGCCCGAGTCAAATACTTCAGGAATACTGTGTATGCTCACGCTGAGCATGCTTCTGTTGATGATGCAACATTCCACAAACACTGGAAGGAAATCCGAGACACTCTGGTGCGACTAGGAGGGGTTGCCTACAAGGTAAAAACACTGCTTTTTTGTTACATTTAAAACAGAAACTTACATTTAGTTGCTTATGTCACTTTCCTCAACTAGTACTTATTGTCCCCAATTGGCACTTTTGTCATAAATAAATTATTGAAACTTTAATAAAGTCATTTATTTCAGTCTCTTTTTTTTATTTGAACATTGCTATTGACTATCCCGATATCTCCCTGATTAGCACTTTAATTTGTGATTTTATAGTTTCTGTTCTTTTTTCATTTTAAGGTTGCTATTGACAATCTGGAGATTGTTTGTATGGACCCAGATGTAGAAAAACACTACAACGATCTCCTTATCCAATGGAAAAGTGACGAAGATAACATTAAAGATGTGTTAAAAGATATTGGTAAAAAGCTTGATGACTTGGTGGCATCGGCTGTTACTTCAGTGACGAAGGAAAGAAGTGAGGAAGGTGAGTTGTAATAATGCAAGGCACAGACTTACCACACAAAGAACCACAGAACATCACTCAAACAGAGGATATGGTACATCTGCACTAACTGATCTCTATGCTTACATTAGCCAAAGTTAACAACATTGCAAATAGGTGTTAGTATTTCGACTGATCTTCATCCCAGACCATTAAAATTAAAAGAGTGGATAACTCATCCTGTTGTTGAATCCTGGTCCAGACCTTTCACGTGTGATTGAAAATCCAAATGAGATTGGAGAATGAGCTAAAAACTTATTAAAGTGTAATAAGTAGTAGAGTGCATTGTCTTTCTTTTGCCATTGTTTCTTGTAGAAAGCTTTGAGTAAGTAATGTAAATTTTGCTTTTGTACAACTTTTAACATATCTATGCATTTTAGAATAATCAGCTTGTGAAAATTTGCCACACTCCACACCACAAAATGTCATGCAGTGGTATAAGACGCACACTTTTCCCCACCTCCCAACAAACCTGGGAAATCCTCTTTTTTGCTCTTTCTTTTCCCATCTACCTTGAGAAATCCTCCTTCATGCTCTTTTTATTCCCATCTAACCTGGAAAATCCTCTTTCATGCTCTTTCTTTTCCCATCTAGCCTAGGTAATCCTTCCTCTCACTCTCTCTTTTCCCATCTAGCCTGGGAAATCCTCTTTCATGCTCTCTTTTTTCCCATCTAGCCTAGGTAATCCTTCCTCTCACTCTCTCTTTTCCAATCTAACCTGGAAAATCCTCTTTCATGCTCTCTCTTTTCCCATCTAGCCTAGGTAATCCTTCCTCTCACTCTCTCTTTTCCCATCTAGCCTGGGAAATCCTCTTTCATGCTCTCTCTTTTCCCATCTAGCCTAGGTAATCCTTCCTCTCACTCTCTCTTTTCCAATCTAACCTGGAAAATCCTCTTTCATGCTCTCTCTTTTCTCATCTAGCCTAGGTAATCCTTCCTCTCACTCTCTCTTTTCCCATCTAGCCTGGGAAATCCTCTTTCATGCCCTCTTTTTTCCCATATAGACCGGAAATTTTCCCTCTCACTCTCTCTTTTCCCATCTTTCACAGACTTCCATCTCCAGTTCCACCAATTTTAAACACCTTGCATATTAAGTACATTGGAAGAAAGGTCAATAATTAAATTTTCCTGTGAAAATGATAAAATGACAAATGAGGTTAATGAATGAATCATACCATGCAATTGCTTAAATTGCAAATACAACTGCACAAATCAGCATTTCTTCAATTATTTACATTCACTTTCTGCAGTTCATATGTAATTTATTCATATACCTCATAACCTGATTTGTCATGTGTGTGGCTTCATAACTCAATAGACCAATTTCAATATATTAAAATTCATACTTGGTTCCAAGGCTTAGGGGACAAAAACAAAAGAAATGAATTATTCAATCCTGAACCTCAATGTGATTTTTTTTGTTTTAGTCCCCTAAGCCTCCGAGCCAAGTATGAATTTTAATATATCGAAATTGGTTTATTGGTAGAGCATTATACCAGTAATGCAGAGGTCATGCACGGGTTCAAATCCATTATTTCTTCATTTCTCTGCATTCTGATGATCAGTTTGAGCACTGTATCAATCACTTGAAGAATGTTTCATCAGGTATCCAAACACCCCAAAGTCGGTTAAAAAAAACTCAGCTGTGCCTCATTTTTTCAACCTACTTCTCAGTGTTTGGATACCCTGATGAAACATTCTTCCTTGATATATCACTTAAAGCCCAGAGTATTTTTCGGCTTCTTTGCAATTGTTTAAATTGTAAATTAAAATACAACTCTGGGGATTATTTCTTCACTTTAAGTATTGTACCATAAACCTCTAACTAATTAGACCCATTATAAACAGCAAATGTGTTCACAAATATTACCTGTCCCTAGCTTGCGAAATCCTCCTTCACACTCTCTTTTTTTTCCCATCTAGCCTGGGAAATCTCCTTTTTGCTCTTTCTTTTCCCATCTAGCTCGAGAAATCCTCCTTTGTGCTATTTTTTTTTTCAGATCTAGCCTGGGAAATCCTCTTTCATGCTCTCTCTTTTCTCCTGTTTCGATTTTCAAACATTATGTTTTGTTATCAGTTTGCTGGTTAACTAGAGTTGCATAAATTAAAGAAAATTCCTATTTGCAACAATCAAAAAACTACACATTTAGTTATGTTAAAAAACTGCAAGGGCAAAACATCTTAAGTTGGCCTGCTCTCAGATAATGGGAAAAAGTTGATTACAGTAAGTGTGGATAAAGAAAACAGTGACTTGGGGGAATGAAGCCTCTCTCTCTCTCCAGTCTCTGCATGATAATTTTCATGTGAGTCATTTTTTTGTTCGCTCCCACTATTTAAGAGCATGGAAAAGGAAAGCCAGGAATACAACATAGTAACAACAAACAACAACAAAACTCTGATAAAAAAGAAATAGAAAACAGATGTGTCTGTCACTCACTACAGTAAGTTAGTCATTGTGGCATGTGGAGAAAAAATTAACAGTAACTTACAATTAAACAAGACGCTGTGGGAGCGTATACTTAGGCGTCGTTGTATTAGGCATATTGGAGAATAATTGTCTTGGGAATCTGCATGCACGTTATTTCACACGGTTTGGTGATAGGGAGTACTCGGATAGTGTGAGCAGTCTAACAGAGAAGCGTGTTTAACCGTCTAAAACAAGTAGACACAGTACACTTAGCGTGCGAGATCGCACGCAAATTATTAAAGTAGCGTGTCCATTGTGTCAAAAGACGAGTACATACTGAAAATACAAATCGATACCTACTTTGTACTTACCGTTGAAAAAAAGGCCGTATGTCAGAGTTTCCCGATGGTTGTTATTGGTTTTAGCTAAATCTTGTAACTAGCTGGTCTGTGTTTCCGACACTTTTGAAGTGAATGCAAATGTAGCCACAAGCCATGATGTAATTGAGTAGATATAAAAGGATGACTCTGCGCCAAAACACGAAAAAACACGCCGCCCTCCCCTGAAATTCAGCGTAAACCTCGAAACAACTTCCCCTTCCGCTAAATTTGAGCGGTAGTTAATTTTTTATGATTTAGGGTACATTTACCCGCTAATATGTGAAAATAACATCATCTATCGTTTAAAAAAATTAGCGGGTCCCAGAAAACCACATAAATAACACACAAAAGTGTCATTTATTATCCCCTGAAATTTAGCGCTAGTCTTTAATGCTGGCGCCTTGTTGCTAGCCTCAGCTTATTTGAATTCAGGGGTTTCACTGAGTCGGCTATGGTTAGTTCTAAGGGGTTCGCTTTCTATGAGTTTACTCCTGGATTTTTTATTGCGGGGCTTTGTTTTTTCGTGTTTTGGCGCAGAGTCATCCTTTTATATCTACTGCTGAAAAGGAAAGGCTAAGATAGTTTTTCCACATCACTCAGCGGTATCCATGAATTGAATTTGTCAGAATAGCCTTTCCACTTAACCAAAGCTTTCTTTTTCTTCTGGTCACGGCGAATAACCTTTTTAATGCGGAAAACATCCTGCGTAGTAGGCTGTAATTCGGCTTCATAAAACAATCCAGTTATTTTTTCTCCCAACAGATCGACTAACCTGTATGTCACGGGGTTTGTGTTCAATATTTTGTCAATCACAAATATCTCTTCTGTCCAGTTCGGCGTGAAACCTTTGTCGAATATCTTTCGCTTGTATTTTGATATTCTAACTCTGTCGCCGATTTTCAATTTTGCGGGGTTGCGTTTAGCATAAATCAGGTCTCCGTATAAATTAGCGAAAACCTTTTTCTCATTTTTCTGTTTGCTCGCCTCTGCGGGAGTCATTCGAATGCTCGAATGAAAACGATGATTATATTGATCCACTAACTTGTCTAGTTTATCGAAATACACTGTATTATTGTTAACGCTAAACATCTTAAAGAGTTTTTCCTTCATCGTCTTGTTCCAACGTTCGGCAACAGATGATTTTTCTTCATTTTCCGTTGTATATAAAGTTATCCCATTCTTATCAAGCAGATCTTTCATTGTTCTGTTGAAAAACTCACTTCCCTTATCAGTCCATAACATTTTCGGTTTTCGTTTTGCGCTAAATATATCTTTAAAAGCATCAGTAACTGATTGTCCTTTTTTATCTTTCAAGGGTCGAATCCAACCATATTTTGAGAAGACATCGATCACCATCAGGAGATATTTGATTCCTTTATTCCACTTAGAATATTTCCCCATCTCAACTAAATCTGCCGCCCAGATGTTGTCAACTCCATAGGCAATGACTCTTCGTTTTGGAAAGCGCCGTATGATTGGTTTATGTAATTCATCGCTTAGGTTTCGAGCCCAATCTATACTCGAAACCTTCTGCCGTTTTTTGGTGCCCCAAGCCCAAGTTTTTGTTTTACATCAATGGTATTTCGCGCTAAAGCATGACCCCGCTGTCGCTGATTCCATGGAATCGAGTCCAACGCGGCTACCATCTTTCTGTCGGCTTTGTTTTTACATTTACGTGGATCCGCTTTCTTTGCGCAGACTGAATAATCCACATCATGCTGCATAGCAACTGCATCGGTTTTTCCCGTGGGTTGCTGATAAATTTCGAGGATTTCTCCAATTTTTTTCATCGAATCTGACTTGTTTATCTAGTGGGTTATAAGGGCCTGTATAGTTATGCCCTGGGAGGGTGAAACCTTTCTTTGGTCTTGGCAGTTTCCCAATTAATTTATGAACGTCAACTCCGCGACCGGATAAGGGATCTAATTTCTTTGAAAGATCTTTGGTGAATGCATCCAAACCTTGATCAAGATATTTGCTCACAGTATTTTTAATCTTTTGTTTGGCAAAATCTGATTTAACCGCTTTACTTAATCCAATACGGCCAAGATTATATAATCCTTTAACACTTCCTTTTAAAGCCATTTCACCGAGTGAATGGCTGTCGGCTATATCGAAAAAACCAGCTCCGCTGTAGCCCCCGCCACGCGGAGGCCGCGTCAGTTTCCCGCCTTAACAAATCTTGTCTTTTTTATTCCGCATGAAGCGCAATGACAAAACCACATAGGTTTTCCATTTTTGGCAGTCATATAACCGGTTGGCTCCACGCAGCCAGTTTTTCGTTTCTCTTTAATGCAATATGTTTCCATTTTTAATCGAAATATTCTTTTATGAATTTCTCATTGAACATGGCATCAGTTGGACTCAAAGGCTTCAGGATATCATAATAATCTTTTCCGAGTGACCATTGATGAAGGAAATAAAGGCAATAATACCCGCAAAGGACACTGTTTATGTTTTGATACTGAGTTGTGTTCCAGAGTATGAATTTCCCATCACTTCTAAATTCTTGGGGATATCCCATCCCAAAACTATCGAAATACCATATAAATTTCCCGTCATGTGCTGGAACGCAACAAACCCAATGAGTTCCTGCATTTTTAAGCGAATCAAGATTCAAGATGCATGGACTGTGTTTGCTTGGCATAAATTCATCTCTTGCATATATCCCTTTGAAATTTGGAATTCTAAGATATGTAATCCAGTTCAACAGATCAATGTTACTCAGCGGTTTGTTTTTGAATTTGGGCCTCAGAATATTGCTCCGAGAAGTGGAATGCTGTTGAGTGGACTGTTTGGTCCTAACAGAAGCCCCTTTCCTCGCTGACGCGGTCGCTTCGCTCCTTTTTTTGATTTTTTTTTCTGCCCATCCCAACAGTGTTTCGTCTCCAGTTGCCAATAAATGGGGGTGGCGGCTCCCAAGGGGCCCCCAATCTTGGCGCGCCCTTTCCTTTTGGCCGGCCTACACGTGGTGCTCCGCGGCCTTTTCCTTTTCCAAACATGTTTTTAACCATGTCAAGAGCCAGAGGAATGCCAATACTTGCTAATATAGTACCCAATGTTCCCCCTGATTGTTTTGGTGTTGGATTTATCACTAATCTGCCTCCTGATTGAAGGGCATTCAAAATCTCTTGTTTCTGTTTATTTGTCAGCAAATGTTTATAGGCAATCAGTTTCTGAATTTTATCTTGCGGGATGAGAAACCCCCCTGTTTGTCCGCTTCCACTTATCTTTTTAACGACTTGACTTGCTCCTTCACTCGCTAAACCAGCAAGAGCTGATAATCCAAGTGTTTTAGCCAGGGTGGGCCCTAATGTTTTCACTAATGGAATAACAGCAGAAAATAAACTACCGCCTTGCCTCATCACCTTTCTTATTTGTGTTCTCGATATTTTAATCTCAACTCCATTTCCAAGGGATGCCGATTTGTCGAGTCTTTTAATTTGATTGGATGAAAGCATCAATTCATCATTTCCTCTTGTTTGATTTGAATTTAATCTAAGCGTGATCGGGCTGTTTGTTTTATATGCTCTTGCAAGCTGTCCTTTTTGCTCTTCGGGTAAATTTACTTTATATGGATGATATGTTGTCATTTTAAATGATAACATATGTTTTTTAAATTATACAATAACCAATTCATTTCCAATTTTATCAATTTTCACCATTTCTTCATAGAGAACTATCGCATGTACATTGAAGTTTGCAGCTGCATCCGCGTTTAATCGATATCTGAATATCAACTGCTTGGGATCTCTTGTTGGTTTTTCAGTTTGATAAGTCAGATCGAAATAAATTAGCGGGTAAAGAGAATTGAAATTGGCTAAATTCAGCTGTGTTCCAGTGTTGTAGTCATTTTTCCTCATTGCATAAGCCATGACATCCTGGAATATTCTTACTTTTGATTCACTGTCATACTCTGTTTCCGGGTAGAAAACCCCGTTTCCATATTCCAATCGACAGTTCAACAAGGATGAGTTTGCATTTGCCTCATTCAGCTTGAAAGTATCCATAAGATAAGGGCTATCTTCTGCAGGATCATCATTGGGTGGGTCTGTTCTTTTCAAATAAATGAAAATATGTGTAACATTGTCAATGGATGGAGAAATCTGGAAGAATCCTGATGATTGTGAAGGAGCTGATTTTGCATACATCTCCCTTAAATATTTCCATTGTGTTTCTTTCAGGAATGCGCTGACAAATTTGTCATTAAGAGAATCTTTGGTTGTCAGTCTGGGAACCCAAAGCAATAACCTATTCACAACAACTCTACCAGCATCAACGCCATTAGCCATATGAATTAATTCCCCATCATTATTAAGGGTAATCTCAAATTGCAGCTGCATAGGCACAAGCATCTTATCTTCCAATTCTTCGAAAAAGGAAAAACGATTCAGGGGAATAATCGTATTAATGTTCTTTGCACCACCGTTTCCATTGTTTTGAACTGCTTGAGATTGTACCCTGCGAGCTTCAAATCCTGTATTTCCAACAGCGGTTGTTGCATTAGTATCCAAATACCAGAAACTGTTCTTGGCTACTGATCTGCTGAAGTCATCGGAGTATTCCAAGAAATTTTTAGTGAAACAGACTTTATGCAGATTATCAGTATCATAAACAATCTTTCCTGCAGATTTAATCGTCAGGTGTTCAATCAGGGAATGAGCACCGTTTATAACGGTTATTCTATCGGCTGCTGCATATCCAGCGCCGTCTGCTAATTTCTGGAGTTGAAATTGCACTTCAAAATAAGCATTATACCAATCATAGAATGCCGATCTATCATTAATTGTGAATTTATAACCATTTTTCTGTTGGTGTTCTCCATTACCTGGAACTCTGATTACATCATCCAACTGGAAGCGCACTAATTCATTTCTTTGTAAATATTCACTCGATCGAAAAACCATTTTATATTATTTTATTTTCTTTTTCGAATTCGAATTCCTTGCCCAGATATTAGTCTGTTCAATATATCATCAGCACTCTCTCCAGAGGAGCTCTCTCCGTTACGTGATCGTGATCGTGAAGCGGCAGGGATTGAGCTTGACCGCGTTGGTTGTTTTAAACTGGGAGGCTTTCCCTTTCTCATATTGCCTAGTTTTTTCATTATCAGATCACCAGATTTTTCTACCATTTTTTTGCCTATTTTATCTCCAGCGTGAGAAATTCCTGATTCCAATGGTTTTTTCGCAACGGGTTTTGCGAATTTCTTGAAAACTGCTGAGGCTACAGCTCTCATTGGTTTAAAAATATTATCAACAATCGAACCTGTTCCTTTGTGTCGGAAAACAAACCGCCCTAAATTGGGGTTATAATAACGCGAGAATTCATAACTTTTCATTTTATTACCTTTTTCAATAAAAGTGAGAATGCTGTATCAGCTCCATTCAGGTTGACCAATCTTCTTTTTCCATCAGTGATATAGATTCGAATGGAGCTTATTGTATTTTTATTCACAGGACTGAATGTTACTCTCATGGGTTCAAGAGTAAAACTATATGATGCCTGCAGAACAGATGTTGAAAAGGAATAAATGATATTACTCTCTTGCCCATCCACAAGCGAATCATTTGTCAGATCGCAATGAACATTCAACATATCAGTATCTTGACTCAAATTTGGAACTCTGGGGCCAACATTAACTCTGTCTTTCAGAATCTTTTTATCAAAACCCACAAGATCCCCGAAATTGGATTGCAACAAATCCAGTTGATAATTTTCTGCCAGTGTGATTGTTACTCTGAAGGTTGTTTCATTAAAAGCCAGATTGATTGGAAAAACGTCATCTTTTCCAGCTTCTTTTATCACTGTTGCTTTTTGAATAAAATCATTAATCTCGGTATATGTCCAAACTCCAGCTGGGAAGGTGATATCTTCAAATGTTTTCCCACCGTCAGAGCTGTATCTGATCAGCTGATTATTGTATCCAGCATTGATGTTATACCACGTAAAACTCATATTGATAATTCTGTTAAGTCCAACAACATATTGTTCATTTGGGTCCAAAACAATTGGTCGATTGAATTTTGTTGTGAAACCGACCAACCGACCGTTCTTAACAGCGTAGGATGATAAAACAATCTCTCTTTCTTCCATTTTATAGTTTGAAATACTTTTTGTAGATCGTATCATGTTGTGATCTATTTATCAATGCTTCTTTCAGAAGAATATCGAGAATTGCAACTCCAGTATTTCTTATGTCCAGGTTTGTATTTCCAGCAAGGATGGAGCCAATAATGACGTCAAGTTTCTGCAGAGGTTCTTTGGGATCGTTGAAAAATGTTATATTTCCACGTCCTTTTTTAAGTCCTGAGCCTTTGAATGACTTGAGTTTATTATCATAATGCTTTATGTAATCATTTAATACTTTTCTTGCGCGATCTATTTTTTTATGCCTTAACTGCTTTTCGTCTTCAGTTATTTCGCCTTTATTAAACTTTTTGGTATAAGATGCTTTGTAACCTTTCAATTGATTTCTTCGATGGATTGCTGCAGCTAAAACGTTTTTCTCAAGATAATTTTTTTCTGTGTTGGTGAAAGATTTGTCGTGGTTAAGGTTGAATCCACTGTATTATAATTGTAGAGTTGCAGCTCAGTTAGTGTTTTGTCGTCCTCCCTCATGTTCTACACTATAATCAGGAACCTCATCTTCTTCATATGGAGGGGGTGCTTCATCTGCTAGCTCTTTATCCATTTCGCTGTATGATGGGGGAAGAGCTGGGATTTGTTTGGCTGCTTCTGGTAAAACAGCTGCTTCACTAGGGTCAGCATCATCAAATAACCCTTCAACATCCATTTCTTCAAATGGATCTATGTCTGGATAATAATCAATTTCTTGTGGTCCCTTTTTCCCAATAACTTTTCTTTTCAAGGGCCTTTGGGGCCTAATATTGAGGTTGGCCTCAATAACGTCATCTAATTTCGATGTTATGGGTTTAAACATTTTACCATATTCGATTTGATTTGTCTCTTCACCCAGCTTTTTCTGGGTGATGGCATCATGAACGAAATTAATTTTTTTACCTAAAGCAGATTTGCTTTGTGCAAGTTCTTTCCATTTCAATAAACTCATTTTATATCAATCATACATAATTTGGGATGTTGAACAAGATGTAGAACAAGATGTAGAACATAATAAAATGAAGATTCCAAATTATGATTTCAATGATCACATAACCAATTTTCGACAACTGCATCCTTTCATGCCAAATCAAAATTTCCGAATGCTTATCTGTGGCCCTTCGGGATCGGGGAAAACAAATGTTCTTCTGGATATGATTTTTCGGCTGTTGTATTATGATAAGATCTATCTCTATGCGAAAAATCTTGACCAATCCAAATATCAGCATCTGCTGAAAACATTCCGTCCAATCAGCAAAGAAGCTGGGTATGACGTCGTGGAAGCATCCCCAGATGATATCATTCCCGTTTCTGAATTGACAGATGACAATCAAAAAATAGTTATATTTGACGATTTTGTTTGCGAAAAGAATCAAAAGCCATTGATTGATTATTTTATCCGGGGCAGACATAAGAATTGCTCTGTTATTTATCTTTCGCAGAGTTATTATAAAACACCCAAAGATATCCGTTTGAATTGTTCGCATTTTTGCATTTATGAATTCCCCAGCAACAATGAAATTTCTATGCTCTGCAGAGAGAATAATGTCAGCAAAGAAGACTATGTCACTGCAGCTAAAGACCCGTATGCTTTCCTGTATATTGATAAGCCGAGGAAATTCATTTCTAAAAACTTTGATGAGACTATATAAAATGATGAGTTATTCTAATGGGTTATTACCTGCTAAAACAAGACAATAAACTAATCAAAGAGGCAAAGATGGGTTGCCAGGTGTTGGTTTTAAATTAACATCTTCAGGGGATTATGATATGCAAAACAAAAAATTGGTGAATGTTGACGATCCATCCGACTTGAAGGATGCAACGAACTGGGGAACTGCTAAAACACATTTTCTGAACTTGGATGGAACCACCCACATGACAGGAGACCTTGATCTTCGGGGAAATAAACTGATTCTTCCTGGAGAAATCAATATGAACAGAAAACGGATCACAAATCTGGACACGGATGAAGACAATGATTTGTCAGCTGTGAATATGATCACTCTGAAAAAATTCCATCCAAATGCTCCTGCACCAACGCATGAAGTTGTCAAAGATATTGATTTGAAAGGACTTTTCAATGTGAAAAACTCAAAGCAACAAACATGGCATGATTTGGGAGCCAATTATAACAATCTGGTTTCTTATAATGACGTCAAGAATATCTTTCTCAGCCGCAAAGAGGCGTTTCCAATGGAGACTAGTTTGGATATGGGAAATCACACTATTTTCAATGTGAAAGACCCAACCGTTGCCGACCAAGGCGCAAACAAAAGATATGTAGACGACCAATCCGCCAAAAAAACTTTCGTTGGAAGGTGGAACAATGACTGGAAACCTGGATATGAATTCACAACAAATAAACAATATTGCAGCGCCAACTCTTGAACATCAACCCACACCAAAATCTTATGTGGATAGTGGCGATAAAAATCTTGATCTCAAGATAAGCAATGTGGTAGTCCACACGATAGAATTAGAAGAGAAGCTCAAAAAATACGTTGATGACTCGCATATCGCGTCAAACTCTCGCCCGAAAGATGAATTCCGGTATCTAATGGAAGAGATTGATGAATCCAGCTCTGAGCATGATATGACAGTAACTGGAATCAATGATTTTTCAAGTTCACCGCATCTTTTCAATAAGAAGGCATATGATTTGACAATATCCAAAGACAGCAGCAATCTATACTCTGGGAGACTTGGTTTCGATATGTATAAATTGCCAGAGGGAGAATACACTATTTGCATTGAATTCTTTCCCGCTTCAATGAACTCTGTGAGTGTTAACGTCGTGAGCACAAGCTTGAATATCGGTCAACAAACGACAACGCAGTTGTCAACTTATTCTAGATCTATCGTCCACATGCGTAAATGGCAGATCTCTCCACCCGAGTATATTTTCCTGGATCTGAAATGGCAAGGAACTGCTGAATCAGCTGCAGAAGGACCCGCAAAGTTGATCATATATGGGATCAAGGGTTCTCATGACGATGTTTCTACTGATGTCTTTGATTGGCCTTTCATTTTCGAAAATCAAAGAATGGTCATGCAAACTAATTTGGATATGAATGGTCATCAGTTGATTAGCAATCTGAAATCCAGCTTTTTCATGTGCGCTTATTATGACGCAGCTAAGCATAGAACAAATGTTTATTTCAATGGTGACGTGAATAATTTTTTTGTTCCAAGCAAATGTGTCTTGAAAAGCGCAACTGTGATTAGCACAGGTGCTTTAGATCGATCTCAAATTGAATTGACCATCCGCGGGAAAACATATTTTGAACGGCAAGAATACCCGCACAGTGGCCCACAAAAGATACCAATTAACTATGCTTTGGATGAAAGTGGATCTCTTCAGATAAGTTTAGCCAAAAAACGAAAGATGGGAAACAGCACAAAATATACATTAAGTCTTTTATTTGAAATTTGATTTCCCCAACTAAAATGATTGAGTTCAAAATAGACACACAAAAGTTGAAAGAAATAAAGGAACAGATTCTATCGTTCATAGAAACCCTGAAGAAACTTTTTTCTTGCAATAAAAATGCAAGATAGTTTATTTAATTTCAATCATATTGATCCAACCCTTTCTGAGAAGAAAGTTGATGAATTGAAACAGCTCTTCGCTTTTTATCATAAAAAATGTTGGTGCTGCCGAAAAGCACAAAGAAAATATAAGAAAATGAATGTTTTGTTAACTCTTAGTTCTACTCTTTTAGTTGTTACAGGAACAATTGTAGGAGGAGTTACATTGAATCCAATTATTCTGGGGGTAATAAATGGTGCTGGGTTATTCTTGAAGACTTTTCAGGAAATGAAAAATTTCCGCAGAAAGATTGAGATAAGTCAATTCGCAATGACAAAGTATGAAAATGTTTTGACTGAATTGAGATCATATCTCCGAGGTGACTTTTTTGATTCACAAGAATTCATAAAGGCAATGAAAGTTGTGGATGGAATTGTAGCAGATTTATGTTTGAATTTAGAGAAATATGAAAAAGATTATGAAACATCTTTAAAATGAGTGATTCAAAACCATGGTACGATTCTCAAGATAAAAACCTGCAAAATGAATTGGATTCAGATTGGGAACCAGAAGATGATGTTGAAGCAGATCCAGATTGGACGCCAGAAAACCCAGTTATGGTTTGGGAAGATTATGAAACAGAGTGCCCAACTTGTGAATCTTCGGATGAAAATTGAATTATTAAAGGTTGTCCTTTAATAATTTCTTCATTTAATTTCCACAGCAAGAAAGATCATTAGTGTCGTCAACTACAAGACCCTCATTCTCGGCTTCGTCATACTCATCGAAATAACTCTTTTAGTCTGAACTATTTCTTTCACAAGAACTTCTTTAGCTACGACAGAGATAGAGGAGATATTACCTAGAAATACTTGGCGCAATCTAACTACAAGCAGACCGTCTAGAGGGATACCAACGAAGTCATGTGGATTGATTTTGGTTTTTGTTTTTTCGGCTATTTCTTTGGAAAATGGGCAATTGATTCGGCCATCTTTGTTGACATAGAGTTTAGCATAGATTTTCTTCTGGGAACTCTGATCATCTTTCACAATCTGCAAAGAATCTGGTTGAAGTCTGAGTTTGGGATTTACTTTCTTGAGTGCTGGTTGTTTGGCTTTGGTTAGTTGCTGAATCTTGGTTTGCATTTCTTCGAACATTTGCTGAGATTTTTCATCGAGAGTGAAACCCAGGGAATAATTTGATTTGTCATCAGTCTTGTGTTCCCATATTTTCATTCGGCCTTCGAGAAAAATATCAAGTGGCTTGTTGTCCTTATATTGAATTGGGAGAACGGTTAATGAAAACTGCAGTGATTTCTTTGTTTCTGGTTCTGAGAGCTGGATCTGCCGGATATCATAATTAAACTTGGTTATCATTTTAAATGGAGAAAAAATAATATTTTTTGTGAAATGAATCAGTTCTTGATTAATGTGAATAGTCTCCAAAGTTCATCTTGTTCATCTTGATCATCTGCTCTTCTAGCATAAAAACCCCATTGCCCCTCTGAAGAATAGTTCATATATGTTGGCCACTGAGGATAGTTGACATAACCACGGTCTTCGAAATATTTCTGAAAATCATCATAGTTGCTTACGGTGGAAAATTCACCTGTGTGTGAATTTAATATAATCATCTTGTTTCCTGGATCATATGGCACATCTTTATATTGCTCACCCGGAGTATATCCAACAATGAATTTCTTCAGAGCTTCTTGATACACTGCTCTATTTGCTTCTATCTGTTTTTCCTTAGTTTCTCTTTCAGCTTGGCTTTCCTTTATTAATCTATCTATCCTTTTGTCTACATCCTTCTCTCGTTGAGCTAAAGACATAGCTTTTGGTTTTGGTTTTGGATTGGACTTTGGTTTTGGTTTTGGATTGGACTGTGGTTTTGGTTTTGGATTGGACTGTGGTTTTGGTTTTGGATTGGACTTTGGTTTTGAAGAAGATGGAGGTGGGCGAGAAGACGAGCGGGAAGGTAGGTGAGAAGATGGAGGTGGAGGAGAAGATGGAGGATCAAATAGATTAAAAGATGGAGAAGAAGATACAGGAATAAATGTAGAAGAAGTTAAAGGAGTAGGAGAAGGTGGAGGTGGAGGAGAAGGTGGAGGAGAAGGTGGAGGTGGAGGAGGTGAACGAGGTGAACGAGGTGGGCGAGAAGATGAACGAGGTGGGCGAGAAGAAGGTGGAGGAGGAGGAGAAGGTGGAGAAGAAGGTGTTGTCACTTTCATCTTCTCTTGATCTTCTTCACATAATATTTGTTTGAGTCTCTTGAGTTTATCTTCACATTCTTCAAATTGTTTTCTATAGGATTGATCGTTTTTCTCAAGCTGGCGATTTCTAGTACCCTTTTTTACAATACGGAATTCTTTACCATCACGACGTCTAGTGAATGACATACGCCCACTTTTTATTGCATTGCGAATTGTATTGTTACCAACTCCTAGAACTCTAGTTGCTTCATTAATTGTGTTAAATATTCTTACTTTATCATCATACATAATTCTAATCGCTTCCATTTTTAAAAGGATTATAAGTCTTCACAACATGATAATTCCCATTTTGCGGGTAAAAAGAGGGTAAATGAAGAATATAGCAAGATATTCTATTTCTATTATATGAAGACAACATCATTATCCAAATCTTCTCTTTGGAAAAACTGAATAAATTGAGATATTCTTTCCATAATAGTCTTTTTTACCCGTGAAATAATTCCCATTTTGCGGGTAAAAAGAGGGTAAATGAAGAATATAAGAAAATAATTCTATTTCTATTATATGAAGACAACATCATTATCTAAATCTTCTCTTTGGAAAAACTGAATAAATTGATAAATTATTGAATAATGGTCTTTTTACCCGCAAAATAATCCTATTTTTGGCAGCATTGAAAATGGTGGTTTCAATTAAAATAACTTCCGATGATTTTGAACAAGTATTTCCATCAGTATCTGCTGCTTCTCGCGCTTTGAAAGTCGATAAAAAGACTATTCCCCATGCTTTGCAAACGGGAAAACTCAAATTCAGGCGCCGAAGTGATGGGAAACAGTTTAAAATTGAAATACGCGATAAAGTTTCACTCGCTGTTGAAGAATCCCTCAGAGTTACCAAGGCAAAATTAGAACAATGTCAAAAAAAACTCAGAAGTGGCAGATATGTTTTTCCCCAGAGACGGAGATTGGCGGCAAAGCCATCACAACCAAAACCCAAAAAATATTTTCCATTGTTTTGCCGAATATTGCGTTATTCGTGAGCTTGAAAAAGTCTTTTTCGAAGTCATTCTTCCCTGCTTGTCTGAGCTGGATGTTGAGTTGGATATATGATTTCAGCCATGGTTCTTCAGTGAATGATATTCCCCTGTGGATCTTGGTGAGTTTCAAGCCATGTTTCAGAGCTTGTTTCAGTGCTCTGTGATGCATGATGATGTGTTTCTTATCTCGCAGATTTGGGGATTAATTTCTCAACATTGTTGTCGCAAATTATTCTCTCGGGGGCAAAGGGATAATCATTATGCAAATCATGAAGTTCTTTGGGATATTCCAAATCAACCTCAAGGACACAGGGAATTCGATCCCATCTTCTGAAGCCTTTCATCCAGCGAAAGTTCCCAGTTGGAAGTGGTTGAGTCATCGCCCAAGAATAAAGGGAGTTAGCATCGAGATAGAGAATGTATTTCGATGGTTTCGTTGGGTCATATTGATCGCCCATATAATGATTGTTTGCTTTCCCATGGCGATTTGAGATCATTGAAATACCACCACGAATTCCTTTCTCGAAGAACAGGAGCATATCTGGATCATTCAGCAAACTGAGCTGTGCCCCTGATTTCTTGAGGCCGGCATCAAAAGAAAGGCCAGGGGCGGTATAGTACCACGCTGGATCCAGTTGATAATTCTTCTGGCAGACATTGCGGAATTCTTCGAAAACATCTGCAAGGAGCATTACATATGTTTTCAAACATAAATCATGATATTCTCCTAAGTTGTTTATCCCCATTTCATCCCAAACATTTTGGGCATGTTGATAGTCTTCATCGGAGATGCCTGATTCATTAATCAGAGAATAAAAAGCTTCTTTAGGCGGAAGTTTTGTTTCTTTGAATCTTTCAAGGGAATCCATATAATCATAGGGATAGACTCCTTTTCTGGAAAGGAGCTCAGCTTTGTCTCCAAATTCTTTGTTTGTTTGTTTCAGTTTGTCAAGGCCTGACTTTTTCAAATTATTTGCTAGATTCTCAAGAGAAGAAGCCATGAATTTCATTGAATCGATGAATCTCAGTTCATGAGTGATGGCGACCTGTGACCATCTTTGTTTGTGTATTCTCCAACAATAATATTCTTTGAGAAGGATATATATTGTTCCTCATTATTAGGTATGCATTTGATATCCCCAGGTGTTCTGCCAAGGTTTTTAATGAAGAGATGATCGTCATATCCCGCAAGATTATGAAACACGATTGGAGTAAACTTTGGTTTCCTAAATTGTAGATTGCAACTATTATGAGCCGCGCCACGATATTTTCCTGTGAAGTGACAATGATCCCGCACCTTGTCGGGCTCAAAATCATCAAATTCTCCTTTGCATATCCAACAAACTGTGGCTGCATCATATTCTTTCTTATCTTCCGCGGTGAAAATCATCTTCTTGCGCCGGTCGAATTTCTTGTGAATGAATTTGACGGCGTCAATAAGCTTATCGACAGATATCTGCGCAATATCATCACTCTGTTTATGTGCCCGGAAAAGAATTGGAGGCATATTCAAATATTTATCCTCAAAGGGAACGACTTTGAAACAAAAACCACAAGGCCTGTGACGCTGAAACGTATTTGTGAAGCTGAGGTCGTTTCCTGGGGAACAACCGCTGATCGGTTCATTGCAGGCTTCAAAATCGGCATAAATAACAACAAATGGAACTTTGATGCTCCTATTGTGATGTTTAAATTTCAAAATCTCGCCTTTTTTAGGCATTTGTATCTTTATCGCTTCATTGCTGCAACACAATTCTTCATGTTTCGCAAGGGATCTTTCATCATAAAAGTGATTTAGACAGTGAAGGCAAAAATATTTGCGGCTAGCGTGACGATTAACTTGCGCCGAGAGAAGGCGACTTAGGCTGTTGAAAACGGTATAATGCTGAATCCCGTCTTTCTCAAACAACAACAGAGTCACATGACGCCTGCGTTTATATTTCGAAATACGCAGAGGATGAACGATTGATTCGTAGCCGAGAACATTCACGGCAATGTCTGGATTCAGTCTTTCAAAATGATCTATCTCCTTCAGGGGTGTCGGGAAAACAATTCCAGACCAGTTGAGTTGTTCAGCTCGAGCTCTGAGCAGAGATGTAATTCTTTCCGGATGAGTTTCGCATGGATTCAATGCTCGAGTGACGGCCCATTTAAAACATTGCTGATCAAGATTCCGCATGTTGGTGAGCGCTTTCTTCTTGGCAAGGAATGGAGGAAGGGGCATGTAGGTACTTCCACCGAGAGGTTGGAATTCAACTAAATGCAATTCCAAATGATTTACAAAATCAAACCCCTCATTTGGAACGTGGCAATGCGTTCAAGGATAGTATCTATCATTTGATTTAAAAGGGCGATGAGATCAGTCGCTGCGAGATTTATTTCTATTTCCGAATGAAACGGAGCATCGATCTCAATTATTTCGCCAGTTTGTAAATTCTGGCGTTTCATTCGACAGGATAGAATCAATTTAATTTTAGTGCCTCGATTAGCCTTGAGAATATGCCGAAGTTTATCAGAAACTTGCTGGAAATAATCTCTGGGGGACAGTCCTTTCACACCTTCAAAGATGAATTGACGAGCAAACTTTTCTAACGCTGAAGGGCCGTCCTGGACGTTAATTCGTGGCTGATATAAACTGGTAACTCGGCGTTGAAAATCACTTATCATATTTGAAGCTTTTTTCGCAATAGTTTGAGGCGCAGCCTTTAACCAATTTCACCATGAAAGGAAAGTATTTTGAATTGTTTCCAATATTGGAGGCTGCGGAGGAGGAGGCCGTGGAGGAGGTTGAGTTTCGGAAACAACTTGTGTTTCTATAGGCGGCGTTGGTGAATCAATAATATTGGGAGATGTATTAATTAAACGTATTAAATCAGATTTTGTTCTAGCGCGGCTACGACCGGGGATATTTCTTTCTCTGGCAGTTGTCTTAGTTCCTTTACTTTCAAATGTTCCATTTTTAAATGGAAAAATAAAATAATTTTATTTATTTAAAGCTATTGCGAAATTTTTCACAAACTGGCTGTGTTTCATGAAAATTACACGTTTGTGAAAAATTTCATGTAACGATATGATTGGTTAAAGATTGTATCCATGGTTTCATACTCCTACCGGCAAAAATCAATTAAATCCCGTCTTGCATAAAATTAAAACCAAAGCTGTTTAAACATTCAATATGAAAGCCAATTTTGAAAATAAACACGTCTCACGCAGGGGAGAAAAGCAAAATGATTAATAATGACAGTTGAGTGATGCGGAAAAGCTTGGCTAAAAATCGGCTAACGCGTTAGCGATTAATTTAACATGGCTAAAAATAGATCATTGGAAAAATCGGCTAACGCGTTAGCGATTAATTTTAACCCCTAGGGATAAGTGTCACCAAAAATAAATTAAACCATTTCCCACGCGGGACACAGGGTCCAGAGGAGCTCTATTTGATCGTACAAGACGCTATTTTCTTCGAATCGTCGCCGTCTTGAAAGTTTAACTGATTGCGTTACACAATATGTACCGCGGGCCAAATTACTAAGGGCGCAATTATCTTCGGGAAGCTTTGCTTTCCGAACAAAGCACGAAGTGCCGACAACGAGGCACGAAGTGCCGAGAGAAAAGAAAGGAAAGGGAGGAAACTTGTACCACGTGACGCGTTCGATGTGAACCGCATCATCTGGTGACGGAAGTGGCAATGACCGGAAGTGTGGTGAGCCGTTACTAACATTAGCTGTGGAGGGAAAAAAAACATGGAAAATTCTTCTTTGAAAAGGTCTGCTCCTGCAAGAAAATCCGCCTTTGAAGAAAAAATAATTATCGAGCAGGACAAAACATGCGTACGTTTCGAAATGGTAGAAAGATTATTGAAAATTTAACGCGTGTTTAATTTCTTTTGGTGTTCAAACGGAAGCAATTGCCAGACTGGCATGTCGCAATTGCGAGCGGAGGTTTTAGTATAAACAGCGAGCTAAAATTAGTCTAAAATTACAACTTTGACTGAAACAAACTGAAACAAGTTGAATAGCTTATTAATGCTACAGCTCTCTCTGCCATAAAGCTTGGATCCTGAACATTAAAATCCTGCAAAGACAAAACTAAAATAGCTGGGCCCAGCGTGACATTACGAATAGCAGAAAAGACATTCACGCCAACAGATCATTTCAGATCCTGTCATGTCCGGTATTTCAGAGAGAAAAGTTAAAGAAATTTAAACGGCTTTCTTACATAAAAATCTACATGTACATGCTAATATTAGTCTAACTTAGTGAAAACAACACACCAACCGCCAGGCAAAAAAAGACGTCAAAATCTACAAGCGCGACACCACAGGAAACCACAACCGACAGACTTGACCTCTAGATCGTTGCAGGCGGCTTTTGAAAGGTTTTAAAACCCAGTCCGCACTAAAATCCTTCTTGACAAAAGGCTAAATGTAGAATACCCATTTTACACTAGAACAGTAGAATTTGCGAAGAATTTCAGCAGACTTCTCAAGATTTACATCTTAAAATTCCGCGAAACTGCACACGGGCATGATCATAACCTTCGGCGGATGCGATAACGACTGAGAAAAAAACTCTGATCATGCGCACAATACCTGATGGCGTCATTTCCGTCACCAGATGTTGCGGTGCACATCGAACGAAAGCGATGCTTTCAAGCCGTAAATTTCGGTCGCCGCAAATGTAGGTTTACCTACTTTTTTGGATGGATTTCTTCGATATTTCCTTAGGATATAGAAATTACAGATCACATACTTAAAATGAGGTGTTTTTATTGAATTTCGTCTGAGTTACAGGGATTTGAAAAATTATGCCTAAATCAGTTTCCTCCCTTTCCGTATTCTTTACTGTAGGCCGACTTCGCAGCTTCCGAGCCCGTAGTAATTTGGCCCGCGGTACTTATTTTGTGTAACGCAATCAGTTTAACTTTCAAGACAGCGACGATTCAAAGAAAATAGCATCTTGTATGATCAAATAGAGCTCCTCTGGACCCTGTGGCGGGAGAAACAATATTGAAAATAAAATGATTAATAATGGCATAAGAACAGTTTCTCACGCGGGGGAAAATAATAATTTTTCATTTCATCCTGCCCCCATCGGCAGTAGATATAAAAGGATGACTCTGCGCCAAAACACGAAAAAACAAAGCCCCGCAATAAAAAATCCAGGAGTAAACTCATAGAAAGCGAACCCCTTAGAACTAACCATAGCCGACTCAGTGAAACCCCTGAATTCAAATAAGCTGAGGCTAGCAACAAGGCGCCAGCATTAAAGACTAGCGCTAAATTTCAGGGGATAATAAATGACACTTTTGTGTGTTATTTATGTGGTTTTCTGGGACCCGCTAATTTTTTTAAACGACAGATGATGTTATTTTCACATATTAGCGGGTAAATTTACCCTAAATCATAAAAAGTTAACTACCGCTCAAATTTAGCGGAAGGGGAAGTTCTTTCGAGGTTTACGCTGAATTTCAGGGGAGGGCGGCGTGTTTTTTCGTGTTTTGGCGCAGAAGTCATCCTTTTATATCTACTTAATTGCCTGGTCCGGACCCGAGATCAAAACAACTTTTCGAGGGCTAGCGCTCGAAACGTCAGCTTTCTCGGATCTTTTTACGGTGGCTAATTTACCTTATCGACTCAGTCGATAAAACCAAATTCTTGTGCTTCACCCCCACCGACGCAGCACCACAGTTTCTCTAGAAACTAACCCCATTCATTTCCAATTGAAAGTTTTGCTGGAAGTATTCCCGCCGTTATTATAATAAAGTTTGAATGAAACTTATAAATTTAATCAAAGTTAACGACAGAAGTGATAATTTTGGAGGAGAGAAACAAATTTAGCCCTTTGAAATATATTTTTTCAGTTGAGGTAAAAATGTTGCAATTTGTATAATGTGAAAGTATTGAAACCTTTCCAGTAACGGGCGTCGATAAAACCTGGAACATGGAACATTCCGTAACATCCCGGAACATCCCGGAACATTCCGGAACATCCCGGAACATCCCGGAACATTCCGGAACATCCCGAAACGTGAAAAAATAAATAACTAAATAAAAAATAAATAACCAAAAGAAGAGAAATAAATAAATAAATAAAACTTAACTGGTATCATCTCCGAATATGAAAAAAAAAATTATTTAGTTGGAAGTTGGGCGGGGAAGGGGGTGTTGGATACAGTTTATGCAACTGGCCACGACGAGTGAAGGCTTACCTCTTTAAAATCTTTTAATCATGTGACGGTCATCCATCTATGACTCTGTGATTGTGAGAAGAGCTTAAAATTTTTTTTTTTTCAAAACAATTTTACGGGAAAATTCCACCATCCTGATTAATAGTTTTGTACTCTGAGTTCAAAAAAAGAAGTTCAGTTATCTAATAGCTGACTTGTTTAGTGCTGCAATTCTTTCAAAATGGGATTTTCAAGTGTTTACAGATTCCAATTTTGACATGTTCAAAAAATAAGCAGTCGAGGACTGCATGTGTTTACTGGTGTAAAAAGTTAATTGATAATCAATGTAAAGAATTGGTATTCATGTGTTACCAAATCGCATGCAACCTTTGTAAAATGGGTTAGTCCAGGAAAACAATCCCCCCCCCCCCCTACGGATGCAAGATTTTTTTTACCCCTCCCCCGCCCGGATTTCCCGGCCAGCTTGACCCACCTTCTCACCTTCATTTTTAATGTAACTCTCAAATAAAGCAAGGACCACTTGGACAAACAGCACGGCGAAGTGAAGCCGGATCTTGGTGTAGACAGCAGTACAGAATAAAACTTAAAACTAAATACAAGGCTGATCGGACAGCTATAAAAAGGGTATTTTATTAAGTCTTGTTTTGTTTACATAAAATCGCTTTTTAATCTATGTAATGAATGAACAAAGACATAAAAACGGACAACACAATCTTCTTTCGAAAAATTTTATTCAATCTCCATTAATTTATGTTTAAAAGCAAAACACGTACTATTTCTAGCGCATCAAGGCAGAGCTGTCCTCGATGAAATTCAAGATAACAACACGACTTAATTTGAACACGTTTCATAAACATGTCTCCAAAACTTAAGAGAACTCAAAGGAAAAGTCAATCAAAAATTGATATCAACATAAATTCCCATCGAAAAATGTGATTTATTTTACATTTAAAGCACTGGACTGCTTGGAAATTCGTTAAAACTCCGTTTCTGAAATCCGTAATAAAACAAGGCATCTCCCCGCATTGCTCCCGCATTGATAATATGAAGTTCCTCGAAGCAAGATTTTATCCCTGAAAGCTCTTCTTTTTCCACTAAAGCGGCTTCTTTGTATCCCTTAACTAGTATCCCTGTCTTGAGTAGCAAACCGCGAAAAACTGCAGGGAAATAACTCTTAATTCTCCGCTAAACACAACAATCCAACTAAAGTGTTTACCGAGCTGACGGCTGTGTGGCCGCGCGAAAAACAAAGCCTCAAAGATCCCTGGTGTTGATGACGTCGTACGCGTATGTTTTGCGAAGTCATACGAGCCCGCGAGCTAGCCCAAAGCGTACGGCGGGCGTTCGGCGTTCGGCGGCGGGCACACAACGCGCCCGCGAAACATTCCGCTAGCCATGACAATGAAAAATGACGGGCTGGGTTCTTTGAGTATGGGGCTGCGCAGCCAGGCCTTCGGCCTGGCAAGTGCTCCGCTATGAACCGCAGAACTGTCGGCGCCATTTGCCAACACAATTTTGCTCGGGCACGAAGCGTTTTGATCAGTTTTCAACGATCGAAAAGAAGCTCGTTATTTTGAGCCGGGAAGATGAAAAGATAGTTACATAAACTAATTATTTTATACATCCTTGCCCACGTTTCCACTTGATACTAAATGAATCCCACCAAATAAAACGAAAAACGCCTCGGACGTGTGACCGCGGTAAAGGTTTGAACAATCCCGCCGTCCCCAGAGTTGCGCAATACTGCACATTTGTGTATGACCAAACTGCATTTTATACTAGGTCGCTACGCCCAAGTAATAATTATACACACTGAAGTCTGTAGAGTATGTTTTTTTTGCAGTACTATATACATTGCATATTCTAAAAAATAAGAGTTTTAGTAATATTTAATTGACTTTAAAATAAAAATTTATTCAAGGTAGTATGCTGTGATGCATCAATCAGTGGCTTTACCCAGGATGCCACTCCCAGGGCACCTTTGGAACCTAAATGCATTTGTCAAGATTTACCACATTTTGTTAGCCTGAGTGCATCGGGAATGTCACTTTTGCTCACAGAGATTGCACCAAGGGGCCAGAACCTAAGGATTTGTAATATGACAGCAGTCTACACTCTCGATGATGCCCAGCTATTTTTGGAATGTGCTTCACACACAAGTTCTTTGAATATATACAGAAGACTATCATAACCCAGACTGACCAATGGATGAAATCGATAATCAATGAAAATTGATATCAATCAATAACGATCCATGCCAATTAATTGGTTGATTTTGGAAATCGATGACCAATCAATGAAGGAAAATTTTGTGACCTTTTCAACATGATCGATTTTCATGTAATTTTTCATGTCATCGATTCTCATTGATTTTCATCATTTTTTTTTTCAATTGGATTGATTCTAATTACAATTAAACTTAGCAACTCTAACAAGCGATCAATTAACTTCATTTATTCATTCTTGTTCTGTAATGACTTAATGTCTATGATGTCATGCAGTTAACAAATACAAACGTAAAAGTGCTATTATGCGCAACACAACATAAACTAAACTGGCGAAGATATAGATCTTTGTATAGATATCAAAAGTAGAATTACTTGGGCATAAGAAAATCAAGTGAAGAAGTAAATAAAACACTCGTCGAAAAAATACACAGGGCACAGAAGAAAGAAACCACGGATATTCTTTTTTGGTGATTGTTTATTCGGTGGGCAGGAGAGGACTCCTTCATCGTGTGTTTCAGCTGTGGCTTTGGCTGTCCCTCTGTTATCGTTATTTATATATTTTGGAGCAAAATAGAGCAAAATAGTCATGAGGCGAATCAGTCTGAAGTTGCAGGCATGGTGATAGCCTGCGAGCAGGCTCACTTGTTCGGGGTATGACAGTCGATAGCAATCTGTGACAATTGATATCAATCGATATAATTCAGGAAATTCTATTTGTGACCTGTTGATTGGTCATTGATTGGGCGATACCAATCAATATCAATTAACTAACAATTATCGATTGATATTATTTGATCGATTGATTTCCGATCATCTATTGGTCAATGATTGGTCAGGTCGGGTATCATAATAATAAAACTTACAAAATATATAAAGCTTTTACCAAGCGGTAAAATGCAGTTAATGAAACGTGACGCCCTTGGGGTAGCTGGTCACGCAAACATTGCCCAGTGAGTAACAATAAGCAAAGCTTCCATTCATTATGAATGCGTTCTATTCATAAGCTTGGAATAAATGGTATTCATGTCTAGAAATCGATCAGATATGTGGATATATAGTTTAGAAATATATCTTAGCTTTACCTCCATTGGTTGTCGTTTTCAAAAGCTCTATTCATGGCTCGTAGTTAGCCACGTTGTGTATTTTCACTCTATAGTACAAATGTAGTCATTGGTCGCACTCAAAGACACTGTCTTGATATAAAAGCAGTAGTACAGAATCCCACGTCATTATCCTGGCAGCATTGCACGAAGTAGTAACAGCTTATAAATTGTTTCCCACCCTCCCTCCCTTTGGAGATGGGTTGTTTTGTTTACTTTATTAAACTAGGGGTCACTCCTTGTGGTTTGGCTAATATAAGTCTGCGTAGCGACTTCCCCCAAGCTCTTGGCATTCCTTGTGTGTTGCCATGGTTTTACCTTTGCCTTCATCTTGTTCGTGATCCAGCCCGGCCGGTGCTGGAGAGATAAGGAAGGCTCTGCCAATACTCTTGTCCTATCCCCAAGTTGCGGGGAGATAATCATTATCATCATCATAACTTTATTAATGTATCAACAAAGGACTTAGCATTGCTGCTAATTGGGGGACACCTGAAACAAGTTACAATATATCAAAACTATGTACAAGATGAATTAGATAATAGCTATTTACAAGATAGTTAAAATTTCCCTAAAAAATAAAATAATAGTTAATTAATAATAGTTAAGTGGAACACAGATGACATTTGCACCCACTGCCCACATCAATGGTCATCAATTAAGATACTTAAATCGCTGTTTCTAATGTAATTTTTGGAAGTCTTTAAACTATTTGATTTGGCCTTATTCGGTATTACCCAATAATTTTGGACACAAATACATCACTGAATGTTTTCCGTAAGTTACTGTGTTAAGTCTTAATAAAATAAAGTCAGCGTTTCTCAGATTATGGTTGCTTTGTTGTATTTTAAAAAGTGAGGCTTACATTGTGCGCATAACCCGAAGTCGCGAATTACCTGCCACAGGGCTGTGTCCCCCCTATTACGCCACATTGTTGTTGTTTTATTGCATCTCAAAATGTTTGTTTGGGTTTGGTTATGTCTAAATAAGTCCAAATAGCGACATAGGAACAGTGACATTAACCAGTTTTTCATGTAACCATGGCCCTTGAGTAAAGATTAGCAAAAAGTTTGATTGGACACAGGGGACATCAGGGAAAATCCCCCTACTTACAAGACTGCCTAAACATTTGGTTGTGTAGTTCCTACAATTTCCTCAGAATTTACTAACCTTTTTTTTTTCTTGTATTTTCATAAGGCAAAAGCTTCAAACTAGAGGAGATGTTGGATACGTCTTTGGTTTGCAGAGAGAAACATCACGAGAATGAACTTCTGAAGTCTTTCTGTGAACAGTGCAAAGTATGCATTTGTGACAAGTGTGGACAGACACGTCACAATAATCACACCAAGGTGGATATCCACCAAGCCGCACAACAACACAAAGTCGATATCGAGGAGATTGTTGAAGAAATGAAGAACGGAATTGCTGATTATAAGGAGCATGTGGAAAAAACAAAAGAAACGTCAAGGAAAACTCGCGCGAAGATTGCCACAGCACGTAATAAGGTTATGACATCTGTTGAAGAACTGATGCGACTTTTAAAGGAGCACGAGACAACCACGATAGCCAGTTTAAATGTCGTGGAGGAAAAAGAGCAAAGAGGTCACGCAGTGCAACTGGAACACTTTCAAATTTCCATAGCCCAGCTCCAAAAATCTGTGGAGTGTTGTGAGGCCATCTTACAAAGAAACCAAAATGTGGAGATTCTACAAGCACGCGATGCCCTCATTGAACGATGCAGAGGTCTTCTAAATGCAGAGAAACTGAACATTTATAAGCCGTTGCATGTTAGGTACGAGATAAATAAGGCCGTTATTGAAAATGTGAAAAGTGCAGTTCCAGCCGTGGGTCGAGTTGTTGTCAGTAGCACAGATCCGTTGCAGTCAGTGGCAGAAGGATCAGGGTTACAAGAACCAGACGTTGAAAGCGAAGCAACGATTAAAATAACAACGAAAGATTCTAATGGAAACAAGTGTTATGAAGAAGACGATCAGATTAATGTCGAGGTGCAGACTCCATCAGGAAAGGAACTGAGCCACGTGCTTATTTCCAGCGATGGTGAATATATGATGACTTTTATACCGGATTGTGTTGGACAACACGACGTACTGATTGCAGTTAACGGTCAGCCGCTGACTGGTAGTCCATGGCGTGTTCACGTTGCTCCACATCGTTACAAATCTGTATTCTCGTTTGGTTCATATGGGAAAGGAACAGGAGAGTATGATTGTCCCTATGACATTGCAATAAATGACGAGACAATGAACATTGCAGTGGCTGATTCTAATAACAACAGAGTACAACTGTTACCTCTAGAAGGAACTTATGTAAAATATATTGGCGCTAACAAACTAAACTATCCCACTTCAGTAGCATTCACCAGGTCAAGTGAAGTCATTGTCATTGCCTCTGCTCGTATTTTTGGTTTTCATGAAAGTGGTGTCCTTTTAGGACATGTCACCAACAAACACCTGAAGGAACCACGCAGCTTGACTATTGCACGGGATGGACGCATGGTGGTGTGTGACAGGGGTGACAATACAGTCAAGGTCCTGTCCTCTGATGGTACACAGCTGTTACACACCATTAGTGCTCCAGACCGTGCACGCCCATATTATGCTGTGTGTCATCAGGATATGTTCTTTGTTTCCTATCACTTTGCAAATGATATAAAGGTGTTCAATAAGGATGGTGAGTTTCTGTATAGTATCGGTAATCCCGGTTCTGGTGATGGACAGCTGAGTGTTCCTACTGGTCTTACAATAGACAGGTTCGGCAACCTGGTGGTGTGTGATAGTAAGAACGGAAGGCTTCAAATCTTTACTCTTGACGGGAAATTTGTAAGCAAAATAGAAGGACAACACACTGAGCTCAAGCGACCTGGGTTTGTTGCTGTTTCAAGCATTGGCCAGCTGTTTGTTACTGATTTAGAAAAACACTGTGTGTATGTTTTGCAGTGAGGAAATGGATGTCTTATTAACTAGTAATTACAAATAACAACACGATCATAGTCTAAAATCAATGAATTGGCTATTTAGTTTTTTTCCTCTCCAGACTCATTAATTCTTGTCCTGGGTATTGTCTTTGTTGTTGTTTATAGAGTAATGGCTCTAGGATTTTCTGTGAATAGTTTAGTGATAGAACTCCACCTATATGAATTCCATATGTAAAGAATTGACAAACACTTCTGTGACGAACTTAGAATATAATAGTGTCCAATAGTTCAAATTACCGTTTGTGATTTTTGAATTACTTTTCTTATCGTTATTATAAAATGATTATAGATAGGACCAAAGGAGGATATTACCATCTTCCCGGCATGCTCTTCAATCGAACTGTATTATCAAACGGCGGCAACCCACAGGCAGCTCATTTTACACAGAAGCCGTTGAGGTTGGAAGAAAGTTGGTCGCAGCGGAAACCTTTTTTAGAATCTAATGTTACCAATTTAGTATTCTATTTGCTTTTACAGGATACCTTCCATTTCAGGTTATATATTCTACAGTTTGTTCTCAAGGCCGCTTAACTTCTCAGACGGGCCGAAACCCTCGCATTTTCGATTGGCGTCGCGTGGTAGACGCGTGAATCTTGGAATCAATAAACCTTTTCGCCATTCGAAAACAATGCCGGCTTAAATTAGAAGAAATATCCGTATTTGCTTGCCTTGACCTATTGAAT
>JAJGOT010000225.1:1100000-1127500 GCA_022457155.1 Cladopsammia gracilis | reverse complement strand
GTACGAGCGCATGAACGCCCGAAGATGCAAAATTATTCCATTGTGTAATACGTTATGGGTAGCAGAGAACAGGAAAATAGAAAGAGGAAGGCTGCAGTTAAATCTTGCCAGTCTCTCGATACATGGGTCAGTAAAGTACCCCGTCAAGAGCCATCAGAAGCTGACAATGACAGTGCAGTCTGCAAAGACAGCCCAGCTGAAACCACGATTTCAGATCTATCTCAGTTAACTACAGTTTTACAGCGAGATATAGAAGGTAAACTAGAAATACGTCGTGTCTCGCAGAACCTCGCGAAGCTCGGGGGAGGATGCACTGCAAAAGTTTAGCGATGTGGGAGAGATGGAATTTCTGATTTGACTGGAGAGGTTGAGTTGCATGCCGGCAATGGCCCCAAAATTTAAAGTTGAGACATTCTCGTTCCCAGTCGCTTCGATTTAACTTGTACTTAGTGCCCTGTCTTCCTAAATTATAATAAATGGGAACTGGTACTGGTCAGTTTTGGGTTTTGAGCTGTGAGTCACTGTAACTGCTATGGGACTGGGTATCAAAAGATCCTAGGGCCCTTCTTCCCCCAACCCCCCTCCCCCCCCCCCCCCCCCAATCTATGTTCATTAATTTTTGTCAGAAAGAAAATTGGTCTGAAAGTGGACGTATAGTATTGTTGTGGACATGGGTCCAGGACAATATGCAGTGGTGTTCTGTTTATTTTGATTGGATGAGAGTTTGATTATGATGTCTTGATTAAATTTTCTTTTTGAAGCTTGTTAGTGCTATCTCCCAAAATTAATCTGTTCCTTTACATAATGCTGTAGCTGTTGTTCTATATACTAAGCAATGTATAGAGACCAGGATGGAGAATTCGTAGGTTAAGATCAGGACTTAGGTCTTCATGACAAGTTAACCCCTTTAAAAATCTAAAAATGAAAATTAATTTGCAAATGTACATTCTCCTTACTGGTGTCAATACAGTTCACATAGTCATATAACTACAGTGAATTTGTATTCAATTTCCACAGACAACTCATGTTAAAGGTGATCAGGTTCTTAATTTGCATAATCTATATACTTGTTTGTACACTGATATTGTGAGGTGATTTGAGATACTGATCACCATTCCAATAATAAATGTGAAGCAGTAATGTTGATGTTCCATGTCATTTAATCTTATATCAAAGTTCCTTAGTGACCTTAGCGAGAATATCAATAATCATCAATTTACAGCATTTACTAAGACAAAAGTTTCCAGTGTTTGAGTACTAATTTTTTATATTGAAAAAATATAGTCTTATGATCTCCCTGTCAGTTGTTTAGCTACTTAAAATCCTTTTTTTTTTTTGCAAAAGGTAGATTAAAAAATAATAGGTAACTCCTGCTGTCTTGATTAAATTTCCTTTTTGAAGCTTGTGAGTGCTATCTCCCAAAATTAACCTGTTCCCTTTACATACTTCTGTAGCTGTTGTTCTATGTACTGTGTATCAAGTAATTGCTAATCCAATTCACTATTTGCTTGAATGGTTGAGATTGCAGGGGTCAATACTATATTTTGGATATAAGTCATGAGAATTACGAAATTGATTACAAAAGTTAAACATGAATATTCAAGATGAAGCAACATATTCTTTTTAAATATCATAAGCAATGTATAGAGACCAGGATGGAGAATTCGTAGGTTAAGACCAGGACTTAGGCCTTCATGACAAGTTAACCCCTTTAAAAATCTCAAAATCAAAATTAATTCGTAGATGTACATTCTTCTTACTGGTGTCAATACAATTCACATAGTCATATAACTACAGTGAATTTGCATTCAATTTCCACAGACAACTCATGTGAAAGGTTATCAGGTTCTCAATTTGCATAATCTATGTACTTGGTCGTACACTGATATTGTGAGGAGATTTGAGATACTGATCACCATTCCAATAATAAATGTGAAGCAGTAATCAGGGTTGATGTGTCATGCGTTTAATTATCTATACAGTTGCTACACATTAGCTGGTCACTATTGCTAACAGAAAATTGTTTTTTCCTTACAAAATCAAAATTGTAGACAGAAATTCTCCTTTCTAAACCATTAGAATATTATTTATTATTGATATTATTGAACTAATTTGCAACGAATGTCGTAAAATCAAGATAGCGTATGCAAAGTATATTTTGGTCACTGCTCATTCACAAATAATGCTACATCATGCAAATGTTGTATATTTGTGAAATAATTTTCACCTTCGATCATACTTGAAAGAGAAATTACATGTTGACACCATGGATACATTTCCGGAACATCCCGGAACATCCCGGAACATTCCGGAACATTAAAAGTTAGAACAATTATTACAAAAAATAATAATAACTAATTAACCAATAAAGAGAAATCAGTAAATAAAAATAAACTAAACAGGTATCATCTCCGAATATGAAAAATAGTTGGAAGTTGGGCGGGGGAGGTGTTGGATACAGGTCGGGAGGGGGGGTGTTCTAGCTATCCCCACCCAGCCACCCTTGTTGTTCGCCGTGGGTTTAATCATGTTACGGTCATCCATATATGGCTCTGTTATCGTACCTTTGAGCATTCAGAGCATTCAGAACTGCTTTTTTAATTAGCGAAAGCATTATGCGAATCATCTTTCCGGATAAGCATAAGAATGGCATTCTATATACACTGGAAAAGTCGAAAATTTTAGAAAACATAATAACACTAGGTTGCTGAATTGAATTATTTTGTGATGTTTATTATATTTTTGCAGGCGCTAGCGTTCCGCGCCTTAATTAGGTGATAAATAAATCGCCAAGACTTCCAGAAGCAGAAAATCACTGAATTGTGATAAGTGTTTGACTCTTTTAATCACAGGAAAGACTTTTTCATTCAAGGAAATATGAGTTTCATGCAAAAGTTTCGACCTTTTATAGAAAAGATATTTTGGATTCAGCCTTTCAGAAGTCATAAAAATATGGACAGCTTGCTATCAAATTACATTTCACATGAAATTTGCATAAAACAAAATTGTGTATTTGCGACAATTAACTTTGAAGAAACTGTGAAGCCAGGAAAAAACTTATTATAGATGGCGAAATCAAAGCATTTTTTAAAGAACCAGCTTTATGGAAACATCCCATTTCGATTTGGTCTTGAAATCACGGAGAGGTTTTAGTGAATGCGTCACGCAACGTTTATTTAAAAAATGTTTGACCAATTTAAAGCCCCATTTACACGACATTCATTTTGGGTCCGGCACTCCTAAATTTTGGCACGCGGGCCGATAATTTAGGGCACGGCCCGCTTGATTTTTGCTGTGTAAATGCAAAATGTTTGGCACGCGTGCCCAAAAATTTAGGCGGGCCGAGACCACCTCAGGAGGTAGTCTCGGCCCGCCTAAAAAGAGGCCCGCGTGCCAAAACGAATGCATTCTCGTTCCCAGAGCCTCGGCGATGCGGCGAAAATAACTTTTGGCGACAAAATTTCAATAACACAGGCGCAAAAGTCTGTTGTCCGCGGAAAGAAAGATGGCCTCGAGAAGGAAAAGTATACACAAAGGTAACTGATACTCCAAATAAGTTAGCAATGGTTCTATATTCTGCTGTCAAGGCTAGGTAATACAAGGCTATTGCCAATCGACGATTTGGAGTAACAGCCTTTCGCATTGGTGTGTCCTGACGAGATATGCCCGGCGTAGCTAATCGAACGAATCCGAACCAAAAACCAATCGAACCCAATCGAATTAAATCGTTCGATTGGAGTTCGATTGTTTCGGCAATCGAACATAATCGAACTGGAACTTTTGGGTGAGTTCGATTAAGTTCGATTACCGAATCCAATCGAACCCAATCGGGGCGATTGGTTCGATTTTGTTCGGTGGAAGAAATTGTGAGAGATATTAACACATTTCAATTAACTAAAATCTTTATTGTTACGGTGATTCGAAATTGAATTGAAGTGTTCGATTATGTTCGATGAGTTCGATTACGTTCGATTGTTGAAGCGTTCGATTAAAGAACGTTCGATTGCGTTCGATTAATGGCAAAATTTTTCGGTGAGTTCGATTAAGTTCGATTACCGAACCCAATCGAACCCAATCGAGCGATTGAGTTCGATTAGGTTCGATTACCGAACGTTCGATTAGCTACGCCGGGGATATGTCATCACAAGTCTCATGGAGAATATATTCAAATGTCCCACGGGTTACTCTGAAGTTTGAGTACCACAGTTCATGCGGAAAACGTGATTCGGCCATGTCGAACCAGGCAAAAGAATGCGGGTGCATTCACACATCTCTCAACCGCGGAGGGTTTAAACAGCTCAAAATAGCTTGCATCAGGCCGTACTGTCGCCGCTTCAATGAGTGGTACAAGCGATGACCTTGCTTCGCCCCTCAGTTCTGTTTGTCGTTTTCGCTTTTTAAAGGCATAAAGCGATAAAATTGCTTTTCGCACTCGAGTATCCGCCATTCTGAACAACCCGTGTCCGCGAACCCGAATGGAAACTATAATGAGAGGAAACCTCATTCTCTAGTTGTATATTTTTTCTTCGCTGTTTGTCCTCATTATAGTTTTTATTCTAAGTACTTAAAAACAGCAAGATTTGGTTTGTGGTCGTTTTAATATAAGTTTCAACCCGAATGGCCCCGGGGACGAGCGAAGAACTATGTGAGCCGCTGTTAATGAGACCGGAGGCTCGCAAATTTAAAAGTGCCGTTCTCATTTTCGGGGTGCCGTTCAGAAATGAACATTGAAAAAAATCGAACATATTTTGACGTGTAAATGAAGCGGGCCGTGCCCTAAATTACCGGACCGCGTGCCAAAATTTAGGAGTGCCGGACCCAAAATGAATGTCGTGTAAATGGGGCTTAATATAGCAATTATCACCAAAGATTTGAATTTTTTAAAAAAAAATCCCGGATCTCCTGAATGCGATTTCATTTTTTTATTGCTTTTATTACCTGTTAATTTAGGGCCTACAAAAAGTTAATGGGCAATCGAGGCAGGAGGGGGTGTATGGGTTAAAAATCAAGGTTAAAACTAAATGCAAGGCTGATTGGACAGCTATAAAAAGGGTATTGTATTACCCAATTAAATTGGGTAATAAAATACCCTTTATAGCTGTCCGGTCAGCCTTGTATTTAGTTTTAAGTTTTATTCTGTACTGCTGTCTACACCAAGATCCGGCTTCACTTCGCCGTGCTGTTTGTCCAAGTGGTCCTTGCTTTATTTGAGAGTTACATTAAAAATGAAGGTGCGAAGGTGGGTCAAGCTGGCCGGGAAATCCGGGCGGGGGAGGGGTAAAAAAATCTTGCATCCGTAGGGGGGGGGGGAGGGGGATTGTTTTCCTGGACTAACCCATTTTACAAAGGTTGCATGCGATTTGGTAACACATGAATACCAATTCTTTACATTGATTATCAATTAACTTTTTACAGCAGTAAACACATGCAGTCCTCGACTGCTTATTTTTTGAACACGTCAAAATTGGAATCTGTAAACACTTGAAAATCCCATTTTGAAAGAATTGCAGCACTAAACAAGTCAGCTATTAGATAACTGAACTTCTTTTTCTGAACTCAGAGTACAAAACTATTAATCAGGATGGTCGAATTTTCCCGTAAAATTGTTTTGAAAAAAAACAATTTTAAGCTCTTCTCACAATCACAGAGTCATAGATGGATGACCGTCACATGATTAAAAGATTTTAAAGAGGTAAACCTTCACTCGTCGTGGCCAGTTGCATAAACTGTATCCAACACCCCCTTCCCCGCCCAACTTCCAACTAAATAATTTTTTTTTCATATTCGGAGATGATACCAGTTAAGTTTTATTTATTTATTTATTTCTCTTCTTTTGGTTATTTATTTTTTATTTAGTTATTTATTTTTTCATGTTTCGGGATGTTCCGGAATGTTCCGGGATGTTCCGGAATGTTCCGGGATGTTCCGGAATGTTCCGAAATGTTCCGGAATGTTCCGGGATGTTCCGGAATGTTCCGTGTTCCTGGTTTTATCGACGCCCCAGTTTTCTTGCATCTTTCCATGTCATTTAATCTTATATCAAAGTTCCTTAGTGACCTTGGCGAGAATATCAATAATGATCAATTTTGCAGCATGTACTAAGACAATAGTTACCAGTGTTTGAGTACTAATTTTTTTATTTAAAAATATCCTCTTATGATCTGCCTGTCAGTTGGTTAGATAAGCTTACTTGAAATCTGTTTTTTTTGGCAAAGGGTAGATTAAAGAATAATTTATGGAGGGTTGTATATAAGATTAAGCTTACTTGCCTTTAATGTAGGTTGTTTCAATTGAAGAGCATTAAAGAGCGGATAAAAGTGCGGTGATTTGTTTGCTCTCGTTGCGTCTATAAACAGAATCATTTTGCCATTGGCAGCGGTCGCGATTGTTGTTGCCAGGCAACTGCACGACATCTTCAGTATATATAAATATACATACATGATCTTCACCGAAGTCGTTACAATATTCAAACGAAAAACAAAACAAACAAAAAAAAAAACAATAGGGATATAAACTTATGATTGGTCTCTAAGGATGCGATTGAATTTTAGGAGGAACTTTCGCTTGTGCCTGCAAGTTGATATAAGCTCGCTACGCTAGTTAAGTGTTGCCATCAGTCCGGTTTAAATACAATATAGAATTTCTCGGTAATACATAGGTTACATCGTTTGGTAAAATTGGTATAGCATTTAGCCTTGGCTAGGATTTTCCAGGAGATCGCAAATTCTTTCTTTTCGTCTTTTAGCTGCCATATGTATTTGCTTAGTTCTGTGCTATTTCTTTTACTCTCATGAATGAATGACATTTGGTGATTTCGCCATCTTGTCTTAAATTCAGTGGCGGTGAGTCCGACGTATTTTTCAGAGTTTTCTGCGGTTGTTACGGTGGCTTGGTACACTACTTCTTTGACTAAGCATTCTCCTTTTAAAGGACATTTGTTTGGTTCTCTGCAGTTGCAGGTTTTGGGAGGTGTGTCTTCTTCAGATTGTGTGTTCTGTCTTAGGATGGTTTTGTTGTGTCCATCGATGATCTGTTTTAAGTTAGGTGAACAACTATAACTCAGCTTAAGATTATTTTTGTTAAACAGCTTTCTTAATTTATGGTTAGGTGGGAAGCATTTCTCGATCAAATTTAGAAATTCTTTTCCTATATTAGTTTCTACATTTCTACTAAATGGTGGGTTGAACCATATTATGTTAGGTGAACGCCGTTTGCTCCTTTCTGATTGGATGATAACAAACAATGCCCTTTCATAAAATCGTCCCGCGGGAGGGGAAGCGGGGGCAAATAATCAGCAACGAACTTTACACTTACTATCCTGGGGTGAAGCGAATGGTGCGTGATGGAATGAGCCCAGCAAGACGCCATTCGCTTCAACCCAGTCTGGTTAGTAGAAGGTTCGTCGCTGTTTATTCGCCCCTGCTTCCCCTCCCGCAGTACGATTTTATGAAAGGGCATTGTTTGTTATCATCCAATCTGACTGTTGACGCCGCACACATTTTACCATCCGCGGTGTTTTCGAGCTTCGAATGCTGAATTTCTCGATATTATTTGGGGTCTAGCGCTTCGAGTTTTGAACGGATTTTAAATGTAATGGTACGAGAAGAAACCTCTGGGTTTCAGCTTGCCTGGTGCGGGGTTTGGAAGCCGTGCGATGGGAATTTCTTGGTGAAAATCGGCTCGGCGCTGGAGAGGTCCAAAATCGAGCTTTCCTCCCTTGTCTCTCTACTATACGCTCAGGTAAACGTCCGATGCAAAACCCTTCAAATCGCTAAAATTCGCCGTTTTCAGCACAAGAATGAAACCACACAACATTTCAGGTAAAAATACGTTTAGTTTGATCTTGTATGTAAATATTCATCGCAGTATATTACGATAAGTGAACCTTTTCGATATTCCCATACATTCCCTCTAAATTTAAAAATACGAACAACGGTCACACAGTATGTGTGGGCCGCCTGTGGTTGAACGATACACGTTCCATGTTTGGATCTTCAGTAGGACAGTGCTCGACAATTCAGGAGCTTAATATAACTGACAGGTGAATTCCACACTGCTAAATCCAGAATAGTGCTCAACAATAATGGAGCGGTAATAACAAAGTGTTTCTACTCAATATCGTTTCATATGGACTTTAATACAGAACTGTTTCGTAGACCAACAAAGCGTTGATCCACTCATCAGTTAAATTCCATACACACTAAAGTTTGTTAGAGTTTATATACATAAGCAATATGATCTTCACCGAAGTCGTTACAATATTCAAACGAAAAACAAAACAAACAAAAAAAAAACAATAGGGATATAAACTTATGATTGGTCTCTAAGGATGCGATTGAATTTTAGGAGGAACTTTCGCTTGTGCCTGCAAGTTGATATAAGCTCGCTACGCTTGTTAAGTGTTGCCATGTCCGGTTTAAATACAATATAGAATTTCTCGGTAATACATAGGTTACATCGTTTGGTAAAATTGGTATAGCATTTAGCCTTGGCTAGGATTTTCCAGGAGATCGCAAATTCTTTCTTTTCGTCTTTTAGCTGCCATCTGTATTTTCTTAGTTCAGTGTTATTTCTTTTACTCTCATGAATGAATGACATTTGGTGATTTCGCCATCTTGTCTTAAATTCAGTGGCGGTGAGTCCGACATACATATATACATACATATATATACATACATATATATACATATATATATATATATACATATATATACATATATACACACATATATATATATACATATATATCTACCTGGATTTTTGAAAACGATATCGCTCCAAGTAAGCGTTTGTGAGCGTTTTTGGCCTTGTTTTTAATATAAAGGTATAAAATATAATAGATTGTTGCTAGTCATTTTTTTCGCTCGCTATTGCTCCCTTTTCCTCTTCTCTCTCTTCTCTGTCATTTTCGGGCTGATCGGGCTCATAAAAACCCTTGTTTGGGCTAGTTGCAGTGAAATTGCGTAAATTTTCATTGAACACGTTTTGAAAAATTCAGGTATATTATTTCAAGCAAATGCTGTGGAGTGTTCCAGAAAGCGCTGACTTTGGCCGAAGATTGCTTTTTGGTACTTTTCCTGATCATTGTCGGCAATTCATTAACCGTTTTACTCTTTTCCCTTGATTTATCGTTCGCCGGCGAACGATGAATTGGCATGCTCATTATTAGAAGGGAAAGCCCTCAATCGACTTGACATAAACACTATCCATCTATTAGCATATGGTCATTTCTTAGAAGCTACTAGTTGAAAGATGCTGTTTTAACTGTGTTAAATTTTCTTTAGTTTAGCTGTGCCCTGAATGTATCTGAAAGCGACCAAATTAGAGTAAAAAAATGTGACATTTCTATGTGCACCTCAGAAGTAAGAAATTCAATGTAAACAAGACAACTTTTCACAAAGATATAAAACAAATTGTACTGGCCACAAAAACAAAAATCTCATTAAGGTTAACAGTCTCGTATACGCCAAACATGTTTCTAAAAGAACTAAAATAATGACAATAAAGCTGGTTTAAGGCATTTTGCTAGCATTATATTGAGACAGGGGCCACAAATATTTGGATTTGTGTCACACATGCATATTAATATCTGACTGAATTTGATAAAGCATGGCTCTAGAAATTTCAAGTACGTTTTAACAATTTCACACTTAAGGCGAATGAAAAGCATTTAAAAGAATCTAGTTAGGCTTAAAATGACATCCTAATTGCTGGCAGTTCACGACAAGTTGCTCTCGGCAAAAGTGACAAAGCTTTGCAATGAATTCGAAATTAACAACCAAGGCACAAATATGTCTTATTAACCTTTTAGCAGGTCAAACGATACGGTTTATAGCAAACGTTCGTCGCAGATAAATCTAGAACCCAGAATGGGCTATTTAAGGCACTATTGCTTTAACTAAACACATAAGAAGCTGTTTTATGCCTTGCACGGAATATACCAAACAGATGGATCGACATACCTGACACTTCAGCTGATCAGCATTTGTCAACAACTTGACCAAGCCGGAAATCACACAATAAAATTCCTTTGCAGAAGTCAAAAGGCTTCCGGGGAACTACCCATAGTTTTTCCATGATTCTCACAAGCCAAATATCATCAAATAACTCGAAAAAACTCACGTTCTTGGCAAGTAAACATCCACAAACATTTGTCTTCGCAGTTATTTTATTCGAGTTCCCGGATGTAGACTCGCATTTGACAGGGGAACACATTCTCTTGCCTTCAAAACAAATTTTTACTAAGTCTTTCGCCGGGTCAAAATTCACCAACAATTCGGCTGCTGTCTAATAGATATGACCCGTAGAAGCTCCTTTTTCAGGCAAAAGACTTGTTACCGCCAACAACAAAGCGCACAATATCCCCAGTAACCTTTTCGTCTCGGCCCGAGATCAAAAGTGGAACCCGTTTAGCCTCAAAAGAGACGAAATACAGTAAGATATAAGGACGATGACAGACTGTGCCAATCGCCAGCTTTCTTTCCCTCACGGGACTTAATGATGTCCTCAGGAAAACTTTGTTCAAGGCGGCCAAAAGGAAATCTACAGAAAATAACCGACAAAGTAAGCCACTGATTTCTAGCGCGCGCACTGGCTTCGAAACGTTTGATTCTGTCATAGTAGAGAATCATGGGAAGTAACGACAATCTTTGCACTTAAAGGGAATGGGAGGGGCTGGGCGGGGGGGGGGGGGGGTCGTTTGTTGGTTTTAAGATAATTTCAAGCTGTGGAGTGTTCCAGAAAGTGCCGACTTTGGCTGAAAATGGCTTTTTGGCACTTTTTCCAATCATTGTCGTCAATCTATCGAGATATCTACCTGGATTTTTGAAAACGATATCGCTCCAAGTAAGCGTTTGTGAGCGTTCTTGGCCTTGTTTTTAATATAAAAGTATGAAATATAATAGACTGTTGCTAGTCTTTTTTTCGCTCGCTCTTGCTCCCTTTTCCTCTTCTCTCTCTTCTCTGTGATTTTCGGGCTGATCGGGCTCATAAAAACCCTTGTTTGGGCTAGTTGCAGTGAAATTGCGTAAATTTTCGTTGAACACGTTTTGAAAAATCCAGGTATATATATATATATATATATATATATATATATATATATATATATATATATATATATATATATATATATATATATATATACAATTATGTATACAATGTGCCCTCCCGGTTATTACCATAATGGCTTTATGGCAACTCCTGAACTTGGGCACAGGATGTACGGTTACACATTGTTGGATTGCATTGTGGAGTCACGAGAGTGCTCAAACTGCAAGCAGTGAGCGAAGCAATATGCCATTAGTGAACACCTCTTACGAGGCTCTCCACCCAATCCAGAGAGTGCTCAAACTGTATGAACAGTGAGCGTAATATACAATTATGTATACAATGTGCCCTCCCGGTTATTGCCATAATGGCTTTATGGCAACTCCTGAACTTGGGCACAGGATGTACGGTTACACATTGTTGGATTGCATTGTGGAGTCACGAGAGTGCTCAAACTGCAAGCAGTGAGCGAAGCAATATGCCATTAGTGAACACCTCTTACGAGGCTCTCCACCCAATCCAGAGAGTGCTCAAACTGTATGAACAGTGAGCGTCATATACAATTATGTATACAATGTGCCCTCCCGGTTATTACCATAATGGCTTTATGGCAACTCCTGAACTTGGGCACAGGATGTACGGTTACACATTGTTGGATTGCATTGTGGAGTCACGAGAGTGCTCAAACTGCGAGCAGTGAGCGAAGCAATATGCCATTAGTGAACACCTCTTACGAGGCTCTCCACCCAATCCAGAGAGTGCTCAAACTGTATGAACAGTGAGCGTAATATACAATTATGTATACAATGTGCCCTCCCGGTTATTACCATAATGGCTTTATGGCAACTCCTGATATATATATATATATATATTTATATATTTATATTTATAAAATAACTGAGATACTACGCGCGTTCTGATTGGCCAAAGACCTATTAACTATTGTGCCGGTAAACTCATAGAAAACCGCGCAAGCGAAACTGTAAAGTGAACAAAGTTCAATTTTCCACTGCATCAACACAACAACAACTTAATTTAGTATTACCATTTCTATACATGGTGTTACCTAAAGTTAAATAATTGTAATAAACAATTATAAAGGTAATAATTAATGAGGAAGAAATGCAAATAATAACATGATAATGATAATTTCTAGTTATGATTGTTTCTTCTTTCAGTTGCTTGAAATATAAAAGTAGCAGTTATCCTGCTAATAAATTGGTCAGTTTTGTTGAAAAGAAAAAACAGTTTTTCGTGTTTACTAAAATTTGTAAATAATTTGTTTCGTTCAATAGTCTTTATAAAAAGAGTGTTTCTAAGGTCATTATATAATTTACAATCAAATAAAAAATGCATTTCTTCTTCAACTGAATTTTGATCACAGTGATTACAAATTCTGAGGTCTTCAGGAGTTTTAGGGATTGTAAATCTTCCATTTTCAATTCTTAAGTTGTGATTTCCTATCCTGAATTTAGACGTTATTCTTCTATGTTCAGGATTCTTAATATGATTGATGAAATCGGAGTGTTTTGTTTCATTTTTGAAAGTGGAGTAAAATTTAAGTTTTTTATTTAAATTTACTTGATTGAGCTGATGATTTTTTAGTTGTACTAACAAATTGCTTTTTGCCTTTAATAAGAAAGTAGATGGGTTGATCAAATCTATTGATTTCTTGTCAATATTCAGTTGTGTACATAACAGATTAATCCTGTTGATCAAACCAGTTTTGTTTTCTTGAGCCATTTTGTCAGACATGTTTAAGCAAAGTTTAGCGATACTATCAGGAGGTTGATTTTCAAGATGAATCCAAAATTTAAGAATATTCATTGAAATTTGTAATTTTAAAGATAATCTTCCAAGTTCATTTCTAGATGCTACATTTGGTGAACGTTTGTTTACCCCTAAACACATCTTACAGAAATAAATATGTGTTTTCTCAATAGGATCCTTTTCCCAGCTGTTATTATCACATTTGTCATAGATGCCCCACACTTCGGAACAATATGTTAAAATTGGGAGAAATAGTGTGTTAAAGAGTTTGTTGTAACACAAGCGTGAGGAGAAAGAATTTTACAACTCGAGCCGGTTTAGTGTCTTATTGCATATTGTGGTCTGTTAGAAGATGAGAAGAGAAGATATGTTTCTTGTAAACGATAAGTTGCTGCTCAAACCTACAAAATAAAAAAAAATTTCCACGCACGCAAGCAAAAAACGGCTTAACGACAAAAGAACACAAAGCTTTAATATTTTAAAACTGATATCAACAACAGGAATATATTTTCATTTAACATTGGCTTGGAAAAGCTTACATGCAGCGAGCAATGACAATCAAAACCACAGGGAGCCCACACAAACTGTGTGACCGTTGTTCCGCTGGTAAAATGTGTGCGGCCTCCAATAACAGTCACAACAGTCACGCCGTTTGCTCCTTTCTGATTGGATGATAACAAACAATGCCCTTTCATAAATTCGTCTCGCGGGAGGGGAAGCAAGGGCAAATAATCAGCAAACGAACTTTACACTTACTATCCCGGGGTGAAGCGAATGGCGCGTGATGGAATGAGCCCAGCAAGACGCCAATTCGCTTCACCCCAGTCTGGTTAGTAGAAAGTTTGTCGCTTCTTATTCGCCCCTGCTTCCCCTCCCGCGAGACGAATGTATGAAAGGGCATTGTTTGTTATCATTCAATCAGAAAGGAGCAAATGGCATGACTGTTGGAGGCCGCACACATTTTACCAGCCGCGGTGTTTTCGAGCTTCGAATGCTGGATTTCTCGATATTATTTGGGGTCTAGCGCTTCGAGTTTTGGACGGATTTTAAATGTAATGGTACGAGAAGAAACCTATGGGTTTCAGCTTGCCTGTTGCGGGGTTTGGAAGCCGTGCGATGGGAATTTCTTGGTGGAAATCGGCTCGGCGCTGGAAAGGTCCAAAATCCAGCTTTCCTCCCTTGTCTCTCTACTATACGCTCAGGTAAACGTCCGATGCAAAACCCTTCAAATCGCTAAAATTCGCCGTTTTCAGCTACAAGAATGACACCACACAACATTTCAGGTAAAAAACGTTCAGTTTGATCTTGTATGTAAATATTCATCGCAGTATATTACGATAAGTGAACCTTTTCGATATTCCAATACATTTCCTCTAAATTTAAGGTGGCTCGAAGTAGTTTTTTTATGGGTCACACTCTCCTTTTTGAATGCGCCTATACATAACCTTACTTTAGCTCAATAAATCTGAATTTCATACCAGATATTAGGCTTGGATGAAAGTTTTGGATGATGCTCTTTTTATGCTAATCAGCATTTCCATAGCAACGGTAAAGGGGTTGAAATTTATCCAAACACCGGTTCTAGAAGAGAATCGCATCCGGCAACAATTGCTACTAGACTTTAAACAATTCGCAAGACGTATGCGTCTTCGATATATTTTTCATAACAAAGAAAGTGAACAACACCCCTTTCACGTTAAATCAAACTGGGAACCTCCAGTTCAACCATCACTTACTCTAGAAACTTATTTAGAGGAGGTTAAAGTTCAACTCGCCGAGATTGAACTAATTAAGCCACGTAATAACTTGCCTTTCAAAGAAGGCATAAAAAAGGCAGACAAGGGCACAACAACGGTCATCATGAACAAAACAGATAAGATACAAGAGGGCCAAGTTCAACTTGATGATAGAAAAAACTACATGCCCCTCGAAACACCAATGGTTCAAGAAACCTCTCGTAGAGTAGAAGAGATAATTAATGATCTCCATCAAGGAAATCATATAGACACAATGACCAAGAAATGGCTTTCTCAAACACCTAGCCCACCGCGTATACCATTATTTTACACACTAACAAAGATTCACAAACCAACTTTAACTGGAAGACCTATAATTTCGGGCTGTGATGGCCCAACAGAACGTATATCATCATTTTTAGACCACATCCTACAGCCTATCGCTAAAGCACAAAAATCCTACCTCAAAGATACCACACAGTTTATCAACTTTATAGAAAAGAGGAAAGTTCCAAACAACGCGATCCTAGTTTCAATGGATGTCACCAGCCTGTACACTAACATTCCTCAAGAGGAAGGAATAAACACTGTATGCAAAGCATATGAAGCCTTCTATAAGAACGACAGGCCCATTCCTACAAATTCACTGAGAGGGTTGCTTAGACTGATACTACAGGAGAACTCCTTCCAGTTCAATGGAAGAAACTATCTCCAAACTCATGGTACCGCAATGGGAACAAAAGTGGCAGTTGCTTTTGCCAACATTTTTATGTCCGCGGTTGAAACAGAAATTATCAGTAAAAGCAAGACAAAACCCCTCGAGTGGAAAAGGTACATCGATGACGTGTTCTCCCTGTGGGACACAAAAAGAGAGGAAATAGACCAGTTTATTTTAGAAGCAAACAGGCACCATCCGACCATAAAATTTACGGCTGAAATATCAGAGAAGGAAACAAACTTCCTAGACACTAATATCTTTAAAGGTGAGAGATTCTACAAAGATTCAATCTTTGACATCCGCACGCACTTTAAACCGACTGAGACATTTCAATACACGCATTTCTCTTCCTGTCACGCTCCAGGCGTGAAAAAAGGATTTATCAAAGGCGAAGCCCAGGCGGTGTTGGACACGCTTCGCGCTGCATGCTGGGAGAAATTTAATCTTTACGTTATTTGCATCTTGACGTCAACCCAGGAGGGAGGGGTTAACTTCGCTTTCGTCACCAGGGATTGCCTGGCGGGATGATCTTGGCCATCGTGACGTCACCGTAAGCCGACCCCGCGAAGTTTTGTAAACAATGCGCGCTATTCTATAAAACTTTAGTGTAAAAAAGCAGAATTGGAAACAAAGAGATGAAAAGACCAAAGGTATGTGTTAAGTAATTATTATGATGTCAAAAAATACAATATATTTTAAAAAGCAACAGATTGAAGGCACAGGAACAAACAAAATTTGGAGATCGATCAATTGAAAACGCGATTGAATTGTGAAAGTTTGAGCACTTTCGTAAACGATATCTGGAGAATACAACATTTTTTAACACCGATAGAAGAATATGACCTTGATATGGTTTAAAACTTTCGGAAGGCGATGAAAATGAATCATTTGAAACCTTCATAAAAATGATCAGTGGGTTTAAACGCATTTCTTTGTTAAAAGATTGCGTGTTGGACCTCCAGATTGCGTGACACCCGCCAAATATGAAGCAACAATGATCTATAAATGCAGTCTAAAATGCTCCGTTACAAAGAAACTAGAACTATAGAGTCATGTCATGAGTTCGGAAGTAAACAATGGGCCATGGAATTTGCTTTCTTTGATAACGTGTGCGCAAAAACTGTCAAAAGTTTTAAGATTTTCCTCTGCGAGGCCAAGCGGCTGACGCAAGCTTCCCGCAAAATACTTTTAATACACGCAAGCTGTATATGTATCTAAAAAATGTAACCAAAACATATTTTTTAGGGTTATCGACAAAGTGTAAGACCCATGGCCAAGGTGGATCCATTCACTTGACTGGTACGTAGTTTAACTGTTTTAAACCTTAATAAATCAAGCGAAATGCAGCGTTCGCAGTTTATACGAAAGATTATCTCCTGGTCATCTTTGGAATACAAGTCAGTTGTGGATCTTATAGATGCTAATATTACATCTAGTCTCTGAACGGGGGACCAAAAGGAAGCTGGAGATATTCAGAAGAAGTTAGACAAGAACAATGGACGCAATGGTACTCCATTTTATATTGAAATGTTCTCATAAAAATGAGATCGGAGCAATATTGATTGTTTCCTCGGGCGTCCGCATGCAATGTCAAGAATTTCAAAATTCTATTTTTTTGTCTGCTTCTACAAGGGTTAAGAATAATAGTTGGCGAATTAATTAGCTTTTTTACACATTGTTTTGAAGTTCATTCCTCAAAATAATGAAATTCCTCTGATGAACTCAGTATACAATGTATTTCAATATATAAAACTGAAGCATATTTTCAGAATTATTACCATTACGTCAAAACATTTGGTCATTTATAACAATATTCTTTTGTTTTCTTGTATTCTAGACACAATTGCAATCAAATGTAAATAAACAGAGAAAAGCCATCCAAAGAAAGATGAAGTTGATAGGGAAAAAAATGAAACAGCACATTCCCAATGGTCATAGAAGCAAAACGAATAGCTGCACAATTACAGCTGATGGCAAGCAGCATGGACAAAAAAATCGATGATCTAATTGTAAAAATAGATTCACAATAGACACTCCGTTATGTTCAAAAATTCCTTTTTATTTATCCTGTAAAACAGTTACTTGTTGTTATATTACACTTGCATTTCATCTTTTGGTTGTTTACGGATTAATGTTTCATATCCAAGTTAGTCCTTTGATTTTCTATCTTTATTGTATCTGCTTGGGTTATTGTTCCCCTTGTTTTATTTCTTTTCCACTAATGTTCCTTGTCACCTAATAAAAAATGAAAAAAGAAGTTATAACATATTCTACTCATACCTAAACTCAAGTCTCATATACCTTAACTCAATAGCTCTATGACCCTTTAATTGCAGCCAAAATTCACTACTGTACCCAAAAACATTTTCCCACTCCCCTAGGAACCTTGCCCACATATGTTCTTTTCGACCTAATATCAAAAGCGTTATTAGTCAGCTAAATGCATGCAGTATTACTATTGGTCCTTTATGTCATTGTATCTTTGAATCCTCTCAAAAACTACTTACCCTAATAAGGTCTAACCAAAATTTTACTATTGTCTCCTATATCTACCCACTTTTTATCGCAAAACAAGTACTCTTTATAAGTATTCCTTATAGTGCATACCTAAACTCAGACACCCTCAATTTACTCACAAAAATCCCCAAAGTTATAAACACAAACCTTTCCCTTACAAACCCCAAACCCACCACACCCCACCCTCCCCCTTCATCCCATCCTCTATCCTGGGTTCCCCCACCCACCCCCCACACCTAAAAAACAAGGTCCTTGGCGATAATTTACTATGGTCTCTAATATCTGTATCTTCCATTAATATAGAATTAAATAATTAATATAAAGAATTAATCAAATAATTAAAACTTCTTAAAGCATAATATATCTAAACTCAAACCCCATAATATTAATTACCAAAACCCCCAAATCTAAGCTCAGCCCTCTTCCTCTTATAGATCTCACCCAGTGCTAGTCATCTGATTTATATTTACAGCCATGCTCCGTCACGCATGACCAGTATTTTTGAAATTTGAATGGAGTTTTCAAGTTTACGCGTCGGTTTTGTAAATTCATACCGACATTCGGAATTCCCGTGAGAATTTTACCACATTTTCGGAAACAAAGAGCAACATAATATCATTTTACTTTAAATGTTACATATCCAAACAATATTAGGTTTTTTATGCGTGTAGCGATGTTATTTTTACGTTAACTCGTGACTTTCAAAGTGTTTTCCAGCAAGATCTTCAAGGTTTCATTCAAATCTCGGACGTTACAAAGAAATATTCAAATGTTCATTTCAGTCTATGGATTACTGGTCACGCACACGTGACGGAGCATGGCTGTAATTATTCATAATTATTATGATAGCCTACTGTTTAAATCATTAAATTAAAGGATAAAAATCAAATTTACCTAATGGTTTAAGTATGATTACATGATAATGGAAACTACTTTCACAACAACCTGTTTTTCAAACCCTGTTTAGACTAATCAAAATAAAAACTGATATCTACAGCGTATAAATAATTATAAGTATAGAGGTTAATATTACAAAATGAGTATAACTTGATTGCATGGTTGCTTTGAGTTGGTTTCGCATCCCTCTGTTTTTTAACACTGTTTTTGACAGTTTACACACAATAAAAACTGATATTTCTACTGCATGAATTATTAAATCAATCAGACAAAAATGTTAAAAAATTTTATAAACTAAACTAAAAGGATTGTTTTCCTCGTTGCTATTAGCCTGTTGATTGTTTAGACTGGTTTCTTTATTTGAACCCAGCATAGGTGTCCATTTTTTTTTTTTTTTTTACTGTAACTATAATATACTGGAAAAACCATATGTGTATGTAATTAAGCAAATACAGAATGGGAAAACTAAACTATCTCAAGGCCATGGATAGCATCCTCCTAACTTTGTAGTCCAACTTGTCTAATCGTGAAACTACGACTCCAGTCTACAATGGACATTGTCAATCAAAAAATTTTGAAAAGAATCCAGCTGCCTTGTTATCATAGATCTCTTCCTCTATCTGCAACTTTGTTGGTGTATACCTCATCAAGAAACACCTCATCAACTTCTAAGATGATACATTATGAAAAATATTTTAGAATGAGTTTTTGTGTAAAAATTCTCTCAAAATTAGTATAGTAAATTATTCTTATTGGCAGCTCATGCCTATTAATTCATACCATGTAATCAGTCAATTCTGTCTTTATTGAACTGTTGTCTCATTTATGTAGTCAACCAAAAACAGTAAGCTTACATACTTAATTACTGAAACATCTCTTATATACAGCCATGTTTGGCCAGCATGTTTGTTTTTTAAAATGATTAATTTTGATTAAATCCTAAAAAAGTAGATATTAAAACCTTGTTTTAATATCAATTGCAGCAATTACAGTTTATACAAATGTATTGGTACATTTTCCCCTAAGATACACAAAAAGCAAGTCATACTGTCTGAGGCAAGCTTCAAATGACACTCAAATGGACTGATCATTTTTACTGCTGATTCTTTAAAATTATGTTCAATTAAAATGTTTTACTATATTAATAACCTCTTCTGTGGCCAAGTTTCACGTTTCTTCACGTTATCAATCACACAAAAAAGGCAATTTTACCGTGCGAATGGCCAGAATTTCCCCCCACTTATTTTCACCCGAGGGCACGGACCGAAACGCTTTAAATAAACTTTATGCACTATTTTTTCGGTTGTAAGTACAATCCACTTACCTCTCATGAAAGAAAGATGATAGTTACACATTCCGATCCAAACACAACACCATTTGAAGCTGGAATGATTGGAAAAACCCGCTTGAAACAGTCGTAACTGCCTGAGGAAACGCCGCCATTTTCGAAAATGTTGTGCATTTGCGCGCTTCGCTCGTCGTGACGTCACGATAGCCAAGATCATCCCGACAGCCGAACTGACGAGTTCACCCCTCCCTCCTGCGTCAACCAGTCAACATCTCTGCTCTCCGTGATTCAAAGACGATTAGAGGTTGATTTCTTCGCTTTCTTGGAGAAATTACTGCGCTTCTTCGTTTTATATCTTTCTCTAACCTACTGGCTATTGTAAATGGGCATTATGGATGCTTAGAACAGCTATAAAGGACCGAATTTAGTGATGAAAGTCCCGATCGCAACGTGCGATCGCCGGCGCTCTCGCGCTCTAAAAAGAAAGATCGCTTGATCTGCCTGATCGCAGGTTAATCGTAACGAGAAAGGCGACACTACCGTCCGTCAGTCGATCTTTTCCCGAAGTTTACAACCGTCACGTATTTCTCGTCTTTGTTTAGTGAATTCGTGCAAGGAATTTAGAAACTGGCGTGAATCTGAAGAATCGTTTGCTCTTGTTTACACGGGATGTTTCAGAAGCGCCAAGGCAAGAAAAATGAACTGCTGGTTTTGCAGAAGGCCTCATATTGCATTTTATTCTTTAGGGCAGAGTGTAATGAATACCTTGCGAGCCGTTTATACCTACGAATTACAGCAGCTTACTGCCACTGGTAATTTCTAAAAGAAATTGGAAATAAAATGCTCTACTAATGCACCACTGAAAGTCCATCTTGCACAATTATTGTATGATTGGCATTTTTGAAAAGCTGGAAAGCCTTTACTTTAATATTTAGGGAACTGTATGTTGCTGCTACAACAAATTTAATTATTTGTGTCAGCATTATTGTATACTATTTTTCTATAAAATAATGTATTTTTTGGCCAATCAGTTGTAAATTTCATAAATTAACTTATTTCTTTATTATGAAATTGATTCTGCCAAACTGACCAGCCTCCTGCACAGGTGCATCTTGGGATAGAGAGGAGAAAGACCAAAACAATCAAGACTTTTACTTGGTTGCACCTTTCATTTGCAACACAAAATGAGCAAATAGAACATGACATCACATATTACCCAGTATCTTCCATTGTGGCAGACACCAATAATGACTCAATACCAGCATTCACCCTCTTCTTTCCTGGCAAAGATCTACATGCATGTACAGTGAAAATGGAACTTAAAGAACTTGCCAACTAAATAATTCAACTGCAAAAAATGTCAATTAAAATTTTCAAGGAAGCTGAAATGAAAGTTTCCAGGATTCCATGGCTGTATGTTTAAAACTGTTATAAAAACTAGTATGCCAGTGCTTCCTTTAAATCGACAGTGGTTGAATTAGTGGTTGATTAGGAGATAAACTAGAAAGAATTAGGAGATAAACTAGAAAGGGATAACCTCTTATCTCCTTTTCACTTTTTTAATAGAATTGTAAATAAACAGTTATTATTATTATTATTATTATTATCATTATTATTTTATACAATAAGACTTGTATGATGGTGTTATAAGGAATGGCATAACAATTCAAATTCCCCACATCTGTTGCCAGTTCCTCCTGCAAACCCCTCGGGCCTCACATTGATTTAGTGGTATGACATGTACAAAGCAAGTGACTCAGATACCATCATTCTTTTATTATTCAAGTCCTCCTATGTTCAATAATTAAGTAAATTATGTTCAGTATGTTACTTAAATTCAACACTTTTTAAAAGTGCTACTTTCCAGTCTTATATTGCAAGTAATCTCCCATTTCCTATTTGTGGATAGTCAAGTGAGGTAAACATGCAAGTGTCTGTGCCGGAAAATTGGCTCAGGTAGCCAATGTTCTTGCACACTGGCTTGCATGTTTCCCTTGCTTGACTATCCCACCAAATAATCCCTGAGAGAAATAAGAGACTCCCTACTTTGTAGTCTATATGATTGAGTCTCTCCACTATACACTGCTTATAGTAGTTGCTACATTTCTTGACATATATATTCCTGAAAACAATTTGGGCCCAATAATTCAAATTTTTCAAAGTTTCAATTATTATTGATGTAAAGCAGGTTTTCACAAACCAAAAAAACTTTAGTTTCTTGAATTTTATCAGTGTTGTGAACATAAGAAATTTTTTTTTACATAAAACAAAATTTGGCACAGAATATTTTCAGGACCTTCATGAGAAATGTATTACAAGTTCTTTTCCAAACTCCAAATTTGAAATAGACTTCATGATTAAGGAGTCAGGGAATACTTGAAGGGCTCAGTGCAACAAAACATTTTATTTGGAGGCCCTGGACATGAATTTACAGTTTTAAAAGCACTTGAAATGGCAAAAATGCTTGAACGCTATGTTAGAATCAAACTCCTTCCTAACATACCGGGATGTAATCTAACAACTTAAAAATTTATTATATATTTTTTTCCCTGAATAAAGCTATGCAGGAAAAGAAAGCAGGAACATTCCATGGAAGCTGTCTTAGTTAGTAATCAAAACAATATATTTGTACATGAGGTGAAGAGCCTTCGGGCCGTTTAGAACCTGAAATACCTAGAAGAAAAAAATATGTATTTTAGATAAAAGGAATCAGTAAAAATAGTATTCTGAGTTCCAAAAAGTTTGTTCTTATCCCGATAAAGCAAGTTTACGTGCATCAATCACGCCATCACCTACCGTGAAATCTTACAAGATAATACGTGACAAACGCGAAAAAAGCTACAACTTCAAGTCGATTTTTCACCACTAAAACGGCGGGGCCCCAGTGGGCCCCCCGACCTTTTCTCAAAGTTTAACTATTAAACTTTAATTCTGTGCAAAAATAAATCCAAATACTGACCGAACGATGCAAAGAAAGGGCAAACTAAATACCCGTGTCACACATTAGTGGTAAACAAAGATTTTGAAGACAACATGGTTTTCATTGAACAAATTTGATACAAAATATGCTCACCTGAAGCTACAAGTTGGGTTATAGCTTGCCACGGTATTTCTCTTTCGGCCCTCCGAAAAGGATAAACTAAAACGTTCGATGAAACGAGAAATCAATCCAAGAACAGAGAGGAGACCTCAACACGAAAGAGTAAAGACGGCCGCCATTAGTATCACTAAAGTGACGCGTGATTGGACGAATGAAGTCACGTGGACCGTGTCCAACACCGCCTGGGCGAAGCCCTTAGGCTTCTCAGAACCAACTCTTCAGAAAAACGTTAAAAATTTCAGATCACACTTGCGTGTCCGAGGCCATCCAGATAATCTGGTAAACAAAGTCCTCTCAGAAGTTAAATTTACAGATAGAAAGTCGGCACTTCAACAAAAACCGCAAAAAGTGCAAAACGGATTAATGCCTTTTGTCACACAATACAACCCATCAGTGCCTAACCTTAAAAATATTTTCCACTGCTGAGAGAAATATACAGATAACCGCCTCTCATCTCCTACAGAAGAGGAAAATCTCTAAAAGACATACTTGTTAGAGCTAAACTCTAAAGGTCAAAGACCGATTACATCACGAAACAGCGGGAGTCGTGTTTAGCCTGTCAACTCCTTTTAACCTCATAACCATATCCGTGATGCCGGAAACACTTTCTCTCAAGTCTTGCACGCCGCAGACTTTAGACTTTTAATCACGGCCTGAGACATTTAACGATCCTAGCACTTTCAAAGCGATAACAAACTTTAGTCGATAAGTATTTATCTTGCAACAAAAGTGAGCCAAAGAAACCACAATGTATGCCAATAGAGCTATAGCACCGAATAACGGCATAAAGAAATAAAATAATTCTAACGGCTCTGGACAGCAGGAATCCTCCTATCAATATGAGAGATAATCCGCCGAGATCAAAAGGTTTATATCATCGAAGAGAACAAGTCCTTAACTGTGATCTAAAGGCGCGATCCTCTCTGAAGTCTTACTGGGAAAGCTTTACACTTTAGGCTTTTAAAATACTTTTTGCGACGAGTGGGAGTCGTGTTTAGCCTGTCCTTTTTTATAACACATAGTTTATAAATGTTCCTACAAATCCTAAGATAACTTCTAAATAAGACGGATTTTCACAGTGGAATTAAAAAGCAAGGCTTATAGCTTTGTTGTTTAGGATAATTATTTTACGCCGATTCCATTTATACGCTTTATCGTATTTTGTTTTTGAGATTTTTTCATGGAATACTTTTGTACCGGATGCAGTTTAAATTCTGATTATGTGTCCAAGCAAGGATGATCAATTAGCAAGAAGAAAATGAAGCTAACAAAAATTATAGGTTTATGGTTAAACAAATTATTTGCATGGAATGATTAAACAATTCCACTGTAGGCTTAAAAAACAATGAGCTTAGTTTTCACTCAGAATTTAAAATGTAGAGAAATACGGGCTTCATTGTACACTTCAAAGTAAGTGGATAAAGTCGAAAACATTTTCAGAAGCTGAGTTTCTGGAACTAACCTTTATTCCAATTGAAAAATTGTTGACAAGAAGGCAATCTTTGAATCCAACATACGCCATAAAAATTTTAGGCTTTCAAACTTTCCTCGTACATTCATGTTTGCGGCGGCAGATTCCGGACACAATTTTCTGGATTTCCCATTCAAAGAACTTTTGAATCATTGAATATATTTTCTTCTTTCAGCTGATAAATTCCACCTTACGAATTTCAAAGCGCTAAAACTTTTCATCACTTTCGTTGAACCCGTGAATTTGTCAGTGGCATCGTGTAAAGTTCATTCTTTCAGCCGCTCTGATTGGTTTTCCCGGTCATATGATGAATGTTACGAGAACAAGCTACTTGATCGGCACAAAACTACAACAAATTTCTCTCTTTCCAAACGCTTTTCATAGTTATTTCATAAAAGCAATAGAACACATTTTCTATGAGTTTACCGGCGTTATAAACCCACTTGGGATGTTGGGAGAACACTCGAAAAGCTTGTAAATCACTCGCCTGCGGCTCGTGATTTACAAGCTTTTCTCGTGTTCTCCCAACATCCCGTGTGGGTTTATAACGCCGGTAAACTCATAGAAAATGTGTTCTATTGCTTAAATATAAATATATTTTTCGCTCGATTTGGCGCGGCTCAGCTCCCGAGACCCGAGCACCCGAGCGGCCTTCGGCCGCCAAATTATTAACCTCGCTACGCTCGGGCCTTCGACCCTCGCTTCGCGAGGAAATCACACTTATTTTCGCAATGTCAACCAGTCTTGATCTCATTATTATGCTCTGAGATTTAGTCGCTATTCCTCAATATGTAACAAACTTACATCGCTTAATAAAATAGGTCCGCAATGCGTACATGTGTCTAGTGCTGGGTAATTGAGTAATGTGTATATGATTATACAGGATTGCATTACACTTTGTGAACGCAATTAGGATTTATCCGTCATAGAGTACAGGTGTGGAGGCTGGGGTATAATGTGAAGCCCGAACAGTGTAGTAAAGAAATATGGCTGGAACTAACAAATGTGTTGCAGATGATATAGAAAAATGACGAGGAGTAGAGGTTGGTCTGCTTTGGGGTGTGGTTGAAATTATTGCATACATTTTTCTGGAAGTAGTGCCAACTATTATGAATTTGTTATTTTTAACAACACAGTGGTAATGATGAAATGAATTGAACACAACTTTATTTCAAGGCAACTAGTTGTAAATGAAAAATACAAAGAGTTTGTGTAACGTTTTAAAGTTACTTTAAGTAGCAAGTTTCTTTAAAGATATGAATATAATTAAAAACAATAAAACGCAAAATTCATAAGAATAATTAAATGGCGGTCTAGTGACTAACATTTTCAACAACACTACTTCATCAACTATAAGTTATAAAAGGATGGCAAAGTAAACAGTATAGATTCTGTGTCTGCTTGAGAGACTTAAAACTTCAGCAGCATAGCCAGTTACTCTGTAGCTTAGTGATTTGGTGAATACTATCTTAAAGTAAGATCCATTGTGATGTCATTCTTACTTTGTCAGTGTACCTGTAAATAACAAATATGAACAGTTTGTGTTACAACTTCAACTAAAAGCTTTCATCCAACTTGTGAATTAACAACAGCAATAAAAAAAGGAATTAATACCGGTAACAATAATAACGTGGTGGTTTACTGACTGACATTTTCAACTACTTTGCTTCTTTGATTCTAAGTTACACAGATGGGTGGCAAAGTAAACAGAATGGAGTCTGTCTGCTTGAGAAAGGTCTCTTTCTTCAATAGCATAGCTAGTTAGCTTAGCAATTTGGTGAAAACTATGTTTAAACAATTAAGATCCATTCTGTTGTCATTCTTGTCTTGTCATTCTCATGTAATATAAGCTTATAAGAAATACGAATAGTTTGTGTAAATTTTAGAAGCTTTCATTTAACTTGTGAATTAACAACAACAAAATGAGGAACCAATACGAATAATAACATGGCAGTTTACTGACTGACATTTTCAACTACTTTGCTTCGTCAATTATAAGTTATACAGATGGATGGCGAAGTAAACAGAATAGATTTTATGGCTGCTTGAGTAAGTCCTTTTACATGTACTTCAACAGTATCGCTAGTAAGCTTAGCAATTTGGTGAATAGCATCTTCAAATATAGTCAGATCTATTACTTCGAAAGCTGTGGCATACTGAGAAAATGTGTCTTAAGAAATTCATTACAAAGTAAGAAACTAAAAGGTAACTTACCGATACGGCAACCGTCGAAGAAACCAACGAAAGCAAATCGTCAAGAGACTTCATGCAGTTGTCGGGAGTTGTCGTGGAAAGCACAGGGTGTTGACGCAATTGTCGTCTCTACTAATACACATTCGATTGGTTCCGATTGTCATAGGTTGTTTATTTCGGGTCACGAAGAAATCACGAATGATTATCGATATTACCCTCCCGGTACCCAGTAAAGAATGCTTCATGTAATGTGTCACGTAGGAGAAACCTCAGTGAAACTTTATTCATATGACGTAATAATTTGGCATATATGAAGCCTTACCAGAGGATTTTAGCGTTTTCTCACAGTGTCTGTGCTTCGCACTAGACACAACAAGGAGCCCGATGGGCTTCGAAACTGGCTCGTTTGGTCCCAGTTTTCACCCGGTTTTCATTTTAGAGTTTTATATTAGCAATCCACAATATTTGTTTGAATATATATATTTTGTTTACTCTTTCATCGCCTTGCCGTAAGGATCAGTTTGCCGTTTTCTGATTTTCTACAAGTAATTATTGTACTGATCCAGGTCTACAACTGGGAGATCCGGCACCTCTCAACGGTTTGTCGCTGTGGTCTTGCTGATATTTTATATCACAATATACAATCTAGTATTTATCAATATGCACAGTCCAGTCCAGTCTACATTTACATTTACATTCCACAGCCCGCTTCAAGCACTCCTTAGGGACGGACTATTTTATTGTTAAGGGGGAGGGGGGGAGGA
>JAJGOT010000225.1:1062500-1095000 GCA_022457155.1 Cladopsammia gracilis | reverse complement strand
ACGAACGAACAACCGTAACACAATATCGCCATAAAAGTAAAACCAGATTCAACGATTTAAAAAACATCACTTAACACGATTTCCTTGAACAACTTACCATTTTCGACAAAGTTTCTGAGAAAAATCACCTTAAATTATGGCATATTTAGCCACCAGCCCTTCCAGTTGGCGCCATTTTATTGCATAAATTACCGCAATGCATACTGGGAAGATGGTAATATCCTCCTTTGATAGGACCCTCCGCTCCGCCGCGCACGGGGTCTAAAGCAACTTGAAAAAGGTTTCCATTGTGACGCGCCTTACCGTGAGCACCCAAGAAACTTGTTTTACAAGTTAGTCAATCAGAGAGCGTGAATTCAATTGACGGGCACACCTCGCAAAGTTGATCACTATCAAATGTATTCTTGTTGCTTCATGTTTATCACAAGAGTAAAGTTAGTTACAAAATACGAAGATTTTATTCACTTTATTGCTTGTTCACACGTATCCGCAATTACGAAAATAATCATAATAGAATTAGATGGTGATATCGTGGAAACTGTTAAAAACGGTTTGTGTGCTCACTTAAGGCGCGTCGGACTGTCACAGCCATTACTTACTTCTTTTCAAGTTCTAACATTTTCGGCTCCAAAATGGCCTAGAACAGACCATGATTTGTTCCTCTTTAAATAATTGGTTTATTTCTTTCTCTCGGTGTTTTAGTATTATTTTGTAAATAAGGTATTGTGACATTCCCCCTTTAATAACGTATTTTATGCCAACATCGCACGCGTGGGAGCTGGGAGCGAGCGAAGTGCAAGTGAAGTGCGAGCGGGTGGTGACAGGAACGGAAGTCAAGACAATTTTGCTGTGCTCGCTGAGTATTTTTTATTCCCATCTCCTATCTCGACCTGTCATCTGCTCAAGGTAATGCAAAGACAAAATAATATGATCACATCAGAGTCTGGGATTTAACACTGTTCATCTTTTGAACAACTTAGTCAACGATTCATCTTTACAAACAAGGCAATTCTACCTTGATTTGCCATATTGGTACAACATTAAAAATTGACTTTAACCCCCTATTCTTCGGTCAAATTATGTGACTTTAAGAAATTCTTCACATGTACAAAGATGTTCTAGAATACAGCGTATAGAGCGTATGCACATGACGTCACGGCGGCCATATTGGTGTACCAAAACAATAGAACGGCGGCCATGTTGGTGTACCAAAACAATCCTGTGGGATTTGAACGCTTTTCTTATGTTAACACTTTCTTTTGTTCCAATAAATTTGCATAGCTGCTTGCCACGTGAGTGCATACGCTCTATTAAGGATCCTACTAAACCAGATGGTTGGCCGACTGTCATCTGACCAAACCATTATTAAAATATCTTACACAGTCCATCATCTATAAACATACAAAATTATCAAGGTTACAAACAATGATCGAGCCGCTAATTTTTTATCTAGCCTGGGCCATTTACTAGATTTGTTTGTGATTCCACCAACTCCTTTAAAGGCGACCTGAAACACGAAAGAAAGAAGAAAAACATTAATTAGTACTGTTAAATGAGAAAGAAAGCAACTTCACTCACTCTATTATGTTATCAATGTTTGGTTGAATCTCTTGTTGAGGACAGGTTCCTATCTTTAGCCTGCGAATACAGCCGCCTCTCATCACTCCTGGTCGCTAGGGGCGTTCGCGCAAGACTTCGCGGGTTACTCCCTATCACAGACAGTTCAATGATATTACATGGCAAGTGGAGTGCCGCCCTCAGGTGTCTCTTGATCCAAATTTGGGACAAGTAATGTACGCTTACACTTAAATTGTGTAGTAATTTTTATTGAAAGAAAATTAATAGTGATAAATGAATGGGTTCTGTAGTGAAAATCCAGAGTGGCTTTATTTTCCTTCTCTCCAGATCGAATGAGAATTTCAAAATGTTCGTTTTATTCCTGCATAAATGGACCACATTGTTACGAAAAATTGCCTTGCGTGACTTGCGTGACATTCTGGAAGTTTCTTGAACGTTCTTTGTTTACAATTCTTTTTAGCACCTTCCGTATGCTGCTATAAATTGTTATATTTTGTAATACTACTATAATTAGACTATTTAGAAGGTTCTAGAATTTTATACCGAAAAGTATATAAACAGGCGAGCATTAGCTGGAAGTTTAACTAGTTTTTCACAAGCTGAGAAAGTTTGGCGGAGGCCGTGATTATTCAAGTGTGACTGAGGTCGTGTATATTCAATTTGGCAGAGGCCGTGTTTGTTTATCAAGTTCGCAGTGGTGAGTTGTTGTAGAGTTTTACAGTTGTGAAGGCTACGTTCATCTGGAATAAATCTTCTTGTTGCTGTTCCGACAACCCCTGAATTCTGTTTAGTCTGCGAGCTACTATTCCTCTCATCGATCACTCGTAACACACATTTTGTGCTAAAAATTGCCCCGTCTAACATCACCCTCATTTACCGAGGTGCCTCTTGATCCATTTTAGTTTTCTTTGTTAATCCCTGGTGTGCCATGTCCTTGGTGAAATCCACAGGTCCATTGTCCAGCTTTACATTTGTCTTTTTGTCCTCGTGGACATTATTCAGGGGCTGAAAATGAAAAACAAAAGACAGCAACTCTATTAGCCCTAGTATCAACATACTAATTCTCCTTTCTGATTTTAATACATTTCTTATCGTGTTCGTTATGAGAATTTAGTGGTAAATCAAGACAAAAATTTACTCCACACTACAGTTATGAATGTCTTATTCCCGTTAGAAATAATACTGACTCGTGGCAATGTACTCGTACTGTTGTAATTGGAAGGCACATAAGACAATGCCCATTCAAGGCACCACTGTCGCTAGCGTTTGTAATTAAAACTACAACAAACACTCATTTACATTCATCTTAGAGCACAGTAAATAACTCACAAGTACTTCATTATTTGTGGAGACTTCTCCTCCTGTTGTTCCTTCGTTTGCCAACCTAACAGTGTTAAAATACTATTATTTAGACAAGATATGCTTAAAGAGTCTGACCCACCCAGTTTGCATTGCGCACTTCTACTATTGTTATGATACGGTTCTATTCCATATTTGGGCAAGCATATCACCTCTTGCACAAGTGAATTTCTCATCTACAATACAGTATGGACTTTCGGGGCCCTGAAAATGGCGGATGAACCAACGTAGGCGCGCAATGTAAACTGGGTGGGTCAGATTCTTTAACTACTGTGTAAAGCTGTTTAACAGCATTCAGTACAGGTGTATTTTGGGTGTTGTTGTTTATTTGGTCATCTCACCCACACACACCATTTTACCTGTTAAATAAATAGCGAAAAAGGCAAGTGTAGTTGCATTTGGGCCACAGGTAGCCAACACGGCCCAGGGTTGAGCAAGTGTCTGTTGTATGAAGCAGCTAGGAGTATTTCTACACACCCCAAGAAGGGATGGTAGCAGTTCACAGGTTTTACCAGAAACCCGTAAGTAAGTTGAAACGTCGACTGTGTCTTGTACGCTTCAAAACAAGCTTCCGATAAAAACAAAAGATAAAAATATTAACCGATCAATTCGCTAGAACAACTTGCTTCCAATCTCAAGGGACCGAGGGGTTTCCAAATATGGTACTTAGCAAAAAATGAATATTCAGAAGCTGTGAATGCGCGCTGCAGGTTTCAACCCACTTATGGGCTTCTCTAAAATAGTGAAAAAAATAGAGCTGTTATAATAGGCCATCTCACCTGGAGAAATCCTCTCCACATTTTACTGCAGTGGTTTCATCATCTGAAATGTCATCATCGCTATCATTTGTTGCTAGTGGCGCTGAACTGTCGCTTGGTTGACCCTCACACCTGAATGCAAAACATAAGGGATATTATTTATAGAAAATAGATCATGTTTAATGTCTCATCATTCAAGACTGTCTGGAGTGCAACTTTTCTTTAAAAATTATAAAGGAATGGTCACATTATTTGTTATTTTACAGAATAAGATTTGTCACGCTGGTGATACTGGACCATGAATTGTACTTGTATTGGGCAGAAAATTTCGTTGCTCGAAATCAGTGATTGTCCAGTCGCTGAATACTTTATTGGACAACCCAATCAGAATCCCAAAAAGAAAAGAGAACAGTTTTTAAAGTAAGATTACGTTTATTTAGGACTAAAATGTCAACATCCTCAATATTTAACGATAATATTCCTATGCATCATTTCCTTTAAATTTTAAAAATACAAAAAGTCACAGTTTGTGTGGGGGCCCCTGTGGGAAAAAAAGCCCATCACAGTTTATCTATTTTTCAGGCAAATACGATAGTTGAATGTTGAATGGCATAACAAAAACGAAGCGTCTCGGCAACCAAATTTCTGAATCTCAAAATATTGGTGTTCTTTCTGTATTTGAAATGCTGTTTGAATTTTTTTTTTACATAACAAAAACAGAATCTTGGTGTCTCTGTAAGTCTAAGATAAATCATCACTCCCTAGTGTAAACTGAATTTATGCAAATAAAAAAGGATTTGAAACCACAGTTATTGTTATTTTTAAATAAACTTCATTGAAATTTAAGGATTTCTCCCACCACAAAAAAATCATATCTCGAAACATGTGAAGATCACTGTCAAGAATGAAGATATCAATATAATCACGTAAGCTATCACATCAAACAAGCTAAAGGTGTTGGTTCATAATCAAAACATCTTCGGAGGAGCTTCCTTGGAAATCTTCAGCCGGAAAATTTTGGAAAATGATGGCAAACATTTGGTCAACCTTCTCACAGTGTTAGTCAAAGAAAAACTTTCGAAAATCTTCGGAAAATTGCTTAAACCTTCGTAATTAGTGTCGTTTGAATAATAAACAAAATGATACATGGTTGCGGAGATGTGAAATTTCTTTTCTCGAGTGAGCAAAGCGAACAAATAAGATATCAAGTTGAACACTCCAAGAAAAATTTCATATCTCTGCACAAACATGTATTCTCTTCTATTTGCTAACCTATACATGGCTGCTCTATCCAGGGCAGGAGAGGGTTCTGCCTGGTCTGTAGATTTGACGTCTTTATCTGCATCCTGTGTGACTCCAAGAGCCTCCGCACTGGACACCAAGCCATGTGTTCTATGGAAGGGATTCACAAGTTCTATGATCAGGCTTACATAGGTGACCAACAGATAGTTGTGATATTGACTAAAAATCAATGTCATTTAGTTAAGGCCACTAGATAGAGAAAGGAGCAGCAAATTCAATATTTACCTGAGTTCATCTTGTTTGTCTGTGCTTGCATCTTCTTTGACAACTAAAGAAACAAACAAACAAAGAACGATCGAGTGTGCATGACTGCTACAAGCCTGGCACCATTCTGTTCCTTTACAAGCACTAAATCATGTCTGAGATTGCCGATGATGTTTCATACGCTAAATTTGACCCGTATTCTGCAAAGCTTTAGATTCGCAAATTTAAAGAAATTATGAACCTTAAGGTTTATTTGTTTTGGCCAAGAATCTGGCCCTTATTTCACATTTTCCCTACATTGAGAAAATCACTAAAATAGTGAGAATATGACCTACACAAATCCCACACTGAAAAAGGTATGTGCAGTGGAACTGCGATACAACAAACCCCTTTTTAACGAAGACCCCAGGATAACAAACAATATTCTTCAGCCCAGCTATAAAAAATGAATGGAACGGAATCCCAAGAGTGAATCCCTGTTATAAACAAAACGTTTTCCCAGTCCCCTGCCATTTGTTTCACACTCTACCAGTATATGAGTTATGTTGACATGTTTAATATTAACAACATGAAAGTGAGTCCCCGACATGAATTGACCCATACTTTCTGATAATCAGTCTCAAGAAGAGCTGAGGCATTTGTACTAGGCTCAAATATATTAATATTGTAGAATCAGAAAATAAATAGCAGTAAAAACTGTGAACAAGTTTTGTGAACAAGTTTTCCTAAGCAAGGATACAAAAAGGCAATGCACTCACTGTATGCTGCCCCTGCTTGTGCAACCGGTTGTGGGGTCTCTGTTTCCATGGCAACAGGGCAATCCCCTGCATCCTCTGATGGTTCACTAAAAACGACACCAGTCATTCATTATCAGGTCCAAGTTATTTGGAATAATTATTATAACTGTTATATGTTAAATACAGAAGTAACCAAAGTACTTACACAACACATCACAAAACTGTTCAGGTACACTGTTTCACAATAGTTTACCAAATAATTCTACATAACACAAGTTTTACTGCGTGTACAGTGAAATCATGCCTTTTGAACACTACACTAGAAGTAGTCCATCGTTTCTCTCAAAATGGTTGACCAGGCAATCACGCGAGAGCGCGCCAAAATCATCTCTTGTGAGGCACAATCGCGAAACGCGAGTCACAGGGACGGAGAGAAAATGAGGAACTACATACCAAGTGAGAGATTAATTTTTTGACCTTTCATGGCCGAGTGATTTTGAGGTCTTCATTTTCATATCTTTTTAAGCCAAAAAAGAGGATTTCACTGTAGTCATGGCAACAAACATATGCCAACAAGTTCAAACCTGCTAGGAGCCATTCTAATGTCAGTAAAACTGTCAAATGTTGCCCATCCAGTGTCTGTGCTGGTCGTTGGTGTCTCTCCCCAGCCTACATCTGATGCATCCATAGAAACGGCTTCATCTACTGCTACTTCATCAGGCTCAAATGACATGGACCACGCTGGGAAACAAGCAATAATTAGAGATATTGTACTTTGCACAGTGAAAATTCTTGGGGAAATATCAAGTGCCCTAAATACCTAAATAGCTTTGGGCTAGAGAATTGTATACTTCACTCACCCAAATGGACAAATAACATGTTTTTGGCATTTTCCTAACGCGGAGCTTCAACTATTTATGTGTGATTCTTGGTGTTCCGAACACTATTGTTGATTATCTATTGTGTTGTGGGGTGGGTATTTTATAGTGTCTTTTGAATCTTTTGTTTTCAGTGATTTGGTGATCACAATACCAAAAAACTGCCCTATTCACATTGCCTCGTGCCCAGTCAAAACCACTTGCAATTCTAAACTAAACAATCTTTGCATGGGCAAATCTCTGTCAGTTTCGGGTTGGCCAAAGAATTATTTTTTTTGAAAAGAAATTAAGCAGTAACAATTTAAAACAAACATACCATCAGTAGGATCGACTTCCATTTTGCTATCTGTAGCAGCAGCAGCAACAGGAGCTTGTTTAACTGGAGATCCCTGGGGACTGTTGTCATTTTCAAATGGAGCTTTATGACCAGGTGATTCTAAATCATCTTCACTATCACTGCTCTCGCTGTCGCTTCCTCCTTCAGGGGACAGGGTGCTGCCAGTGACAAAAGCCAGTAATTAACACATAAAAATCATGTTTAAGGTACTTTATAAAATGTTCAAATAAATGCATGCGCTGTGATTGATCAGATCAAGTTCATTAAATCTCAATAAAGCAAGCGCCATTTATATCTTGGTAATTTAGCCATCCTCCCCAACTGATATTTACATATTTTAAAAATTTACCAAGCATTATGTCACTAACCTTTGTCTTGATTCCACAATGGATGAGAATGTGAGCTCCTTTTCTTCCCAAATATCCTGAAAGTAGAGGGAAAAAAATCATTTTCACTGGCAAATTTAAACTATATCATTTACTATAAAACAGAAATTTACTATTATTATAAGCTTCTGCTGTAAATAAATCATTTACTATGCTATGAGTAATACACTGTACTTTGGACTTGACTGTCTCATTTTCTAGCCCAAGACATTTTGTGCCAACATGACATTGTTTCACAACTCTAGGAACTACCTTATTTACAGTTTAAAATTTGGGAAGGACAATGTTTTGCAACACTACATTTTCAAGAATTTAGTGAATTTGTGGAGCATTTCTTCTAATCAAATCTAATAAATAAGCAATTTCCTTTTTAAGTGACATCAAATATTAGCAACATCAAAGTTGACAGTACAAAAAATTTCTGTAATAATTATTTACATGTACAGTATTTATTGTATTATGTGGAAACCATTTTGTTAGGGTATTTAGTCTAATCTTGCATTTCAACTGCATTGTGTCAAGTCAATAGTTCAAACAAAAACATATTATTAAAGCGGTTTTCAGTAAAGTGTTGTAACACCAAAACCAAAGTAATTGCGCAGGTCAATCCCAACAGACGCAGACAATACAATGAACCAATCAGAACTGCAAGCAAATACATGTAGCTGGCATCAAGTGCGGGAAAATGCATGTGGGCAAATCATGATTGGTTCTAGTTTTATTTGGTTGAGAAAGTGCCAAGAGAATTTTCAGCTAATTACGAAGCGTAGCATTGCAAAACCAAAGTAATCACAAAATTATTTTAGACACTCAATTTAAAACCGCTAAATAATGTTCCACAAGTGTGGATAAAGTATCTTTGATTTACTTGATCATATATTCCATGCACACACTCACCTCCTCATCACTTCCACTATCATCAAACTGTTGAATTTTTTCATTACAACAAGCTTCAAATAAGGCAGTGTTAGGCTGTATAGAATAACAAAAGCTCTATGTTAACAAATCAGCCTTCAAATAATTATCATAAAAACTAAAATGAAGACTTTGAAGCGAAATGCCTGATCCTATTTGTAATTTAAATGATCTTTTATCGGAATGTGGACCCGTGAGGGCAAGAAGGATGGAAGGCACATCACTATAAAAAGTGAAAGTGGGAAGGAACAAATCCAGACTTACATTATCTTCATGGGTATTTATTGAAAAGCTGATATCACCAATTCTGTCAAAGGGTCCTCTGCAACAAAATTAGAAACTGTAAGATGAGCCTCTAAACAACTAACTAGCTATCTCACATGTACATTCACATTTTTCTCTAAAGAATTGTCTTTGCAATACTATTAGATTTTTCAGAAGTCATCTTTCTCGTTTCATAAACTCATCTAGCACAAAAAAAACATTAAGCATTACATTTAAAATCTTACGTAATTGAGTCGTCTGGATCCTGGAATTCTTCTTCATCAAGACCAAACGTGTCCATAAATTCTGTCGTTATTTGCTGCATTTGGTACCGTGAAAATGCCTTAGTTAAGAAAGAAAGAAAAAGACCCTTTAGTCCCAAACATTGATCAGAAACAGAAAAACATAACATGACTAACAGTAGCAACCCACCAAAGTAGCAATACAACTTGACAGTTGTTTATTGATCTTGAAAGCGGAACCCTTCAAAAGTGACAACAAAACTTATAACATGGTCACTTCATACAGCTTTAGGGTGTAGTTGTTTGATGACCTCAGCAATAATTGAATGATTGTATTTGGGATCATAAACTGTACTTATTTCACTGAGGACTAAGGATGAAGGTGCTGCCTTTGCTATGATGTCTGCAAATGGTTAGACTTTCTTGTGGCTCAGATGAACACATAGAAAATGGTGGTCCTGTCTCACGTTGGGGACGTGTCCTCGATTAGTACTTTTATGCTTAATACAGTGACACTTCAATAAAGTGATTTTTTTTAATTCCTACCTGTTGAAGTGAGCTTTCTGTATGCAAGAATGATATTGGCTTGAAATCATCTTCATCATCTGAAGAAGACTGAAAATGATGACCAACCTAAAGGCAAAAAATTTATAATTTATCTTCACAGGCCAATAAAAGGTGACATTTCTGATCTCTACAGAGTTTGTTAACATAAAAAGAAGTTTGGGAGAATAGGGAAAGCTGTTAAAGCACAAATGAAGGCAAGTTTGAATTAGTTCCTGTAATCTATTACAAGTGTGTACTGACTGGAAACTGTAGGTGACGCAATGAATGATTATTACACCAGTCTTGTATAACAAAATATTCAATTTAGAATAAACAATGTATGGTATATTAATTTAAATGTTGATGTGGACATAATTATGTTATCTGTTTTTAGGATTGCAGAGGCAAATTAAATAATCCATTGATATAATATTTAAATGGATATAAGCATAAATATCTTGGAATGGTATTGATCTATCTCTGAAACAGATCATATCATGATTGATACCTTTGGACAATCAGATCTGATTCCCATAATAAACGTAAGTATAACTCACCAGTTCAGATAAATTCTGTTTGTTGACATCTGCCAACTTGCCAGTCACAAATGTATTCCAGCTTTCACGAACCTTCTCTGGTAAATCTGAAAATTGAAGATATGTTTCAAGTAACAAACTGGTTGCCTAAAAAATCTTATGCCACTTTCTCAACTAATCAGATGTAAAACCAAAACCAATCATGGCTTGCTCACAGAGGTTTTCCCGCGCTTGGCAACGGCTACTTCTATTTGCTTTGAGGTTCTGATTGGTTCATTGGATTGTCTGTATGTTTTATGACTGGTCAGAGTTTTTGGTTTTACGACACTCAATTGCGAGCCACTCTATTGGAGCTTGAATTTTGCAGTTCTCGGAGCTCAGTTAACTCCAACCACATGCTAACTTGAACCAAGCACAGACCCCCTGCTTCACTCTCTTTCAGTAACATTTACCTGCATATATCTTAACACATATTCCATTTGCACTATCTGCATTAAACTAAAGTGAAGAAGACTCACCAGTAAATATTGTTTCAAGAGCAGCCTTATTTTTTCCTTTCTCTATACTCTGCACAATGCTGTTAGCCACGTTTGTCAAATGACCCATATATCCCTTCCGATGGTTCCCCTGGCCTCCCCTGGATAAATTAAAAAAGACACATTGCAAGACCATAATAACCTTAACCCTTTTAAGCCCCTATAGTGATCAGTATCAACTTTCCTATTGTAGTATATCAATGCATTATTTTAGTAGAGAGGTAATAAAAATTATGATCACCCAATTATAATAAATGCTTTATTTAAACTGGAAAAATCTATCAGTATTAAAAAACACTGGTCTTAACAAGATGTCCAGTCTAGCTAAATAATATACAAGCAGTAAGCACCACATAATAATGATGTCATTGCTGATAAAACTGCTCAATTATCGCATGAGTAAAATAAAGACCTCCACTATTTATTATTAAAGACCTGTTAGTTAGCCACCTACACTGTACTTTGGATAACTCTGATATTTACTTTAAACGTCATTGAAACCCTTCAGGTACTTACGTTTCTGACTCAAGATCATCCCATTCTTGAAGAATCCGCTGAATAATTTGGCAATCTTTAAATAACTGAAGAAAAAGGAAAACCAATAAAGGTGACATCTATACCTGCCTCTCTTAGTCTCTTCTTGCCTTGACTAACCCAAGAGCTAACTGGGATGCAGCACATGTAAGCTATTAATAATTATTATTACAAAATTTTACAGTGTCAAAGCTCAGAATTTCATACTTTTTTTTCTAAAAATGTGGAAACAAGGTTGACATTTTATTTGTTTTATTTTGGTAATTGTATCAAAAGCCAGTGACAGAGATGTTGTTATATTTGCAATACCATTAAAGTTACATGTATTATCGTTGTTATAGTACTGTATGGTTGTTTCTAAAAACCTTGGAAATAAAAGATTCCCACGCTTGAAAGAGTGCCTCCTTTGAAAGAGCACCACCCTCGAAAGAATGCGCCCTCAAATAAATGCCGCATCTGAAATCCTTAAAATTTAAAGAGCACTGCGGTGCTCATTCGAGTAGCTATGTTAAACAACTAAGTACAATAATGTGGTAATTGAATGGTGCACAGCACAGCATGGCACAGCACTGTAAACATCCCAAGCATACTTACAACATCAACCAAAGGAGTGCACTGCTCTCCATCTTCTTCTGTCGGAGGATTATTTAACACTGTCGTTACACACTTTTCCACTTGGGTGTGAAGAAAATTATTCCAAGAATATTTAAAAAATAACTCCTGCAAGTCAAACACAAACAAATGCAAATCTAAGTTAAACTCAGGACAAGCAGCCATCTTCGTTACCCTTACTAACCAAGCTAAATGAATACACATGCTTAAGAATTTTGAGATAACCAACCTTATTGTGGCCTTGAACAAACACAGTTGCAATTTAAAATGTGATCATGATTTGTTTTCAATACAGGACGATTCAATGGATGGAACCAAAGTTTATCTCGCATTCTGTTGAGCTAATTCTTACATTGTGTAAACTTTCCCTTTTTTCCAAAATTTCAGCTTGAAAACTCAGGGTTCAGCTTATCTGCCGGTCTTTACAGTAATAAAAACTAAAATGATAACAATAATAATAGAGATAGATAGATAAATAAACTTTATTTAAGCACCGGCAATTCGTCAGCTATTTACAGAAAGATCAAACTATAACTACACAACTATAACTATAACTACACTTCATTAAAAAGCTGCTTTCCGTGAATGCCATGCCTTAGAGAGCTTTGCTGATTGCACGTTTGAACAACCCAAGGGATTCTGCGCACCTAGTCTCGCAAGGAAGGCTATTCCACAGTATGGCGCCACTATAACTAAAACTATTTTTGAAATAATTTGCGCGTGGTAGTCAAACATTAAGTCTGTTCTTGGAGTCCCCCAGGTTGTAGCTTGTATTGCACTCAGAGAATAGATCGTTTTCACTCACGTGACAAAAATCTTGACAACCGTTGCTACGCCGCCATATTGGTGTACCAAACTGTAAACAAACCCGAGTCGCGTCCTCTTTATTATATGGGTGCTGTGATCAATTATTCAGTGTGGAAGCAAAAGCGGTCAAGATAGGGGTATTTATTTCACTTGAGGACGTTCTGCAGTTATGAATCAAAGTAAAGAAACCAACAAATTGTCGCAAGAGAGGCGATCGCGATGGATTTCTGCAATTAGTCTGGCAGAATTCTTACGGATGAATTGAACAACAGTGTGAAAAGCCATGCCAGATATTTTGTTTCTGGACAAGCGGCTATAACAGGGATAGATAATGTTGAGTGGGTTTCATTAATACTCGGGAACGACAAAAAAAGAGCAAGATGATGAGAAACGTCGAACAAGCGTCACAGCGAGAACGGAAAGAGGAATCGAAAGGAACAAAAAAAGCCAAAGCGATTGAAACCGAAAAAATCGCAGCAAAGAAATGCAAACTAAATGAACCCGGAGGGCAAATGTCTGATATTGTGTACGACAACGAATCTCCAAAAGCTAAAACGAAGCACCCAAGAATATTTCATGCCTTGCCCTTCTGAAATATTTCATAGTTTCGCCTTTTCTTTTGCGCAAATTCGAGCAAAACATTCTCGGCTGTTGTTTTCGCTGGTGCGATTTCCGTTTTTATGGCTTCGATACAGACCTAAAACTCCCTGATAAAGTCTGCCATAGTGTGTAGGAGAAATAAAGAACTTTCGCAGCTTATAGTTCGCAAGTGCTGCCCAGTAATCCATCTTCCAAACTGATCTTTAAAAATTCTCCACTCGCTTGTACACAACTTGTGTACATGACTGAGTTTATCATTCAGTTTTGTCTATGCTTCTTGGTCAGTTCCAAACGAACACCAGCAACATAATTTGAACAGGATTCTGCTTGCCCAGCCTTACAGCCAGCCTGGGCAATGAGCAGACAAAACTCGGTTCCTTCTCTTTCCGTGTTGATTAAAATCGAGGTTTTGAGTCATTCATATGCTGGAAATGTGTCATCTTCGCTATAACCCCGGCGCTAAACAAACTTGTTTGCAGCAATGATTTGTCTTTGCAGTACGGCAACTATAACAACAACAACAATACTTTATACGGACACTATAATAATTTTATTATAAACTCATAGTTTAGGATTCGGAAAGCTTTAAATTGCTGGTGGGTGTAAAGGCTGTTGATTCAACTATGTGAATAGGTATCAAGCAATCCTTCCGGCAAAGAAATTTCAACATGGGATAGATTGTAATTGCCGAAATTTTCTCCAAATAACGCTGGTTAACTCGCGTTTCCAACTTCTTAGCACGTTCCGAAATGGGAAAAGAACAAGTCAAATAAAGATTTTACCCAAACTTCGCTTAACATCCCGAAGTATTCATTTCTAAAATACAGCAACTGTAGATATGACTTGCATTTGTACGCTATTACTGCTATTACGCAATCGAAAGTGGTACACCAATATGGCGGCGGATCTGTCGTGACGTCACGTGAAAACGATCTATAGGTCAAACTGCCTGGCAAATATATGAACTACCATTGCATATTAAGTGATTGGTTTTAAACAGGATTTGTATGAGGAAAAACAGTGATCAGAGTTTTGTTTTGATTTAGATGACATTTGCAAAATCAGAGAAATACTGGCCAGATAATTTTCTCAAAGTGGTTGAAAATCTTTTCAGGGGCAATCAAGCAATGAATAATCTTTGACTAAGGAGCTGATTACACATACATACCCATAACACTTGTAAAGTTCCTAGATTAGCTAGTTCAGCATTTATTGTATCACTATTTGTAGCTAATATGGCAGCGATCAGCTTGGAGGCTTGAAGTCGAGCATTCCCAAGGGGAGGGTCTAAAGTTCCTACAGTCGTCAACATTGGCTTCATCTGAGTAGCAAAAAAATCTGTAAGCAACCTTATATACCAGGTATGTTGTTAATGAGAATGTTAATTGTATAACAAAACAAAAAAACAACAACAAACACAAAACTAAAAGAATAGCTAAGTAGAACAGTGTTATATCCAAGAACTTACTCTTATTAGAGCATGGTACAGTGTGACTTTGAATGGAGCGGGACTTTATGGTTGCACTCTAAAGGCATTGATGCCCATATCCCCAAACCCACATACTTCATCCCCACCCCTTGTATTGTGGCAGGACATAGCTGGGCTGTGGGGATTTTGTCACTGTAGAGGCAGCATTTCATCCAGGGGATGGCTGGCCATAGTGGAACCCTTGTTTGTGTTAGTTGTGTTTAGCAGTTACATAGTATTACACAGTTGTTAGCCGTTGAAGTCACCAAGACAATATTGAAGGAAATAAGTTTTTGACTTACTGGTGGAGGATCTACTAGAAGCTGGTGAAAGTCTTTGAGTCTTGGAGTCAAGGCAGCTAATGTGGCACTGACACCTACAGGAGGAACAATACAATGAAGTCAATTGATCTACATGTACATCCAGTGTTGTTCTTACTTTTGAGTCTGTTAATATTCAATTAAAAGCGATTAACAACTATTTTCCTGTGGCAATGTTAATGGTGCAGTTTGTTACAATTTTTTTAATGAAAATTTGAAATTTTTCATCAGTTTTGATCCCAGATGTTCTCGTGAGTAAAATAAAATACAGGGAATTATTATTTTACCCACTGCTTAAATCAAAGCCTCCTCAAGCCAACATGAAGCAACCTTCAGACTGTCCCTTCTTCTACATGTTTTGCTACACTGATACCCCCCTCCCACCCTCTGCATCTACATGTACCTCCCCACCCTTTCTTCCTTCCAACACCATCCCCATGGGAAAGGCAAGTGATCATTACCTATTGCATTTGGAACAGGCAAAATATATGTGCAAGCCTTATGTACTGGCCAACAGAATAACCAAGAAACATTTACAGCTGATAGATGGAAGGAAGGAAGAAGAGAAAATTTGCATATTATTTTGTCCCTGTCTGCTGAAACATAACTTGTTCAACGCTTTCTGTATACACAAGTTAATAACGATGTACTTTGTATTATAGAGGTTTATTTATAGAAAAGTTATGGAGATTTTGCAAGGACCAAATGAAGTGTCTGTATTAGAGAGGTGTCTGTATTAGAGAGGTGTCTGTATCATAGAGGTGTCTGTATCATAGAGGTGTCTGTATTAGAGAGTTGTCTGTATCATAGAGGTGCCCATAAGGAGAGGATTGACTGAACTTGGTAAATCTTGCCTTGCATTTCAAAAATTATTATTTTTGTAATCTTCATACCCCTCATGGAAACTAGCATCTTTGAGTTTGTTGTTGGGGATATCATGATTTTAAACAAAGTTTGTAACATACAGTGTACTTATACATGGTACAATGTTTTAATTTTATTTTATTTTACCTTGTGCAAGTCTTTCAGCATCCAAGGCCGTCATTGGTTCTTCTCCCTCGCCACTAAAAAAAATAGAAGAAACCAACGAAACTGTTAGTAGAAACTATTTCAAAGTTTGGCTTCATAAAATTCAAGGACTTTTAATAAAAGGTACAGGATAAAATATTAAGTAACAAGCACCAGAACTCAAAGGTAGTGCACATATACATACATATATATATATATATATATATATATATATATATATATATATATATATATATATATATATATATATATATATATATATATATATATATATATATATATATATATATATATATATATATATATCAAGAACATGTTGATTAGTGATGATTCAAAGACTACTGGCCAATTTTCAGTCAATCTCATTTTGTACATGAATATTGTGACAAATTGTGATTATGTTAATGAAAGAATGATTATATGCCAGTGTATCCACAAGTCAGGGTGTAACTAGTGAAACTGTCAGTCTCCATCAACATCAGAAAAAGGAAACTCTGACTGGCTGGACACTGCATATAATGCCAGAGGACCAAGTCACTTGCAACTTGCTCAGGGGAACCAACCCATGGAGACGCTTCATAAAGGGGCCAGACCCTTACATACATAGATCTGCTCTGGCATACATGTAGATCAAGATGTGTATGGAGGACCATGAAGTTTGGCAGGCTGTTATAATAACCCAAAGGAGACTCGACTTGATGATGATGATGAAAAGTCATACCTTCCTTTCCGCACTTCCAAAAGTGTGAGTAACACAGAGATTCCATTGACTAGAGCCACATCTGGATGAAGTTGAGCATCGTGAAGCATGTGATCCAATAACTGTGACACTGTCTCTCTTCTGAACACAAAACAATAAAAATAATTGATGTAAAATACACATAATTCAATACACAATCATCTGGGTTTATAAAACGTCTTTTAAGGTGACAGTAAAAAATAATAGTGAAATTGGTCTTTAGAGCAGCACGGTCTTTCTGAAATAGCATGAAGTATTGCATGACACATGTAAAACTTTTACAGATCGGAAGCAAAACATTGTAAAAACCTGACACTTTTGTGAAGGATTGTAACACTGGTATCCACGTACCATGTTAGAAACAGCTTCGTAAGATGTACAGTATACTTTGTATTTTAGAATTTTTATGACATCATGTGCAAACCTAGAATTAGCACCACATCATCATACATAATCACCACTCTTTTTATATTACTCAGAAAGTCACACCTTTGCACTGCATCTAGTAGAGGATCTTGGTCAGCGTTCTCTTGAAGTTGTGACATGTGGTCTCTACTGAGTCGTATTACATCACACAAGCTCTGTGCAGCATTGCAACTTCTCTGCAAAGTGAAACATAACCCACATCAGCATTAACTTTCATGTTTGACTTTCACTGCAACCTTGCAAGGTTCATTTGCATACCAACGGTTTTTTGATCATTTTAGGAGTTTTCATTTTTTTTGGTCAAAAAATCCATATGATCTGAGATCACAAATCCAATTTCGGATTCCCCCAAAATAACGCAGCCTAATATCATCTCAGGGAACCTTACAGACAAAGCATGAGGATGTGATCTGATGACAGCTATGTAGTCGACATTCGAGCCACATGAAGGTCAACTAATATAACTACATGTATTTTTACATATCCCTTCAGTGACAATCTTTATGGAATCCTATATAAAACATTTCTCAGATAAACAATCTTTATCTCTCTTATACGCGACTAACTCTAGTAAAGTGACCTCCTTTCATGGTCCAGAGGTTGTTCGCTATGAGCATGTGAACTGTAACTCAAACAAGCCAATGCACTCACATCTTCATCAATTTCAGGATCAATAAGAGACACCAAGCTTTCCACGAGCTTTTGATTATTTAACCACTGTAATATAAAAAAAAAGATCACTAAGTTAGATTATATGATTAAATTTCAGCATCAACTCCTCTTTGGAGCAACGTACTTTGATTTCCTCTAAACATTTCTGTAACTTGATGACATACATGGTAATTCCTTGATCTGGATAGTACACCTATGACTGATAAGATAACTTGGAATAAATTATGAACCACCAGCAGCATTATAAGTTATTCCCTCAAACCTTTATTTTGGGGCAGGGCAAATGAAAAACAGACTTATGTCCTGTAAAGTTTATGGTATGTGAAATCACTAAAACAATGTTCTTCAACAACAGAAGCATTACAGCTCAAGCACAAGAGTCTGTATACAAATACTGAGAAGCACAAGCACAAGGTTGAAAATGTTTGATCCTTGTCCTTGTCTATCAAAGAATTTCTAGGATTTTCTGGTTGCACTTGTGTTACAAGCGGGTCTTGACAAACTGTGAGCCAGCGAGCCATGCGAGTCGCGCGAGTCATGCGAGGCAACTATAAAAAAATGCCAAGAAATTCATTTATTATTCCTTTTTGTCCTTCTCAAATGACATTGCATTTGGATCCAGATTTAACGCAAGAACAGAGACTTAGCCTTGGAACGTTTTGATTTACTACCACTTATACTTCTAGAGATATCCGTCTGTCTATATTGTTTGTTGCAGTTCATAGTCGTCTAATTCAGTGACCAAATGTATATATTGAAAAAAAAAATAATAATGAAAATTGAAAATTAATCCACAAGTTCACATGTAGTCAGTGAAGATTCTAACAAAATAATGGCATGCAAGCATAGCAGTCTTGGCATGAAAGCAACGTTTGGGACAGTTTAACCCTTTTAGCCCAACAGTTATCAGCACCAAATTTCTCCTCACTGTATCAGTACATATGTTCATACCCATGAGAAGGTTGTGAGAATAAAGTACTTGATCATTAAAGAAAAAATTTTCTTTAACCAATTGGCTCCTACACCGGCCAAAACCGGCCGTACAAGAATGCACTGCTTTAAAAAATTGTAACTTTCTCAATCGCGCGAACCTTGCCTTAACTATCAGTTGTGAGCATTGACTAGAAAGTCCCTCAAATTGAGATACCCAATAAACACAAAAAAGTCAGCGATTTTTGCAGAATATCAGCGTTTGAATTTGGACAAGAACAAAATGACCGTTTTTAACGTCATAGAAAAGCAACAAAATTCACGTTTTTGCCTTACGCTTTTTTTATTGAAATCATCGTTGCAAACCCAAAGTCAACATTCACAGCAAAATTTAGTCCTAGTCCTACCTTAGAAGTGATTTTTTTTGCTCGTATTCGTTGCCCGGGCCGACCTACAGCCTCTCGTTCTTATGCATTCTGGCCTTGCCTCGATTTTCGACATCGCCACCGCACTATTGGCATATTGGTACATGTAACACCATTGGGGTTTTAAGGGCGCGTTCGCTTGGGATCAATCCGGAGTAAGAATAGTTGGAATAATGCAAGTAAGTGTTCCCTTGGGAACTATTCTCATTCCGGAATACTTGGATTTCATTCCCGTTATTCTGCTACTATAGCGGGAATATATTCTGGAATATTCTTTTTCCGGATTGATCCCAAACGAACGCGCCCAAAGTAGGGCCTCGAAACAGACATCTCTTTAACTTTCCTTAAAATTCCACAGTGAATTCTGTTTAAATTTTGCACACGGCTTTTGACCCCTGTGTTCTACCTGAGTACCAACTTTGAAAAAAAAAAATCTGCCAGAAATTTTAAAGAAAAACCACTTTAGAATTCGTTGGTAAATTTTTTTATCTCTTGACAGATTTTTTCAAAATCGCGTTAAACGCAATTTGGATAGGTGGTGACGAAAAGGACCTCGTCAAATATTCAACACTGACATCAAACGATGTTTTCCCTGATCCGAAGACTGTACTGCAAAGAATATTTAATAAGGTCCTTTTGAGTCATCCCTTTTATGGCTCACCCTTTGGATAGAGAGAAGTCAACATGCATATTAGGATCGGAAATTACGCATGCGCGGGTGAATTCCAACCAGTCTGCACGCTTCAGAGACCGGAAGGAGAATTTGTAGTGTTGGCATCAGTTGGCATCAGGGCTTTATGTAAAAAGATCCACCATCTAAACGTAATAATCTAAACGTAATAGCCTGCGTAGATGGCGGTTTCTTTGGCCAGAGTTTGCCACAAGGAAACCGACAATTGCTTAGTATTCGGATAGTATTTTTATAACTTCAAGGAGCATGGCAGCAATCTTTAGAATAGTTACATTAAAATTAAAAAAAGGTTATTTTATACTGACTCGCATGGCTCGCATGACTCGCATGTTGACTCGCATGGCTCGCATGTTGACTCGCACGGCTCGCTGACTCGCTGGCTCGCATATTATACACACTCATTACAAGCTTTTGAGTGATTTGCCAGCTTTGAAGTTAAAAAATTGACAGGGAATACAAAGGTGGAAATCAAACTAAAACATGAGTAAAACAATGCTTAATAAAATGCATCTCGGGAAAATCAATGGATGATGTACAACAATGTCTTGTATGTCACTGTGTGAGGTTGGCATTTACTACAAGTTGAAATAAATGACAGTAAGAAACTGTAAGACCAAAATAAAGTACTGAAGATACAAATATACCAGCATAGATACCTCAAGTAGATCTTGCCGAAGTTGTGGTGATTCAACACTGGTAATTAAACGCAGAAGTAAATCCATAACAGCTGATGTTCCAAGGTGTTTGACAATTAAATCTACAAAATCTTCTTTACTTTTTAGGTACTCTAACATCTAAAAAAAGGAATAAATTAATTATTTAACTTAAAGATGACATCAGTTTTTTTATAAGTAAGAATCAACCCTGACTAGTGGAGTGAGGTGCAAGATTGTGGAAAATTAATTCAGTGCTTTTCGAGGCTTTTTAGAATGAAAGAGACAATTCTGTAGTTATTTGATGAGATGCAAAATAGTATGAAGGCACCAGTGAATTAATTATCTGCAATCCCAAACCTTGGAGGACCAGTATCAGTGAGGAGTATACTTCACAAAGTAATTACATGTGGCATAGCCTAAGAGATATATATATTTTTTTGCATGACGTTACTGCATGCAAAATTATGCACGCATATTTTAGTTTCACTGGTCTGATTGGTTGGCACACAACCTTGTGATCTCACTCTTGATTTTGAAAAGGTGGCAAAATATGTCCTAGTGTTGACTTGAGAAGCAGAAGGAAGAATTACAGCATACAAGTTTTGTGTTTTATATAACTTTGCATTTCAGTTGGCAATCATGGTTTCAAGTGTCGGCTACCGAATGTAGTCTTACTTTGCAGACATGTATGCTTTAATGTTTCTCTGTAGAAGCACTCAAAACACTTGGGAATCAATACTGAAATGGGTTAAAGGCGCCACAAGTTTAAGCTGTGTACATCTTCTTGTAACATGAGAACACCAGCCCAGTGATGAAAATAACTTTTGTTTCTAAGAAGAACATGTGTCCTTTCAAACCTCCATTTTGATTGGACATTTTATCAAATTAATCTGACATCTGCATTTTTTATTTTCCCTGAGACACAATGTGTTGGCATATGTGACATGCTATAAGACATTTTGTTGTTTGCAATGGTTTACAAGGTGATTTCAAATCACATGGCAGCATTTTCTTAACTTTCTCGAATCAAAAAAGCCTTTTACAGAAAAACTATAACTACACATCACAATTTTTTAGGTAGAAATAGGTACAAAACAAAGACAGTTTTTTTACACCAAAGAGGAACCAGAAACATAGATTGGGCAGCAAGCATTGATTTGTACAGTATTTAATTAATAAATCTGCATGTACAAGCTCTTGGACCCGAGAAAACAAGGATGACTGCTGGTAGTTTCTAGCACATGGAATTAGCACAACTGGTCCAAAAAGGTCTTACAAGTACATACATTCAGAAGCAAGGACTTGTATAGAGATTGGCATAATTAATTATTTCTACTTATCAAGGGCAGTCACTTGCCTTTCTCAAAAAACTGCTCCCTCTCTTTCTCACACAATGAAAAATGATTTTCCATCAAGAAGCAATATTTGTAAATGTTAAGATGTAAAATCTTGAATACATACCAACGATGTCTTTCTACTTATAAGAACTCCCATGACTTTACTGAAGAAACTGAAATAAAAATGTTTTGATATCATGTGACATCAGATGATGAGCCACAAAGAAAAAACAACAACAGAAGCTCAAAAAAGTCTATTAGCTTTTAATAATACAACAAAATATTTGAGATAACTCACCTCGCAAGCAAGGGATTAAGTGGAGGCTCAGACTCCATAAATGACCAGATTTTGTTGAGTAGATCCTACAATGGGAATAGCAAGCCAGGCAACAGTTTACACACCCTTTCACAAATATGCTCATCAAAAGTTATAACAGTTTACACAACCTTTCACAAATATGCTCATCAAAAATTATAACCAAGATTGTATGCTATGGTGATACCTCATTGTTAGTTAGCTTGTCAATGATAGCATAAACGTCCGCAGTTAACACTTCACATGCTGTGTTGGGATGCCTGCAACAAAGAACACATTTTCAGACTTTTTGACTTTTACCAAAGGAGTTGAGTCAACACACAATGATATTATTATACAATGTGCCAAGAAAATAATGTTTCCTGATCGAAGGTCAATCAGTGAAAAAATATAATGTAAGATTGGCTGCTGACTAAAGCGGCGTTCACATTAAAGCCGAAACATGTTTAGAGTAAACATGTTTCAACGAAACATGTTTCGCGTACACGTGTTTGTTCTTGCATTGTTCACATCAGATGTCGGTTTCAAACACGTTTCATGCATGGTTGAATCATTTATGCTGTTTTGTGATACTCGCATAAATTTCTGCGATGCGGTACGCTTAAAACCATTCTCATTCAGTTTTTCGGCAATGTTCTCCCATATGTTTTGTTTCCTTCCCATTGCCGCTAATTGTCGTTGTATTTCCTCGTCTGCCCATACTTCGACTAGACATTTGGCTTCATAAAAGCTCCAATTTTGGTTCTTTTGCACACTCGTGTCTTCTCCGCATCCATCCGCCATTTTGAATGTGTTCAGTCTGATCATGATTGAAACTACCTCGTGAGGTAGTTTCAATCATGATCAGACTAATCATGTTTTAATCATGATTCGCGCAATGCACTGCCTGATGTGAACACTTTTTATGATGAAACATGTTTCATTCGTGATCAGACTAATCATGTAACTAATCATCTAATCATTGGTGTAACTTAACAAACCGTTCAGTAATTGATTCATTGGGTTTGGTAATCGAACACATGCAATCAAACGTTCTTAAAATAAATAAAAATATACCAGATATTTCAACAAAATATGCCTATACATCATTAAAGAAGTAAGAATATATTATGTTCAAGAAGCACCAAAAAACAAAATTTGCTTTAAGCTATTTCCTTTGTATGATTTATTCTAATAACCAAGGTAAGGCTGCCCTATTTTTTAGCCCTCAATGGTTATTATGGACAGACTGTACTCTCTCTATAAAGTTGTTGTTGTTGTTGTTCTAAATATACAAACTTATAGAATTCCACCACCAAGCATTAGAATTTATATAATATTAAAGGACAATGAACTGTAACAAAAGCCTGAATAAAGACAAAATTTCTATTATTTTTGTGCTCTTATCTGTTTCCACACTAATTTCTGAACAAGTGAGATACAGGTCACCTATGTTGATTTTCATTTGCTGGTTCTAGTGATCGTTTTGAGTATCACCTACCAGGCAAAATACAAGTCAGATATTTCAACAAAAGCTGTTGTAGCATGCCAGAACATCATGTATAAAGGATCAACATACACGTATCTCCACCTATCTATTTCCAAACCATAATTATGTTTTCAATCAAATTCAATCAAACATTGACCTTCTTTTGCAATAGAACCTAATTAAATGTTCATTTGCTGGATTTTTTATGAGTGTTTAAGGCTGTGCTGTAACAGTTTTCATAGTGAGCTCAAAGGAAGTCCAACTATAAAATTTTGGGTACCCAGCACTTAAGTTACTGTACATGTATGTACCAAAACTCAGGTTTTCTTGTTGTCCAAAAACAAACGTTAGTTGCCTATGGAACCGGGGTGCTGCTAGAGCGCAGCCCTGAGTATTTGATTGCATTCAATTTCCGAATGAATGTGTTTTATTATGTTTGATTAGTTATGCTGGGATTATCAGGGCACTTTAAATTTGTGGCAGAACCCTTAAAACTTTGAAGCATGAGGTACATAATACTTTATTTGAAGCAAGTCATTATAATCAAAGGCAGTTTATGAAGCTGATGTGGGTCTACAACTTATTTATTAAAACAATAAATAATAAATGAACAAAACTTAGATAAAAAATAAGAGAATGTTGACCACTTGGATGTCACAAACTAGAGTAACTCAAAGTTACATATTTTTCATTTTGTCACATTTTCACCTTATAACATAATGCAACAAGCAACAAACAAAAGATTTTCCATCTTCAGCAAAGTGTGAAACACACCAATAAAGTAAAAACCTGACTTATGGTTATCCCTGTTGAATCCAGGACATTAATGATCTTGTTGGTTAAAGAGGCAGTGTCATGGCATTTGGTGTCATTTCAAAAGCCATAAACATGTTTTCCTATTAACACAAACTGAAAAATATGGTCTAGCTGTGTGATAAATTACCACCCTAATGTACCCAAACTGTTGTTGAGTATCGCTAGACTGTTTCAAAAATGGGCAGAACATACAGTGATTTGTTCCTCTTTCAAGAATTGGTTGATTTTTGTCTCTTGGTGTTTTAGCACTGTTTTGTAAATAATATGTACTTATTGGCTAAGCAGGAGCGCTGGATGGGAAAATATTTGGCTTGAGGTCATGGCTGCGCTCAGTTCTGTGTACCATGACTGAGAGCCAAATACTTTCCCATTCAGCTGGACCTAACTTAGACAATAAGTATTTTATCATATGACCAATTTGGAGACAAGATTGCTTGAAATTTTAACACATTAGGCCGTACGCTTTTGTAGTAGAGCTGTATGGCTTTTTCCGGCCGGGCTCGTGCAAAGGGGTACGACCCATAAGGGACTTTCATCGATGCTTTTGCAAAGAAAGGGCTTGCGGGGGCCATACCGGTCATATGATCGGTAATGGTAATGTAGCATGGTTTTGACCAAAATGGTCACAATCCCTGTGTTTCTGCCCCATTAAGCACCCTATTGTCTCTCCCCACACTGAGATGTATAAATTCAGTGGCTTTTATGTGTCATGGAACCAGCTCAGTCGTTTATGCTAGAAAACCCCAATGAGCAAAGAAATCCTAATCTACAAGCTGGACAGAAATTAAAGGACTTTTATTCATCCATGCTAGAATAATTCTTATGAATAAAAGATCACAAAGTAGTCACTCACTTGTATTTTAGGCAGTCCTCTTTGCTTTCATCTGGAGGTTGTAGAACAAGGTTTACTAGTTCCTCCAAGATGTCTGGTCTAAGAAAACTGGAGCAAAAAAAAACAAACAAAGAAAACAATAAAAAACAACAATTTACACTGCAAATTACAGATATAACCATATCAGAAACAAAATTCTCCATTGTGATAGGTCATCCAGTACACATTTCTTATGTAATCACATCAATAACAAAATTCTTGATAGCCGTTATGTATGTTTACGTCAGACTCGCTAATTTCACACCCAAGCCTCACTTTCAAAATGCAAACCTGTGACAATCTCATCAATGTATTTTCAAAGGAGCAAAGTTGAAAAGAATACCCACTCAAAAACAATGTGAACTTGTCAAAGGTTTGCAAGGAATTTCGTACAAACAGGCTTGGTGGTCAATTTTGAGCTGGTGGCGTCATCATGCATAAGGCATTGGCATTTGCTCATGTAAATGTTGTGCGGTCATGTGGATGTCCACTTACAGCTGTTCATATTACAACTTTTTGCATATTGGATAGCTGTAATTTGACACCTACAATGCATGTATGTCAATCCTGGTTTCAAAGTGATAGAAACTATCACTGACGCATTTAGTAAAAGATTATAAAGTCCACATAGATTTTTTAATTGTAAATTTTGTTATTGATGGGATTAACTAGTAATCGGACTGAGTATAGTACAATTTAGGGGCAATCATGCTTGTAATTTCAAATCACCCTCGCGCTATGCGTTCCATCAATGTGAAATAACTGACCTTATTCCTCCCTAAATTGTACTCCACTCAGTCTAATTACTATTACTTATCGACTTTCACAATCTACTAGGTATAAAATGCATAGAAATATTACATAAACTCGCAGGTAGAATTTTTGGAAGTGAAATGGAATTTTGGGGCAACAAACGATAAACAGGCAACAAATGTCACTTCTAATCACCACAGTATGCTCCATTCCATTATCTTTCAGTACATGTAGTTGATAACCTGGTAATTTTTTTTTTATCGCAGAAAATTTGTTGTGCTTTTTTTTGTTTTTGCAAGTCTTTGAAAATATCTCTGATGATTTACACACTGACACATGGAAAATTATATACCATTCTATAGGTAGCATACTTGAAAGGTAACAAATAAACTGTTAGGTTATAACAATTACTTAGGCTTTCAATATTTTGGAACCTTTCATTTGAATAATATGCTACAATTAAAAAAAAAGCATGTAAGCTGTTTAACTTTTTGCATACTGCAAATTTCGTCATAATGATTATAAACTTTATTTTCTCACAGAAATTTAACTATTTAAAATATGATTCAACAAAACTGCAAAATTTCAACATGGAGTAGTGTAAAGTGGTCTTGTGCCTGAGAAACAATTAGTCTTCAAGAACTTGGAGATATATATTTAATTATTAAAAGAGAAGGGAAAATTTATTAATGCAAAAAGTATAAATGCTAACTGCATAATTTACAGAAAAATAATCCTATTCAAAAAATACAGATAAAACAAAATTATAAAGATCTACAGTGTATTTCATCTGATAAAACTGGTGAAAGTGTTGATCGATAAACTAATCAAGATACATGTTGAAGTAATAAAGGTGTATTTGACTGTAATCTAAATTTCTAACAGTATTTCCTGAATCACTGTATAGCGATGCTAAGTTTGCCATTTATGGTACGCTAACTTCAAAATTTCTTCTTTGCTTTTGAAATTATCTATAATTTTCCTTTCTCCTCTCCTGCTGGCGTTAAATATATAACTTAAGCTCAAAGACAGGACGTTTCTTCACGAACGGTTTATTTTCGTTTCGTATAAGCGAAAGCTTAAGTTAGTACTGTACAATTGAAAGCTAACTTATACCGTTCCAAGGAGCCCGTTTTTAGTGAGGGCTGTTTGGAAACAAGTCGGATCTCCTTGCCTTGTGAATAATAGCCCAAATCAATCCAATAAAACAGCACTAGCACTGCCTGGGAGAATTAACAAAAGCAAATATAAGACGCAACGAGATTTTCTACTTACAAGTCGACCAACTTCCTATTTTGTGATTTCGTTTCTTGTAGCACATCATCTTCGTCCAATATTTCGCCCAAAGTACAGTCCTGGTAAACAAAATTTCACATAACTAAGCCAAAATGGTTTAAGAAAATACAAAACATTTTCCACCGATTTGAAAACTGTGTATAAAAGCATGCATGCAAAATTTAAGCCAACTTACCTCTCTCGTCAACATCGTATCTATAGCCGAGCTAGGGTGCAAATCGAATTTCCAAAACATTTTGCCGCCTTCTAAGTTATGTCTCCTCTAAATTGCTGGATTAAGCAGGTCTTATAAAGACCAAAACGGCAACGAAAAAAAAAGTTTGCATCAGATTCCTCAAGAGCAGCAACCGGCAAACTTCGCGTTGGGGCCCATCCACAATATGCAGTAACAACAAGATGGCGGATTCGACGCTTTCAGTTGGTTATGACCGCCATTATTTTTGTCAACCAAACTGCTAAATTCTCCACCTAATGATTTAAGTTCCACAATAAAACCAGAATCACTGTTCAACGAAATCCGCTGCTATTTCCAGGAGGCTGTTGGCTGTCGTGACCACATGCGCTCGAAATACTTTGTTTCACATAACACGAATGGACGGTGTTTGCCACCATTAATGAGCTGAGATGTCAGGCACGTTTTTCGCGTTGGAGAGGAGGTAAATTTACAGAAACGTTCCGAAGGTCTAACGGCGGGAAACGAGTTCACTTAGCTGTACAATGAAGCGAGATTATAGAAGGAAAATGGTAATAAGCTTTATGGACCATAATATGTTTCGTAGTTTGGGCACGTGATTTCTGGATTCAAGATGGCCGCCAAAACGTTTGAAAGCGAGGCTAGAGTTAGGCGCCTTATTTCGAATTTTGGCGACATGCAATTTGACAAGAATTTTCAAGCTTGTCGTGTTTTCTCTTTTAACACAAGTCAACAAATCACTTTTATGAAATGTGCTAATGCAAGTCTACTGATCTGCGGTGCAATCTCATTAGTATTCTGTTTCTATTAATGGCAATCGTGGAAACGCGCGTTTGCATTTACAAATAGATTCATTACACAGGAAAAAATACCCGGGGGGGGGGGGGGGGTACTCCCGTATATGAGGTATATAGCTATGTGCCGCTGTGAAGGGTATGGTTTTCAGGCAGTTTAGTCTGGGATAGGGTATAGTAATCAGAGATTCTTAGTCTAGAATAGGGTATCATTTTTTGTGAAACTGATCAGTTGCGTGAATAATTTAGTCTAGACAAGCCTCTTACTGGCAAATGGCATTTAAAATCAGTACGGCGGGCAGGACGGCATTTTTACTGACCCCTGTTAACTAATAACTGTGATAGTGAATGAGTTTCTGGAAAATAGCAAGTCTGGTATAGGTCTAAGATAGGGTAGGGTTTTTCGGTGTTTAGTCTAGAATAGGGTTGCAAAATGCAGCTAAAATGGCCTAGAATACGTTAAGGGTTTCAAAGGCACACCCCCCACCCAAAAATTTGCAGAGTACCCCTAATTTGCCTGACCTGCGATCAGGAAATGGCTAGATGGAGGTTTTTGAGCCCGCGAGACTGAGCACCCCCACCCAAACCTTGTTTTCACTAAAACCGCTGGGCACCGCGACCTCCTTTTGAGTTATGGAATCAAGTCTCTACCCTGCGATCAGGCTCAATCCACCGTAGGAAAAAAGATGGCGGCTGTTCATTTTACCACAATACCTTGCGGACCTAACACAGCACAAAAGGCACAAAGAAAGCCAAATTTTACAATATTTGTTCCAGTACTAAGGACAATGTGTAGACTAGGTTTGAAGATTTTATAACTTTTCGTTACATTTTTATGAACGTTGTTAAGGTTTTTGTGCGCTAAGAATTATGGGTAAATGTACCAGTCTTCATCTTTTTTCCAACCGAGGATTGTAGCACAGGTTATACTATCCTCCGGCTGTTTGTGTGGTATGTTGTGCATTGGCAATGGTCGTACGCGTATAAAAACTAGCCTTACTAACGGCGAAAATTCGGGCTTCTAATAAATACTGATTAAAATAAATAAAAGCTCTCAAAATCACTACCACGTTGTTTAATTTTTCCATGTTTATTTTGGCGATTTGTGGTTCGCGAAAGGATATCCGATTCGCTCAAAAGTGGAGTCGAGTTTTTATTTCATTTTCATCAGCTTTATGAGAACTAAATTTCGCCTTTAGTGAGGCCAGTTCTACAAACAGATACGGCCATTACAAATGAACCGCTCATATACTTGCCAACTTTTTCCGACATCCTCGGAGACCCAGGGGCAATCAGTTGGGGCGCGACTTGAAAACTTATGCCGATTTTCGTCGCGCCCCAACTGATTGCCCCTGGGTCTCCGAGGATGCTTTTTCCGAGTGATAGGCGTGAGAATTTTTTTGTGGGAGTGCCAGGATTTTCGAAGGCGACGCGACCAAATCCGAAGAGAACCCGATCTATTCCGAAGATGTCCGAATATGTTCCGAAGAATTCGGAAGTTTCCATGGACCTCGGACCTCCGTTTAAAAAGATCCAGCTGTTATTGTAATGTTCAGAACGAAAAAAAAAACTAAAACAAAGTGCATATTTTCATGAACATAACTATATTTTTAATTGGATCATGTGATCAGTTAAGGCTGATAGCTCAAATCTGTAAGTCAGGCGTGAGAAATTGTTCCATAGGCGTGAGAACGGATCGAGTTTTGGACTCGCAGGCTTGAAACTTGGCAGGAATACGCTCAAAACTGGTTTATTTTGATCTTTTACAAATGTAGTCTGAGAAAAAATAACGCTTCAAATGCTTCACGACAAACGCCTTCAAAGCCCGGAGTTAACGTTTGCAACTGACTCGGACGAGGCTTTTTGTTGTTTCACAGAGCAGTTAAAGAATTGATGGGTAAACAAATTCAAAACATTGCATTATCCAGCTTCTCTTATTTCAAACAATGCGTAGTGTCAAGCTGAGACAGGTTTATTCAGTAATTCGGAACATAAATTTGTTTTCATTGAGCTTTCACACATGGCAGCATGAGCACTGCTGGAGGTTTCGTAATCTTTCATGTATAGTGACTTGACTGGGAAAATGTCGAGAGTGGATAGCACGAGAAGAAGCGATTTTTTCACCCTTTTTCGTTATTCCTAAAATTGTTACCCTGTTCTACGGCCAAAATCCTATTAAGCTTATGTGGGTGGCCCCATCTTATAAGGGATATCGATCTTTGGACAAATGAATGTCCCGAAAACGTTATGAATGCGAAACAAGCCTGACATGCAAAAAAAATGAATCATTTATGTGGTCAATAAAATAATTTTATTCACAATAAATTGCTGAAAATTTGATAAAACAAGTAACGACTTGCATTGAATAATTCTTAAAAACTACAATGGTATTTGATAAAAATGAGACTTGCTACATGAGTATATATTTTGATATTAATAAAACAGTAAAACTACTAAAATGAAAAAAACTAGTTATTGCGTCTAACTTTTTCCAAGAATTAAAAGCTGTACAAAGCAACCAGTGTAACTTTCAAATGATAACTACTGAGCAGTCCTTTTCTTTGGTAACGATTGTTGTACTTTTAAATTTAATTGCCCTTATTCCGTAACAGAGGAACGACTTACACTATGAGCGGTTTTCAATTGAGAACGAGCATGAGCAACGAGCATGAGAACGAGTAAACGAGGTGAACACAAGCAGAGCGGTTTTCTGAGTGTCTAAAGCAATTTCGCGATTGCGTTGGTTTTGCATTGTTGCGCTTTGTGATTGGCTAAAAAAATATCCCGCAACTTTCTCAACCAATCAGAAGGAAAAACCAAAACCAATCGCAACTGCATGCGTTTTCCCGCGCTTGGCGCCGGCGACATGTATGTGCTTCGAGTTCTGATTGGTTCATTGGTCTGCGTCTGTTGTGATTGGCCAAAGTAATTACTTTGTTTTTGGTTTTACGACATTCAATTGAAAAACCGCTATATAGACTAATATAAATTTGTGTCACACTTCAAATACCTCTTTTAAAGTGATATCTCCAGATAATTTTGTTTATATTCATTCCGGAAAACTGTTAATTGAAGTGCCCTTAATGTCCTTAACAACTTTTTCTACATGGTTAACCCCGTAAAATAACTTTCAAAATCTGACAGTATCACATCACAAAATTAAATTTCTAAAAAGAAATATTTCAACTCACAAGAAATACTGAACAATGAAATAGATATTGAAATATATTACCCCTAAAATTTGGTCAGTTGCCATAATTTAAAAGTTGTCTTTATTAAGCACTGTAAAATTAAATATGCCCGTAATTTTTGGGTTTTAATGTACACTAATTTTGTCATCTCAGTGCAAGCCTGTGAATACAACCGCTTCTCGTTGCTCCCGGCAGTGCACAGCTTGTACTGAATTCAATTGCACATAATGTATACAAACGTTCGTATACCGTTTTATTAGAATTTTTGTTTGTACCGTGCGCAATTTGTAAAAGAAAAAAAGGCTCAGACGAGCAGAGGAAAACGCTAGTTTCTTTGTCACAAATTCGCCATTCCCTACCCCTATCCTATAAAATGGTAGTTTCTTGGTGTTGCGGATGGTGTGATCACCAAATGACGTACAACAATAGATTCAAAAGACACTGAACAATACCCACACCACAACAAAAAAGCTAACCAACAATGGCTTCCGCAACACCAAGAAACACCCTATAAAATTAGCTCTTTGCACAAAATTTCTTTTTGACAAAATTCAGTTAATTCTGTCTGCATTTTGTTTGTGCAAAACGTTTATCCATCAAATCTGGAATCAATGATGAAAACAAAACAAAAAATCCCAGCTCTCTGAAGGACTTGAATTTTGATTTGCTTGGACTTTGAAGCTTTCTGGAATCCCGCATATAAGATTATCTTAAAAATTAATTTACATTTTTTTCATAACACCCCACTATCTCCAGGCAGAGTGATTTTGAACCAGTTTCTAACTTATTACAGTTATTATCTGTTATCCTCATCCACTCTCCATTTGAAGGATTTTTTTAACAACATCGTCATAGACAAGAGGTGCTGCATCTAACCCCCAAATGAAATCCAAATGTTCCCAGACCTCTACATATTTATTGTACCACAGTGACTTCTTTGGAAGCTTTTGCATTAGTATCTTCACATCATCAGGATCT
>JAJGOT010000225.1:842500-1057500 GCA_022457155.1 Cladopsammia gracilis | reverse complement strand
AATACATCATCACTTGCAGAAACTTGCAAAGCTTTAAGACTGGAGAAGTTAAGGCTTCATTGAGAGTCAGAGTAAAATTCTGTTTTGGCTAAGGTTTGGATTTCAGTTTATTTTTGGACACAATTTTTAACACAAGTCAACAAGAATGTCATGAAAAATGTAGTTATTGACATTGCAGTGGTTTGCAAGGATAGCTTTTTATCATAATTTTTGTCTTATGATTTGGTCAATGTAAGTGGATCACCATGGTTATATTGTGATTGCAATATATTTGAGTATCACCAATATGCGAGCCAGCGAGTCATGCGAGCCATGGCTGCGAGCCAGCGAGTCATGGTTGCGAGCCAGCTAGTCATGCGAGCCATGGTTGCGATCCATGCGAACCACGTTAAATAACGCCTTAGAGGTTGCGAAAAACAAAACAAAAGCAACGCGGCACGCAATACGCAATACACGTACACAGAAAAGGGAGAAAAACTTTTGCTTTGGAAAAATTGTGTGATATTAAAAGGGGCTGACAGGCTAAACACGACTCCCGCTGTTTCGTGATGTAATAGGTCTTTGACCTTTAGAGTTTAGCTCTAACAAGTATGTCTTTTAGAGATTTTCCTCTTCTGTAGGAGATGAGAGGTGGTTCTCTGTATATTTCCCTTAGCAGTGGTTGATTTTCGATTAAATGCCACTTGTTCATTAAAATATTTTTAAGGTTAAGCACTGATGGATTGTACTGTATGACAAAAGGCATTAATCCGTTTTGCACTTTTTGTTGAAGTGTCGACTTTCTATCTGTAAATTTGACTTCTGCGAGGTTCACCAGATTATCTGGATAGCCTCGGACACGCAAGTGTGATCTGAAATTTTTTTATTTTTTTGTCTTTAGGGCTTCGCCTTTGATAAATCCTTTTTTCACGCCTGGAGCGTGACAGGAAGAGAAATGCGTGTATTGAAATGTGTGTATCGAAATGTCTCAGTCGCTTTAAAGTGCGTGCGGTTCAAAGATTGAATATTTGTAGAATCTCTCGCCTTTAAAGATAGTAGTGTCTAGGAAGTTTGTTTTCTCTTCTGATATTTCAGCCGTAAATTTTATGGTCGGATGGTGCCTGTTAATGTTTGCTTCTAAAAGGGGAACAACAGGACTGGGGACGAGTATTTGTGTTTTCGCGTGCCTCGCACGAATGCCTCGCTGGCTCGCAGCCATGGCTCGCATGATTCGCTGGCTCGCATATTGTGCATAGTCAATATATTTGGTAAATTTAGATCTTCCTTATTCCAGTTAGAAACTATTCCCTCAGAGGACCACAATGGTACTGATCAGCTGTTGTGTTTCCTAAGCATAGGCAACCACAGATTGTAATGATAATGCTGTGAGCAGCTGCTGGGCAGTAACACATAACAGAAACAATAAATGTACAAGCATACAGATTTTGATAATTTAATTAATTCATTTTTTGGGTCAATTACCATCATTTAAGAATTACATAACATTATAAGTTCTTTGTGATTGTGAAGTGAAAAATTCAAATATTTTGAACAGTAAATGTTCTGAGGGCAGTGGTGGATCCAGACTTGGGGAAAAGAGGGTGGTGGGTTTTGATAATTAAGTGGAGAGCCCGGTGTCGAAAATATTTTTTGTTGTTCCTGCAGGGCTTGTTTTGGTGGGGGAAAAATAAGATTGGTCTTGGCCTCCCCTGGATATGTTGCAGGTAAAATCCGTTCTCAGGTTGAATCAGTTTTCCATCTAGGTTAAATGTGTACCCAGTATTCTATCTAGGTATAAGCTAACCCTAACTAACCTTAGTTAACTCTTACTAACACAAAGCTAACCATCACACTATTGGCTATATGTATCTGTGCTAGTGGTGATGGTTAGCCTTGTGTTAGAGTTAACTAGGGTTAGTTAGGGTTAGCTTACCAGATAGAATACCGGGTACACATTTAACCTAGATTTACTACTGATTCAACCTGAGAACGGATTTTACCTGCAACAGATACACTTCTGGAAATATAGATATAATTTAACAATTTTTTGGGATCAAATGTCAACAACCTTATTAACAATAACAATAATGGTATACATAAATTTACTGCCAAGTGCGTGGAATAAAGTTCCAAGTGACTTTTGATATATTAACTTGTCGGATAATTGGGTACTGGGTACTGGTTACTAAAGACAATGGACAAATATAACAGATATTGTGAGACTTTAAGAGAGTGAAAGAGCCTTGATACAAGCTTAATCTGGCTTGAGTGTGCGTATTAATGATCCAGAAATATTCTTGGACCAACACGCCACATTGGGCAGATAATCCAGGGACAAGGTCTCTGTGTCAGGGATGGATCTACTTTCAAGAGCATCCATTATTACAGTTGATTTCCTTTCAGTGTGAGAATCTGATCTACATGTACGATGGAGGCATACCATTGTTCAAACCGCAAACTGAGCACGTAACAATGCTGAAAAACTCATAAAAGAACATTGTCTGCCCTGTGAAATGTCACTAAATCGTTCATGACTTTGATGAATGCTTCCAGCAACAAATAAGTTTGAATTTGGCATGATACATTTGCAAATAGAAACACACTTACTCGCTTGAAATCGAAGAAGCGAAGCAAGAGAAGCGAGCACATATGTATGCTTGCTCAAAATCATTGTGACAAACAAAATTGAGACTGCCTGCATAAGATAAGACAGGGAACCCAAGGAACCATAGGCAAACCAAAGATTAGTGTGCTGCTTGCCTGGGGGATCGCAGCAAAAAATGCATGGCAGAAGTTTGAGTTTGAGCAAGTCTTATGTCTCTATTGTGTTCCTTATTCCATTTATGCAACACTCTCTTTGTGGGTCACACTACATGTAGTGTGACCAAAGTGTCGTGTCTGACTTTACTGCTTACAAAGCAAACTGTGAACGGGTTTCATGAATGCAAACACTATGCAAAGCTGAATATCACCAATATGCGAGCTAGCGAGCCAGCGAGTCATGCTGCGAGCCAGCGAGCCATAGCTGCGAGCCAGTGAGTCACATGACCCATGGTTGCGAGCCATGCAAGCCACGTTAAATAACGCCTTGGAGGTTGGGAAAAACAAAACAAAAGCAACGCGGCACGCAATACACAATACACGTACACAGAAAAGCTTGAAAAACTGTTGCTTTGGAAAAACTGTGAAATTAGTGAATTAATAGTTTCATGATTTCCCGCAGACGAGACCCTGCTTCAATTTTTTGACTTGACAGTCTATGACAGAGTGAAACGAACGGTAAGGTTTTCTTGTTGCTGCTAGCGTGAAATTCATTTACTTTCCCTGATAGATCCGAGCTTTTGTAACGGCACATTCTAGTTTGTAGCCGCACTCGCGCTGACCACGCAGACATTAGTAAAATTGCACGTGCTCACAAGAAAACATCGGTGTCACCAGATTTTATATTCATGTCAGCATTCAATCATTCTCCTGTTAAAACGGCCTAACTATTCAGATAGCACGCAGCTCTCAAAAGCCTCTATTTCCATTGGCCTTGTAAAAGACAGCTGCTATTGTTTTTAGAGATAGGGGCATTGTTTAGGTCATTCATCCATTGTTTGATGAGCCAATAAAACAACTCATTCTAAGAGCTGCGTGGATCCCCTTAATTTTAGCTTCATGCCACTTTAAATTTTTGAGCATTTCAGGTGGCACCCTATTTTTTGTCACTTTGCAAAAATTTTTTATCTCAACATGCCGAGTACAATTCAATAATAAAAAAATGGGGGTCACTGAGCTCGTTTCTACTTCAGCGCTAGATTAAATCTAAAAGGAGCCATGTCATGGCGACTTTGTTGTTTGTGTTCAAAATTGAGCATTTCCTCATTTTTATAAAATGCTCTTGGAACACCCACAAGAAAACATAATATGATTCCTTGAAGGGACAACAAACCATAATCAACCGACATATGAGAACTTGAAAAAAAACTGGCAAGAGTTTTCAAGTTTCAATATACTGAAAGCACGCTTTGTCGTGCGAACAGTGAACAACATGGGGAACAGCAAGACTGGTAACGAGTATTTGTGTTTTTGCGTGCCTCGCACGAATGCCTCGCATGACTCGCTGGCTCGCAGCCATGGCTCGCATGACTCGCTGGCTCGCTGGCTCGCATATTGTGCATCCCCTGCAAAGCTGAATAAGAAGAGTAGAGTGTGATACCACAGCTAGTGTTTTATACACATATTTTTTTATGTACTCGCAGATTTTTCTATACCATGCGCATAACATAACGTTATAGTTTCTTGTTACCAGTAATTTGGTTTTTATAATCTTACCATGTTGAGCTGTGGGATATCAAAACCACATATGATAAAAATGACGCTGGAACAAAATACTCGCAGATCAGTGGGCTCACAGACATGAGTAGCCATCCATTTTAAGATTTCATTCGAGGGGAGGAAATCACGAACACCAAATACCTTGAAAAAGTCCTGCAACATCAATACAAAAACCCTGTAAAAATATGTTCAATATTCAACAACGTGACAGAGACTTGCTTACTACCTCAGTGATGAATCATTATTTTTATTTTAGTTCACTTTATATTTAATGATCTACTGATTAGGAACAGCTTCCAGATTATTACCCAAACAAATTCAAATTGCGGGTGCACTATAACACTTTAAGCCCAGTAGTGATCAGCATAAAATTTCTCCTTGTAATATCAATGCTTAATCAATCGACAGGTCATGAGAATTAAGAATATGATCACCCAAGATGAATTCACTTGATATTTAACTTTTAAGCTTCTTAAATCAAACTGTGGAATGAAACCAAAGGAGTGCAAATTAAATAAAAAAGTGGGTTGATATTCAAGCAATTTCAAAGGCAGTTTGGGATCAATAGGGTGTGGAGGTGCAGAATTCTAATGAAGAACTCATTAAATTAGGCTTTCAATCTTGAGCCTAGTCTCAACATTCACCACTATTACACTTTCACAAGTATTTGCTTTTTTTCAGGGTTGTCTAAAGTAGCTGGCTGCTAGCAAAAATCCTGGGGGGGGGGGGGAGGGGGTCCTCTGTATATTTTTGGGTGGGGGTGTGTCGCTGGGACTTTGAAACCCTTACCCTATACCAGAGAATGTTCAGCTGATTTTGCAACCCTATACTAGACTAGACACCAAAAATCCCTAGCCTATCCCAGACTTGCTATTTTTAGAACTGTATATTAGTGTTTTTAATGGAAAACCATCTGTCAACAATGTTGCAGTGATAATTTTACTTCCATTTAGGGAAAGCTCTTTCTCTTCCAAGTTTCAATTCTTATTCTACACTCAATCAATTCTTCATACCAAACCTACACCAAAACTCTCTGATTTCTATTATACCCTATCCCATACTAAACTGCCTGAAAACCATACCCTTCACAAAGGCACATACCTATATAGCTCATATATGAGAGTACCCCCCCCCCCCCCCAGCAAAAATCATCACTGCCTTCTTTGCTTGGCAGTTCTTTAGAGGAGATGGCATTTTCCAAAAAAATCTGGTTACTTTCCAAAGTCAGATGTCTACTTCAAACTTTTTTGACAACCCTGTGTTGGCTCTCTGACAAAGCTGCTTATCAACTAACACACCTTAATTAATCCCCAAGCTTGAGCATTATACAGTGTTTGCAAACAAAGTTGCAAGTTGTCAAATCATAAGATCCATAACAGCTACCTTTACCTCAAGTTCTGGAATATAATCAGCCAAATATTTCAGTGGACTCTCCATGTGTCCTAAATAAGCAACAGGACCCAAGGCAAACACAGACTTTATCTTTTGCGCCAAATCCTGATTTCTGGATAGCTCTGCAAAAGCTATAAGGCTCCCTTGTGAGTGTCCGGCATAGTACAGCGAGGGCTGCCCAGTTTTCTTGAGAATGAAATTAACCATTGTTGGAAGGTCATGCTTTGCCATTTCATCCCAGCTACAAAGTGATTTAGTGAAACAGATCTCTATGTTATAATTAAATTAAGAAACCATAGTTCGTACCCTTAGAATAGTCATAGATCAGGGCCTTTAGCGGTTGTATCGAAAATGAAGACCCACGAAAACGAAGACCCAAGACCTAAGACCAATATCTAAGACCCAAAACTAAGACCTAAAACTACGACCTAAAACTAAGACCCCCTATAATTTACCTTTTTTACCAGGGTCTTAGTTTTCGTTTTTTCGAAAACTAAGACCTAAAACTAAGACCCCCTTTAAAAGACCTTTTTTACCAGGGTCTTAGTTTTCGTTTTTCGAAAACTAAGACCTAAAACTAAGACCCCCTTAAAAAAAAAAAAAAAACGGCCTTTAAAGAAATAAAAGGGGGTCTTAGTTTTAGGTCTTAGTTTTCGAAAAAACGAAAACTAAGACCCTGGTAAGCAGTGTCAAAATGACTTTCAGTATAAGACAACAATCAAAAACCAGATCACAAGGGTCTACGCGAAGTCTATGGCAAAAGTCACTAAAGTCATTTTGACTAAGGCCTTCTATTTCTTTAAAGGCCGTTTTTTCTTTTTCCAAAGCCAATTTTGTTATTTCAATCTGTTAAAGAACGCGCGATCCTGTCAATTTTAACGGCTTCACTTCTAGGTTCAATCAGGGGTAGACCCCGAACGTTCAAAAGAAGGGGGGTTAAGAAGGGGGGGTTAAGAAGGGGGGGGTTTGTCCCAAAATATGGATGAAAATCAAAGGAATGAGAAGCCCAAGGAAATGTGCCAAAATTTCATGCCTCTTATAGTGAATACAATATTTTGTGATGAGATTTTTGGTGTTATTAAGACTTTAAAGTCTTTAAATTTTTGGCCACCATGTTGGTGTCCCTAAGTGGGACACCAAGATGGCCGCTCCATACATTTCTTACTAAAAATGTCTATACTCATTCGCCTATAACTCTTGAATGAAATGCTCTTGCGCTTCAAAATTTGGCCCAGATGCGTAGTTTTAAACTCTCTACAATTCCATAAACATTTTAGAATCGAAAACTGCTTCTGAATTTTGATATGACGTCAGTGAAAACACTCTATAATCAACTAACTTTATTGAGATAAACTACGGTATTTATATGTACATGTATTGACGTGAATCACTAAAAGCTACTAAACATAGAAACATTACAAATGCTGAATAATACTGAATCATTCTTAGTCATTATGAATCATCGGCAAAATAGTAACTACAACCTACGCTTGCTTGCGTGTACATGCAAGATAAATAAAACGATTATAGCGATGGAAACTTAACTCCTTGTTGCGCAAGTAAGAATGTCACGCTATGTCACGCCCACTACAATTCATGGCATTCAACCTGCAAGCTAACCAGAGTTTTCTGTTTATTGTGCGATCATTTGACATGAATATCGCTTCTTTTGAGCAGTGTTTTCCTCGACTGTGGCCGCTTCCATTTCAAGTGAACTGAAAAAACGGCCTTTAAAGAAATAAAAGGGGGTCTTAGTTTTAGGTCTTAGTTTTCGAAAAAACGAAAACTAAGACCCTGGTAAGCAGTGTCAAAATGACTTTTGCCATAGACTTCGCATCTGGTTTTTGTTTATTGTCTTATAGTAAATAACGGATTGAAATAAAAAAATTGGCTTTGGAAAAAGAAAATACGCTTTTAAAGGCTTTTAAAGGGGGTCTTAGTTTTAGGTCTTAGTTTTCGAAAAAACGAAAACTAAGACCCTGGTAAAAAAAGGTCTTTTAAAGGGGGTCTTAGTTTTAGGTCTTAGTTTTCGAAAAAACGAAAACTAAGACCCTGGTAAAAAAGGTAAATTATAGGGGGTCTTAGTTTTAGGTCTTAGTTTTAGGTCTTAGTTTTGGGTCTTAGATATTGGTCTTAGGTCTTAGGTCTTCGTTTTCGTGGGTCTTCGTTTTCGATACAACCGGCCTTTAGCATACATATATTTCCATAAGCAAATTCAAAATATTAAAGATTTTGTTTAGCTTGCATTAGAACATGCTCATTACAAGTGTTGCTTTGATCATGTCATAAACTTAAGGTAAACTATGAAATAAATCAAAGCTTGTCTTCCATGTGAAAATTTAATTTCAAAACATACACCCAAACAAATACGAGGGGTTAATGAAGTTTATGTTCTCTAAAACGGGGTAACTTATTAACTTATTAATGGGAGGGGGCCTCGTTAGAGAGGTGGTGAGACTTAATAAATAGGGGATTTACAGTATTTATGGATATTACTGAAACAGAGATTTACGAGAGGTGCTAGCACTGGAAATACAGTTTAAGTTATGAACAGAGCTTCGTAGTTGATTGTTAAATTAAGAAGCTTACAAAAACAAAACCACTTTCTTTAGTTTTTAGCAACAACAGGTCAGGATCAGGATCTTCCATCATCATCATCATCATCAGATGCAATGGATTTGTAAATGTTATTGAACTAGTGGAGGTTTGTATTTTGGGAAAATGTGGGTCAATATTTTCCAATATGGACTGAACAAGCTAGTTCAATAACGTTTTTATTATAATAGTTTTTGACAAATTTTTTTGATGCATCAATACATCCATTCTTGGCTAATGCATAAGCCAAAGTTAACCATATACATGCATTTTTCAGGACTCTTTACGAAAACTTTAACCAAAATTGTCAAAAAGACATAAGCAAAAATGTTAACAGAAAACAGTTTTCTTTTGTTCAATGTTTATAAAAGGAATTCGGTGAATTGAGTTCATGATCGCAGTCCATCTTAGCAGTCCATATTGCAAAATTAACCTATCAGGGAACTAATCAGAATGCTTCTTTTCATCATGGACTAGTTTGCCATATAATGAATACTAAAAGTAACAACACAAAGTGTAAAATTTATAAATCACCTGAAATTCCAGAAAGCATCTGAATTCACTGAGATATTAACATGGTGTCTACCATAGGTATTTCCACGAACATTACCCAGCCAAACATCAAATCCCTTGTCAGCAAGAATAAAGCCAAAACTTTCATTTGGCAAATTTGACACCCAGTTCGAAGACGATGCTAGCAGTCCATGTTGAACTAGAATAACTGGTTTGGGGCCTGATGCATATGCTTTTTGCCGTCCATAGGGAATTCTTTGAATGGTTAAGATATAGCCATCATCTGTGGTTACATTGTATTCCTCAGATGGGTAGCCATTGTAATGAATCATTTGAGTCTACAAATTAAACATTTAAGAATATTTCTTACATAAGATATTTTACAAACTGCTTTGCATCTGTACAATTTATTTTTAGGCTGACATGATTTAAACAGACATAAAAAGTTCCAAAATTTCCACCAGAGAATTTTCGCAGGGTGTTCACTCAATACAGAATGAATGTATTTCCTTTTCATTTATTGATTTTAATTCCAACAGAATTGCATATCAATTTGGATTCAGAATAACAAAAAAGAAAGGGCTGATTTGCATTCAGTCACTATCAAAAAATTAAAAAAAAATGAGAGAGTGAAAACAAGAGATTTTGTCCCCTCCTTGCACAGGGAAGCCATCCTATTCTCGCGTGTTGGGTGTCCTGTGCAAAATTATATGCCAGTGAACTCGAGTTTGTAAATTTGTCCGGATGATTTTCGGAGACCCGGTTAGTTATGGCCAGTGGTGCTTTTAATTCACGGAGCCTGGCATCACGTTGAAATATCACATGGTTACGGGAATGTACGTTACTTCGATTGTCAAAGAATGAATGTGTTCAATTAAAAATGTTTTAATAGGCACTTTTAAAACTGAAAATTCAGTCGTTTTTATTAGTGAATAGCCGTTAACTGAAAATGTGCGTTAGCTAATTAAAAAGATCCAAATGTCGCCATGTCGCAACATTGCCGCGCGCGCAGAAAAAGTCTAAATAAAACTGAAGTCAATGTTCATGCCGCGTGGTTGAAGAGTTTGGAATTTGAAAATTCAGTCTACCCACCAGTCTACTTCAGTCTCAGTCTCAGTCTGCTTCATTTAGACAAAATGATTCATGTATCACGCTCGATTCCAAGAAGTGTTTGAGACTTGTTTGAGTGACATTTCGTTCTTTTATAACTTGTAATATTCATTCATGATGTCAAGCATACATCACTAAGTAATTCTTCCTGAATTTCACGAAGACGTATTACAAGTAACTTAATTGACATTAATTGACATTCGTGACGTAGCTCTAACATCACTAATTCTACAACAACCAAGTTTTAATGGCAAAACTTTGTTGTCACCAAACTGCGCTCGTGTCTTGAACTGATAATCGGAAAGTTTAGGGGAGTATTTCTCCTCAAAATTATGTCAAATCTCAGTTTATTTGTTGCTGGAAGTATTCATCAAGGTCACGAAAGTTTTAGTGACGTTTCAAGGGGACGGCTAAACTTCCAAATGAGGCAGCACTTCACTTCCAATATGGAACCGCTAGTATATTTTATTATCAACCTAAATAATAGAATGAATGAGAAGTTCCTGTGATGCTGGAATTTGTCAAGTGCTGTCAAGTTAAAACCTCTCTTTCATAAACCTAGTTTCCTTTTCGTTTTCATATGCTCAAATGCCTCCAGTGTCTAAAAGTTACGAAAGCCATCAGTAATCACGTGACGATATGACATAAGCTCATTCAAGAGGCAAAACTAAGCGTATAAGACTGGACAAAAGCGTACATTTTCAAGGCATTAAACACAAAAATATATAACGCTTTAGGAATGCCCAGTCATGCAGTGAAAGCAATTCTTCTATGCCCTTAGTCGCTGCTTGCTTAATGCACGATCGTACGGATTGTTGATCGCGTGCAAAAGTCAACATCGTACAATGTACAGTACTGGCCGCCATTTTCAAAAGAAATAAAATAAGACAATGCTTACCACATTCATAAACTCTTCCGGAAGGGGAGCGATCTTGGCAGAAATACCACTCCATAAAGATATGGCTAGTACAAAAACGACTGCTTTCTTAAATGCTTGCATTAAGGCTTGGAGGAAAAAAAAAAAAGCAAATATAACACACTGTCCAACACACTTTGAAATCGTACAGCACAACACCGAGAAAAACTCGACCCAGGGCCTATAGGTCAAATCAAAGATGGCGTTTGGGTCCTTTCCGAAATAATCGGAAACTAAACCGAATTCTTTCCAAAGCAATCTTCTGTTTCGTGCCTGCTTCCCCTATAACAGTCAAATGATGAACTCTTCAACTCTCTTGGAATTTCATCCGCTGTTTGTTGTGTGATGGGCATGTGACTTGATATCAAAATTAACAAGGCGTTTAGGGGGCGTGATGAGGGCAGTGGCACACAGGTCATAACTCACGCCATATTTTGGCAACTGTTTTGATACAAACAAGAAGACATTTTGCAAGCCCGTGTTTGAGTTGCCTGTTCCAGCTGTTAAGACAGGGAGCAAAGGATAGGCGGCGCGCAAAACAAAAATATTGCGAGTGTTTGCGTGGAAAAACACATCCAGGCAGATCCGTTGATCCAGACACGTCAACAACCTCGTTCCCAGGGTCTCTCTTCTTTCTCGCTCTTGGGGCCACCCGATTCGCATATAATTAACCGCATCTTAGGGCGTGTTCTATTGGGGACAACCGTTTTCGGTTGGCTGGCTTGGTTGGATTTTTTTCGTGTTCTATTGGGAAAAAACCGTTTTCGGTTGGTTTGGTTGATCAACCATTTCAACCAGCTCTGAACCTGGTTGAAATGGTTGCCCGAAAAAAACGAAAATGGTTGAAAAGTGTTCTATTGGAACGGCTGTTCCGAAAATGAGGAGTGTGGAGTGCGGAGTGCGGAGTGCGGAGTGCGGAGTGCGGAGTGAAAAAAAAATTACTAAATGGAGTAAAAAAAAATTACCAAGTGGAGTGAAAGGAAAAATCACTAAATTTAAGTGGAATGCTGTTTATAATTTTACCCTAAATAAAAAAGGAGCGATTTTCTTTATATTTTGTTTTTAGGGTAACATTCGATAACAGTTACAGACAAATTTAAAATTTAAAAGAAGTAATGACAGAAAGAACAAACGTTTGCGCGACCATTGCCGATTGAGTTGTTTTTTATTGATATTTTACTGTTAATCCACGCTATTGTTGCCAATAAATTTGTTGTTAATGTGTATTTTATTCCAGTTTCAAATATGCAAATGTTTGGCAAGAAGAAGAACGCTTTCCACTGTTGTTGCATTTAAATTGGATAGAAAATTCAAGAAGATTTTTCAATTCAGCGAAATGATGTCAAAACTAGAAGGCATTCAGAATAAACAAGTTAAACAGTATACATGCCTTTTCCCCCCTTTCTCAGAGCCTCATTATAAAAACGGGGCCATTCAAAGTCACTTCACCTAAAGAAAAACAAACAAAGCCATTCAAAAGTCAGCCTAGCCTGCTAGCAAGTAAAAAACGTATTTTGTGGTGATCACATCTTGCATTGAATAAACGATTACACAGTTTTGTAGAAAATAACAATTTATTACACTATTCACAAATTGGATTTCTTTAGGGATTTCGAACAACTGATCACATTTTTTCTTTAAGAACCCTAATTGATAAATATGTAATGAATGCAAAGAAAGGTAAATTATTTTGTTGTTTTATAGATTTTCAAAAGGCATTTGACTCTATTTGGCACGATGGCCTGTTGTCCAAGTTAATTAATAATAAAATAGGCGGCCTTTTTTACCAGCTTACTGCAGATATGTATTCAAAATCAAAATGTGCAATTAAATGTGGAAACCAAAGAAGTTCTTTCTTCGATTACAACAGAGGTGTACGACAAGGATGTATTCTTTCTCCATTACTATTTAACCTATATTTAAATGAAATCCCACATATTTTAGACTTTTCTAATGACACAGACCCAATCATTTTACCAAACGGTTTATCCCTCAATTGCTTATTTCATGCAGATGTTTGATTTTAATCTCTAAAAGTGCATACGGTCTTCAGAAGCAAATTGACATTCTTCAGAACTACAGTGAAAATTGGTTATTGAAAATAAATCCCCACAAAACAAAAACATTAATTTTTCAAAAGCAAAATCAAAAAGCGACACGGGAAAAGTTTACTTTCTTCTTAAACGGTAAGCAGATTGCCAAAGCCTCAGAATACACCTACCTCGGCATAATCTTTAACTCCAATGGCAGTTTCATAAACTCCAAAAAGAAATTTGTGGAGAAAACTAGACGATCCTTTTTTGCTTGTAAACGCTATCTTGATTTTAGTAAACTTCCTATCAATATATGTAATAAGCTTTTCGAGACTTTATTTCTTCCCATGCTTCTATATAGTTCAGAAGTTTGAGGGGCATATGACAGTATCAATCCTAATAAATGGGAAAAAGACCCAATTGAAAGACTACATACTCAATTTTACAAAAATTACCTTGGCCTCAACAAAAGGGCTCCTAACGTCGTGTCCCGCAACGAAACAGGACGACTTTCTTTACAGCTAAACATATTTTCAAGAATGATAAAATTTTGGTTACATCTTGAAACACTCCCAGAAAATAGTGTTGCGAAACAATGCCTACGCATTTCACACCAATTGGCAACTGATGAAAAACCATCCTTCATATTTACAATCAATGAACTTCTCAAGAAATATAACATCAGCCCTCAAAATAATATTAAACCCTTTAATCATTATACTGATTTACAAATAATCAAGAATAATGTACAGAAAATAAAGCAACAAATTGCAATTGATTTGAAAACACATCAAATGGAAATAATACGATCTAATAGGAAGTTAAATTTCTACACCATCTTTAAAACTGACGTAAGCAAGTCTGAATATTTAGAACATATTACAAATCCGAAACACAGAAAAGCTGTAGCTAAACTTAGATCTGGAAATCACAATCTAAGAATTGAATCTGGAAGACACTGCACACCAAAAATTCCTGAACACCTTAGAATATGTCAGTATTGTCAATCTAACGAAATTGAAAACGAAACACATTTTCTATTGTACTGCAATCGATACAAAGATATTAGACAAACAGTGATGCATCACATCAAACTTAATTATTCCAACTATGATGTATTAACTGATCACAACAAAATTATATTTCTATTTAATAATTTAGATCCTTTCATTTGCAGAAAACTAGGATATTATATATTTCAAGCATTCGAATTAAGAGTCACTTGTACCACTGGACAAGGGCCCACTGCGATTAGTTAAAAATATTAATTAATTTAACCGACCTGTTATTTGTTATATTACTATTACTTATTACTTATATTACTTTATTTTTGTTTAGGCTATACCATATGTAAATTGGGAATGCTAATAAACTTGTTGTTGTTGTTGTACTCCATACCTACGGGACGAGAAAGTGAGACAAGCACCAAGTGGAACGTACGAAACCCTCCACCTAGCTTTGGGTCACCACATTTGCAGCTATTGGCCATCTTTCCGTTATTGATTTTGTTTTATCGATAATTGTATGCTCGATTTCTTTAGTTACTTTAGCAGTTGAATCCAACGGCAGAACAGACGTAGGTAGCTAAGGTCGCCACCTGTCAATATGACTCGAGTTTGAATCCCGGTGGTAACGGATTTAATGAATGACTTTTGTGTTAATTTGCATTACATGATATGAATAGAATTATATCTTGCCTTGCAAATCGCGCTGGACGAACGTTGGACGTACAGTATCTTGAATCCTGACCTTTAACTCGGCATCCTGTAAAGGATAGAAATTCAGTTATTTCCGCCACTTAAGGTTATTTTCTAACCTTTTGTTTTAATTTTCTACTTCGATTTTTATGTTCAATCGAAAGAAGGAAAAAGTGCTTCTAGGTTTCTCTTGTAATGTCACTACATTTGATATATGGGTTTCTCAAAGCTCCCAAATAAATTTCGATCCCTAAAGCTATTATAAACTTAGTCTGCTTATAAATGTTTATAATTATTTATAAATTTCTAGTGTGTTGTGTTATTATTATAATTGTTATTATTATAACAATTATAACAATTATTGTAAACGTAAGATTGTTGGAAATTTTTAATAAAGGTTTTATAATTTTTAAAAGTTGTTATTATTATTATTATATAACTATTTACAATACATTATTATTATTATTATTATTATTATTATTATTATTATTATATATACATATATATATTTTTTTTAATGTGGTTAATGGCAAAATAAATAAAATGAAATGAAAATGAAAATGAAATGAAACCATTAAAACTATTCTGTACAAAACTTGGCACTTCGGGTCAAAAAGGTTTTCAGGGCGTTTAAGGGCTCACTGACGTACATTTTCGAACCCGTTGCTAGGGACAGTAATGGCTATTGATTTTTATTAATTTTAATCGTTTATACATACGGTCAAATCTTCAACTCAGTCCTAAACCCAAAAATGACGTCATCGAGCCACGCCCATGATCACGTGACCAATAACGAAAAAATCTAAAATTTTTGATGTGTCGCATTTTATCGGAAAATCGTTGACGGTGTTACGGTATTTATTCATTTTCCCATCATCGTAAGTATGGATTTCGTTTTAATTTGAAAAATAGATTTTTTAGAGACATTTAAAATATTGATTTGTCCATAAAAATTGTATTGAAAATGATTTCAATAGACGCATACTTAGTTATATTCCATATCCAGGTTAGATAAATGTAACATTGAAAAATAATGAATCAAGTTAGAGACCGCCAAGAATTTAGGATTTTTCTGCAAACCGGAAGTAATCTGAAACGAGGGTACTGGGAACGAGGTTGAACCGGAAGTCATTTTATCAACGCATGCGCTATTCGTCTGACCAGAGATCTGTGCTTTAGTGGGTTCTCGCGGGGTTTTTCAGATTGGCTGCCGTAATGCCTGCGTCATTCACCGGAAATGATTTTTCACTTCCTTAGCAACGCGCGAGAAATCCGTCCGTGAGCCCTTAAGAAAGGAAAAATCAGAAAACGGCAAACTGATCCTAACGGCAAGGCGATGAAGGAGTAAATAAAAGAATAAAACAAAATTTTTATATGTATTCAAACGAATTTGCCCAATATTTCGGTTTGAAAACAAACCGAGACAGGGGACACGCGCGAAACAATTGCCTCGCGCCAGGAGGTTAGTGTGCCCTTCTATAAGCGAACAACAATCGATGTAAAAGTATTGCAGTACCTTGAAATTCATGTGGAAGGAGTTTTGACACCAAACTGCAGGATAATTTTCGAAAAATGATGGAAAACGCAGCATTGGAGATTTGAGCTGGTTTTGGAGGATTTTATAATATTTAGGTAACTCTCAAATAAAGCAAGGACCACTTGGACAAACAGCACGGCGAAGTGAAGCCGGATCTTGGTGTAGATCAGGATCAGCAGTATTGAATAAAACTTAAAACTAAATGCAAGGCTGATCGGACAGCTATAAAGGGTATTTTATTGCCCAATATTTCGGTTAGGCAAAACTAACCTTCATCAGGGGCTACAAAGAGCTAAGTAAAAATGGAGTAAAACGGTTACAAGATATAAAATGATTCAAATGAAAGATTAAATATGATTGGTTAACAAAAATAAACAGCAAAAACGTTTCCAAAGGCTACGATCTGACAAAATGATCGATGACGAAACAGCAAAATACCTCCAATAAAACTCTCCTAAACCAGGACGCTTTTACACCATTCCTAAAATACACAAACAAGGTCATCCTGGTCGCCCTATAGTCTCCAGCAATAGCCATCCCACAGAACGTATTTCCCAGTTCGTCGACTTCCATCTTCAACCACTGGTGACCAAACTTCCCTCTCACATAAAAGACACCACCCACTTTCTCAACAGACTCAACAGTATTGGTCAACTACCTGACGGTGTTTTACTCGTTACCCTCGATGTATCTTCACTTTATACAAACATACCTCACAAAGACGGAATCCAAGCGTGCAGCGATTTTCTAGACCGACGACTCAATCCCACTATTCAGACAACCAGACTGTGTGATCTCATCCGCATGATCCTCACCAATAACACGTTTACTTTCAATGGACAACACTACCGACAAATTAATGGAACAGCGATGGGCACAAAAATGGCTCCCTCCTACGCCAATCTCTTCATGGGAAAATTTGAGGAACACGCCCTAGCGGGTGCTTCGCATTCTCCCCTTATCTGGTGGCGTTACATCGACGACATCTTTCTTTTATGGTCGCATGGAGAAGAAAAATTAAATGATTTTATCACATACTTAAACAACCTACATCCTACAATCAAATTTACCAGTTCCTTCTCCTACAACGAAATCCCCTTCCTTGATGTTAACGTAATGCTCATCAACGGCATCCCGTTTAGCATGGCCTTACGATTGAGAAGAATTTGTTCTACGGATGAGTACTTTAACACACGTTCGAACGCACTCACATCCCATTTAAACAAGAGAGGATATAAACACCGTTTTATTGAAGAAGAAATAGAGAAAGTACGTCTGATTCCTCGCAGCGAAGCCCTCGAGACATCTAAGAAAAAAGAGTCTAACAGAATCCCATTTGTAGTAACATTTAATCCAGCCCTTCCGAACATACGTCGAACCATTTTCAACAATCTGAACATTCTTCGTTCTTCACAACGATGCAAAGCAGCATTCCCTTCTCCTCCTCTCATATCGTACCGGCGATGCAACAACCTCCGTGACATTTTAGTCAGAGCCAAACACCGCAGACCACCCCCCCCCCCCCCCCCCCCAAACACCAGGAGCTTTCCGCTGTAACAGAAATAGGTGCAAAACGTGTCCTTTTATCTCAGAGGGAATCACGTTTTACACCTTTTTCTCTACAAACAAACAACAACGAATACGACACCACATCTCTTGCTCATCTACGAATCTCATATATATGATACAGTGCTGCAGATGCAAAGTACAATACATAGGAGAGACTAAACGACATCTCAGCGACAGATTTGGCGAACACAGACGCGCAATCGAAAAAGCCATTAACCAACATCACATTCATCAGCCTACCGCCGTTTCAGATCACTTTACTCTTCCTGGCCATTCAATCAACGACATAGAACTCATTCCCCTTGAACTCATTAACTCTGACGGAGACGCCATTCGTAAGGCCAGAGAAGCATTTTTAATTTCCAAGGGCAAGACTATTGAACCCTATGGGATTAACAGACGCGATGAAACTTAATATACTTTCTATTTTTATAGTAGCCTTTGGAAACGTTTTTGCTGTTTATTTTTGTTAACCAATCATATTTAATCTTTCATTTGAATCATTTTATATCTTGTAACCGTTTTACTCCATTTTTACTTAGCTCTTTGTAGCCCCTGATGAAGGTTAGTTTTGCCTAACCGAAATATTGGGCAATAAAATACCCTTTATAGCTGTCCGATCAGCCTTGCATTTAGTTTATAATATTTACAGAACTAGTGAATACTTTTTAACGGTTCACACGATTTGCAATCGGCTTATAATTCAGATTTAGCAAGCATTGGGAAGGCTTCTTCCAGAAATTTGGGTTCGTAGATTGTTTAGTCAAAGAGCATGAAGTATTTAAAATTTTAAGAGAATTTTAGGGCTAAATTTTGATTGCGTTAATTCTTCCGCATTTCTTCTCCAACGATTTTGCTGAAACTTGGTAAGGTTATGTATTAAGTCAATGTAAGCTGATTCTAGAAATTTAACACAAATATAACAGCAATTTTTTTCACAGGGTGCGATTTTGTTCAAAAAGTGGGGTTCATTTAAGCCCGATTATCACTAAATATATTTCTTCCCATGAAAATCGAATTCTATCATATTATTGCTAAATAATAGCTGTAAGTTTTAATTCGCAAAGTTTTAGAAGCATCGCTTTAGAGCCGGAAAAGTTATGAGACAAAGTTTGTCATAAACGAGTGCGCCCGAAATAACAACGAGCCACCTTAAAGATTTTCATAACCCTTCCAATTTACTTTCACAAGCAAAACAGAATATTAAGACTAGTCTCATGAATCACCAAATCAATCTACAAATAAAAATCTCAAACTTACAATTTTCAAAAATGATACAAAACATTCTGTTTTCCTTAATTATATAAAAAATCAAAAACACAAGAAAGCTGTTACTAAATTTAAGTTAGGGAACCACAAATTGAGAATAGAAACTGGAAGATATTCAATACCAAAAACTCCAGAAAATTTAAGGATATGCACTCACTGCAATTCAAATTCTGTTGAAAATGAAATCCATTTCCTTTTTCATTGTGAATTATACGCTAATCTCAGAAGTACCTTTTATGATGAAATAGATAAAAGAAATAGACACTTCAAAAACTTAGATAATACATGCAAAAGTATGTTTCTGTTTAACAGTGTCTTCAGATCCTTTTATTTGTAGATCAACGGCTGCTTTTATATTTAATGCCATGAATAAGAGAAATGAAGATACGTTTTAAAATTACACATAAGAAATAATTCCATATTATATACACAATACTGTTATTTCCTCTATTTATTTTATTTTATTTATAATTAATCCTGATATAGTAATGTACACTGAAATTCTTTTTGTACTTTTTTTATTATCTGGTAATACCATGTATAGAAATGAAAATACCTGAATAAACTCATTCAGCCGATAGCACAACAACAAGAGTCATATCTCAAAGATACGACTCATTTCATCAAGTTCGTAGAACAAACGAAAGTCCCAGAAAACACAGTCCTTGTTTCTATGGACGTAACGAGGGCAACGAATATCCCACAAGAGGAAGGAATCAACATAGTATGCAAGGCCTATGACGCCTTTCACAAAAATGAACCTCCTATTCCCACACGACTACTTCAAAAAGCGCTCAGACTTATCTTAACAGAGAACTCATTCCATTTTATGGAAAAAACTACCTTCAAACCGATGGAACTGCCATGGACGCAAAATGGCAGTCGCTTTTGCAAACATTTTCATGGCAAAGGTAGAAACAGAAATCATAAGTCAAAGTGCTTTAAAACCGCTTGTTTGGAAACGTTTTTTGATGACATTTTTTCCCTTTGGGACACAACCAAAGGAGAAATACTACAGTTCATTGAACATGCAAAAAAAACATGATACAAGCATAAAATTTACGGCTGAGATACCCGAAACAGAAATATGCTTCTTGGACACTAACGTTTATAAGGGCGAGAGATTCATAGCTGAATCGGTGCTCGATGTACGCACCCATTTCAAAGCAACTGAAACTTTTCAGTACATCCATTATTCTACATGCCACTCATCTGGAGTCAAAAAAAGGCTTCATCAATTGAGAAGCTCTCAGCCTTCTCAGAACTAACTCTTCAAAAACATTATTTCAAGGGAACATATTAAATATAAAATAACTTCAAAACACATCTACTTGAAAGAGGGTTACCCAGAGAATTTGGTTCAAAGGGTCCTTCCAGAAGTGACTTTTGAAGACAGAAATAAAGCGCTCCAACAAAAACAATTCAAAAAGAAGACAAGAAAATCCTGCCTTTTGTAACGAAATATCATCCATCGGTGCCTAACTTTAAACAGATCCTCATGAAACACTGGCATCTTATAAAACAGCAGCCATTACTGAACGAAATATACGAAGAACCGCCCCTAATATCATACAAAAGGGATCATTCTCTAAAAGACCACAAATTTATTGACAACAGCGGCGTGGATTCACAGTAAAATATGAATAAAAACAACTCAATCGGCAATGGTCACGCTTTCGCCACGCTGTCTTGTGGCTGCGCAAATGTTTGTTCTTTTTCTTTTAAATTTAAAATTTGTCTGTAACTGTTATCGAATGTTACCCTAAAAACAAAATATAAAGAAAATCGCTCCTTTTTCATGTAGGGTAATTCCACTTAAATTTAGTAATTTTTTTTTCACTCCATTTAGTAAATTTTTTTTTTCACTCCGCACTCCACATTTTCGGAGCAGCCCTACTGGAACGCCTCAACGAAATCAACCAAAACCGGTTTAGGTTGAATCGGTTGATCCCAATAGAACACGACCTAATTAACATCTAATTACCGCATGCAAGCAGTTAAAGTAGGCTCAATTCACCTGCTGAGATATAACGAAAATAGAGCTGATCTTAAACTGGCTTTTGTCTTTCACTTGAACATTTTACATAAAGTAAAACTCATTTTTTTTTTTAATAAAAGAAAGAAAAAGATCAGAAGGGTGTATGCCTCGAACCCGAGTCGTTTGCTTCATAACTAATGCCCATATCCACTACACCAACGAGGCTACAATCACAGATGCTGTAATCCGACCCTAAATTACACTAGACAAAAGTGTTGGGAAGGTTGGCAGTTTTTACCATTGGATTCTTTCTCTCCCCTCCCCCTTTTACAATGTTGGTTATAACTAGAATTTTTTAATGCAAAATTGTTGGCTGAAATCCCAACATTGGAAAGCGGGAGTGGAGGAGACTCTGAAGAGTGACAGTTGATCATTATTTAACGTCAACAGAGCATCGGTGTAATTCCGCACTTACGCTATTCGTTTTTACAACCTTCCCAACTACTTTCGTCTGCAATTGTAGCTTAACACATTCATAGAGTTACCCATAACCAGAAATGAAAGCTAACCGTTTTCAAATCAGTGCTTAACCCTAAACACTGCAGATCAGTGACAAACTGGAGCTCTTTTCTCTCAATTCTTTGTCTAACGTCAGTAATATTTTTACATTTACATTTACATTTACATATATTTGGTCGGTAAAAACCGTTAGGTTATCACACCAACCGTAAAAAAATATAAATAAATAAATGAATAAAAATAAGTAAATGAATAAAATACAGATATATCAATATATAAAATAATTGTATAAAAATTAAATAAAAAAGACTATATAAACTATATATAACTATTGTTTAAGAAAAGCTGCTAACCTATATTTAAAAATTTCTAAGGAAGATGATGAAACAATGGCCTCAGTGAGGCAGTTCCAGTCCGCTATAGAACACATTCATAATATAAAGAATACTACTGTTAGGTAGTACTTCAAATTAATTTTTTACATGCAGCATTGCGTTTTAGCTCGGTGATTCGTATACAGTTTGTAGCTGAGATGTTACCACACTAGTACGCTGCTGATAGACAGTGTCTCAATGCTGAATCAATTTAGATGCAGTTAAAAGACGAGTGTAGACCTGTTTTTAGTTACTGAACCAGGGGCATAGCTAGGATTTTTCAAAGGGGGGGGGGGGGGGAAATCACACTGTGTCACACCCAAGGTACTTACCAGATTGTCGTGTCGACACCCACGCTGTGTTTTAAGAAAATTATCTCACTTGGCGGGGGGGTCACGGGAATCCCAGGATCCCCCCTAGCTACGCCCCTGTAAACAGCGACCATCCTTGGTGCAGGAAAAAGTGGTCGAGAAAAGAGAAAAATCAGGTAGTTTCTTGGTGTTACAGATGGTGTGATCACCAAATGACGTAAAACAAAACATTCAAAATACACTGAATACCCACACCACAACACAAAAGCTAACGAACAATGGCTTCCGCAACACCAAGAAACACCCAAAAATCAAGACAGACTGTGAAACGAAACGGTCATTTACAAAGTGGTCGCTTGAGAGCGGAGTTGACTGTTCACATATTCATTTTCATCATTTCACGAGGTATGAGACTCACAATTGACCAAACACCCATCTGGCTTTCGGTGTAGCAGTGGTTGAGCGTTTGCAATGGTAGGTCGTGGGTTTGAATCCCTTCGAGGCAGGTTTCAATTGCGCCTTCTTCAGTTGCGGTAAAACTACGACAATCACATGCTCTTTAATTCTTTCAACCGCACTTCATGTGAACTGATTTTCATTTACACATTATCATGGGTAATTAGTCGGTTTGGATCCATATAGATTGAAACTTCAGGAAAACAAGCGAACTCTATGAAACTGATACTGCCGACAGCTGGCTCACAGATAACGAAGGAAAAAGTAGAGGAGGATTTAAAGGAGCCACAAACATATTTGTATCTGTCCACCAAAAACCTAAAAAATAATGGTCCAGCTTTGTTAACAATATTACTCAAGGAGTGCACAGAAACTAAGAATGGTTGTCTTTGGTTGCAGATGGCCTGGATAGAAATGGATTGCAACTTGGAAAAAATGGCCAATTTTTTCAAGTTGTTCCCTTGTGTCTTGGAAAATTTTCTAAAAATGACAATGGTTTATACTTTCTTCAAGTAAATCGCTTGATATTTTCATCTCCATGCTCTAAGATCAATTTCATGTAAAGGGAAGGTACTTATATAGTTGGTGTTATTTGTTGAAAACACAACAAAATCCCCGTGATATTTCCCTGTAAGACCCCGATGAACCAACAAAATTGAAATCAAAAACCAAAACAATACCACTTTGAAGTTTATTCAAAACAAAATCAATTACATACAAGCCTGACTTTACACACGCATTTTAGCCTTAAGAATTCCACTGTGAAGTTCAGAAGTATTCTTACACTGGATGAAAAACACAAAATTCAAATACACACTGCATGGACTTGGCAGTTAAAATATTGTAACAATACACAGCTCATTCCTTAGGCTTCTAAATCCAAACCCAAACCAATCTTGTGGCCTCCTTGATTGAGATTTTTAGCGTCAACTTGTGAAGACAGAGTAATCTTGATTCCATCTCGCAAGCGATGGGTAAAGGCCAGACCCACTAGGCTGGTGTTGTTCACTTTGGTCTGTAAAAGAAGGAAGCAAAAGACCATGAGAGATTATTAAACAAATAAAATCAAATTTAAAAAAATTGGAATTTCAGTAGAATCTACAGAGTGGCTATAATTTACACTGTCGTCCCGGATTGAATTGGAAGGTGGCTGGCAATTTGGTAATTTTTTAATTCATTCTGTGTGGCTCTTTATATACAAGATAGTTCTAACTTTTGTGGCTGGCAATCTGATAGTTTTTTACTACATTCTGTGTTGAAATTTAGTTTAAATATACACCTCAATTTAACGGCCAATACTTAGCATTTACACATAGAGAACTTAACAAAGGAGCCTGGCAGCAGACATGTAGACTGTGATTAGCGTGTACATGTCTTTGGAGTTTTTTTTTGTTTGCACACTGCAGTTTTACAAAATAAATTTAACTGCAGTAATTCAATGCAGTCCACTGTTTTAACTACTTAGTTGCTTACCCTAATAGATGTGTCCTTGTCAATATCATACTTGCAACCAACTTGGAATGAAGTGTTGCTGCTACCAGAAGCCCAGTTCAGCTGCGCCGCAGCCTCAAGATTGCTGTTGATCTACAAGGAGATCAGATCTTGAATTATAGAGCAAGCCATAACAAGTTAACTGGGTAAAAGATACATGAAGAAATAGTCAAATTAAAGAAATTTGACACACTGTACCTTGTGATAAATTGATCCAGTGAATCTGGAAGCATCATTCCTAGAAAAATAAGGAGATTTAAAAACTAAATTAGAAATTTTACAACTTTGTTTTTAGCCACAAAGACATAGAACATCTAAGTTTCTGTTTGAGACAGTGTGAAGTGCAGGACAAGCACTGTTTAACACAGTGAGAGTCTACAGTGCAACTCATGCAAAACTTAGTAGAATTCGGTGTTTTTTAGATCGCTGTTATAAATGCAAATGTCTTGAATCCAGGAGAGAACCCAGCCAATTGACTTCTTATATCTATGCGTGCATTCATAACAATTTAGAATGTAATTTTTATAAGATTTATATTTCATTACTGCTTGTAACTTACGATATGTTTTTATCTTAAAGTGCCACTACGACTAAAATTTTTGTATTTCTTTTCCACATTTTTCAACACAAATGTATCTAACAGGTTTAGACAAATGCGAATTGCTATAAATTAGATTGATATATCCTTACACAGCCCAGAAATAGCGAAAAACCCAAGAAAATCACGTAAAATCCGTCCACCATTACTCCGTTCATAAATCCGAGCCCACATTCTACTGGTTTGCAATCTGGTACACGTGACTTGATTTGCGACATCAATGACTCAATGCGGTTCCCTCTGGGTCACAGACAACAAAGCCAAAAGGCACGTGTTGAGTCACTGACATCACAAAATCTTTAGGCCGACTCGATCCAACTCTCAGGGTTCGGGCCTGGTCATTTTTTAATTGAGTTATGGCAGCAAGCCGAATTCCAAATGTAAAGTTAAAATAATAGCACTTCCCATACGAGTTTTCTGAAACTGCGCAAGGTAAGTAACGAGTACATATAATTATTTTCAAAATATGAAGAGAACAGAAAATGTATATTTTTTATCACAGTGGTACTTTTAGGAGAACAAAAACTTTTATTCATTAACATTTCTACTTCAAAATTCTATAGACCACCAGACAACAACTGTTGTATAATGTTAAAGCTTTCACAAGCTGAATACACCATTGTGATTTTACAGTGTGCTTTTGTTCTTCATCAAGAACAGAGCTACACCTGATTGAAGAAACGTTGTCATTTAAAAAAGCATAAACCATGAACGATGAGACCGAATGGGATTCTGGGTAGGCAGCATTGGCAAACTAGTTATATTCTATTTCTTGATAATCAAGATGTTTTCTTTGTTTGAGGCATTTAAGAGCATGATTTATGTATTCTGTGTTAATATAATGTATATTCTGTCACAGACTAAGATTAAATTTTCCAACTTCCCAGTAAGCCTTTGGGTCGCGTCGTTCATGGTTTACGCTTTTTACCTGACAACGTTTCTTCAATTTGGTGTATACTCACACAGAGGAGTGAATCTGGAAGTCATCTGATCGGTAACCAAATGAAAAGTTGTTGGCAATTAACTTTGACTTGGCAGTATCATAAGCAGCCTGATAACCAGCTACCCAACCTTCATATCTGCAAATACAACAGAAACATTTCATCACAAGTACTAATTACTTGGGCGTAGCAACCAAGTATTAAAATGCAGTTTGGTCATACACAAATGTGCAGTATTGCGCAACTCTGGGGATGGCGGGATTGTTCAAACCTTCACCGCGGTCACACCTCCAAGGCGTTTTTCGTTTTATTTGGTGGCATTCATTTAGTATCAAGTGGAAACGTGGGCAAGGATGTATAAAATAATTAGTTTATGTAACCATCTTTTCATCTTTCCGGCTCAAAATAACGAGCTTCTTTTCGATCGTTGAAAACTGATCAAAACGCTTCGTGCCTGAGCAAAATTGTGTTGGCAAATGGCGCCGACAGTTCTGCGGTTCATAGTTTTCAAACGCTTAGAACTTTTTTTAGTAAACTTTCAAAACGGTTAGTGAGTTGACAGTATATTGTTAATATATGAAACTTTTAATAAACAGTGAAAATGACAACCTATACTTTGAAGTACTTTGGTTAACTTTTGCAAATTTCTCTCGTTTGACCGCGGTGGAGTACACCTGTTGTTTGTTGATGCGAGGCGAACGTCACAAAGTGCAAGTTGTGTTTTCTCTGTTGCATCTAACAGTTTCATATTCAATATGCGTAAGGAAATTACTCAAGAAGACACTGCGAAAGTATTTGACACTCGCGATTTTTAAATTCTACGATACCTTCATGACGGAAACCCGCTAAAACATGTTTAAATGAACATGAAGAAAATAATTTAGACGAATACATACATTATAGCGCTTATTTAATAAGAACTGAACAGTGGACAGCGAAAGAAGAAATATAAGCGTGGTAGGAATCCCAATTAATTTCACTTCTTTCGGTTGTTTGCCTTTCATTAATTTTTATTTCGTGAAGTTGAAGGAACAGACTTTGGGTGCAAAAATTCACCGCCGAGAGAACATGTAAACAATGCACGCAGTGTCTTGCGAGACGTTTCTTGCCAGTTTTGCTTCCGCTAGTGAATGATTTTTCGGGCGAAAATAACCTTAAAGCGATCACTTTTTCATTTAATTTTCTTTTCTGTGTTTCGGATACAGACGAATAAAAACTGGACATATTTTCGTGTGTCTGATTGCGAGATGTTTTATGAAACAGCTGCGTTATGCGTTACTGGAAAGGTTTCAAATTACTTTCACATTATGCAAATTGCAACATTTTTACCTCAACTGAAAAAATATATTTCAAAGGACTAAATTTGTTTCTCTCCTCCTAAATTATCACTTCTGTCATTAACTTTGATTAAATTTATAAGTTTCATTCAAACTTTATTATAATAACGGCGGGAATACTTCCAGCAAAACTTTCAATTGGAAAAGTTGTTTTGACCTCGGGTTACATCATGGCTTCGAAAGGCCACTAGTGTCGGAAACACAGACCAGCTAGTTACAAGATTTAGCTAAAACCAATAACAACCATCGGGAAACTCTGACATACGGCCTTTTTTTCAACGGTAAGTACAAAGTAGGTATTGATTTGTATTTTTCAGTATGTGCTTGTCTTTTGATACAATGGACACGCTACTTTAATAATTTGCGTGCGATCTCGCACGCTAAGTGTACTGTGTCTTCTTGTTTTATCCGAATACTCCCTATCATCAAACCGTGTGAAATAATGTGCATGCAGATTCCCAAGACAATTATTCTCCAATATGCCTAATACAACAACGCCCAAGTATACGCTCCCACAGCGTCTTGTTTACAATTGCACACCAAAAAAAATCACAATGTAAATAAGATACAGAAAATAAGGTCTTAGACCATTGTGTGGAAGGTTCATTTTTTTCTTTGTCCCACCCTTGTAAAATGATGAACATTACATCCCATCACTACCATGAAAGAGGTTTTGAAATTGTTTCTTAACAATTTGGTTTTTTAACTTGCATAGATTTTGGTGATTTTATTCCCTAATTTCCTCTGCCTTTAACAATCAGTTTGAGAAGTTATATCAAACACTCAAAACAGTATTTCATCAGATTTCCAAACACCTTGAAGTGGGTTAAAAAAAACTCATTAGTGTACAAATAAAATATGTTTTAGCTACAGAAAGAAAACAAACACTACACTGAAGGGCTGACACATGACAATAAACAAAACAAAACAACAGCATGAGCAAATACTTTGGGTAAGAGTGGCAAAACTATTAAAGCTGCAACTCTGGGTGAACTTGTATGTATATATACTTTTGATTGTTTAAGCCAATTTTGTTGTTGTTATTGTTGTTGTGTACTATACATACCCCACAACTGCTGATGCTTGGACTGCTGGTCCAGCAAAATCAAAGTCAACATCTCCAGTACCATGGAAGTAATCCTGCTTGTAGGCACTCTTTATCTTGGCTGACTTCTTCCTAAACAACACAATTTTGGACAGAAAGAACATTGCTTTAGGATGATAAGTTAGTTATTGTAAAATATTAATGAAATGTTTACACTTTTGATTCTCACCTTGTGAAAGATGTATCCCATCACATTCAGATGGGTGCCCCCAACAAAAAAGCCTGTTTTGTTTTATCTCAAAAGATCATCTTTGTATTAGATTCTATGTTAACATGCACTGCATCATGGAGTAGTAATATGAGGAACAGCTTAACTTATGTGTTCTGGCTTGAATCCTGGCAGTAGAAGTATACAAGTGCAAAAGTTTTCCCCAACTCACCCAGTGTTAGGTGCAAAGCTTGCATCAAATTCCATCTTAAGTCCTTTGGCTATCTACATCAGCAGGATAACAAAATATTAATAAGGATTTTAGTATCGGCTATCTACAACACAAAGGAGTAACACAATATTATGATATTTAGTCTTGGCTGCCTGGACTGGTATGTTTCAGAACTTGCATTTTTCTGCACTTTAAGAAATACCTGATCTTCCACCATGATATTTGTGGTCAGGATATTGTCTGTTGTCCACTTGTCAGAAAAGGTGACACCTGTCATACCAAACAAAAATACAGAATCAGTGTCAACAGGAAAAAGACAACAACAACAACAACCTTATTTGTGCTCAAGTAAAGTTTCACAGAAATCTTTAGCCTGAGAAATCTGAAGACATTATATGACCCCACAACATTCCCTTAAGAAAAAATGTCTGGCTTTAGTTGTTCAACAGGTGGATAATACGATCTACAGGATAAATCTCTATAAAGTGGATAACACAATAAATTGAAGGCTGCGTGGAATAAGACCCTTAGTGACTTTTGATGTAACATCAAATTCTCCCTGTGTTTCACAAGAGAATACAAGGCAATTTGGAAGGAGAATCTGGAAGTTTATCACAAGTCACTTAGGGCTTTTTTCCAGGCAACTCTTCAATTGTTAATGCTCACAGAGGATAGCATTATCCACTCTTTGAATAACTGGCTATATTCTAAAATAAGAACATATAAAATGGCTGTGTATTTTTTAGCTTGAAAGCAGCCCCACTTGTTTTGTGAACTTTAAATTTTATTGCTTAGCTTTTAAAACTAAGAAAATTCGATATGTAATGTACACATTACGCACACAAAAATAGCTTTCCGGGCTCCAAAAGTTATCGGGAACCTTTAACAGTCCCCAATGAATATACGGATAGAAGAACTGTTCAATTGTCTGAATCTGAATCACTAACCATAATCAGAATACTTGTATTTTGTTTCCAGGCTACCAAACACCTTCCCTGAGTCATTGTTTGATGAACAAGATGTTATGAATTCCTAGAAAAAGAAACAAAAATGTACATCAGACACTGCTTGCATGTGCTATACATTCAAATATATTTGTTTTCAATTTATGTCTTGTAACTGACCACTCCTTTCTTTGTTTTTGTTTTCAAATCAAGTTTGACTGCTCCAAATCCTGCAACAAGAAAACAACACACATTTAGAACTTTCTTGTTCACTTTGTAACTATAAAAGATGTTTATTATTACAGCCCTCTAATGCTGTGTTCTATTGGGATCAACCATTTTCGGTTGGTTGGATTTTTTTCGTGTTCTATTGGGACAAAACCGTTTTCGGTTGGTTTGGTTGATCAACCATTTCAACCAGCTCTGAACCTGGTTGAAATGGTTGAAACCGAAAATGGTTGAAAAGTGTTCTTTTGGGACACCTCAACCAAATCAACCAAAACCGGTTTAGGTTAAAACAGTTGATCCCAATAGAACACAACCTAAAACTGTAGTAGGACAGCATAACAGTATTTGTAGACAGCAATATGCGGCAATTAATTGACTGAAGGCACAAGATCACAGGATTTCAGCACATTTTGAGAAGGCTACCAGGGTTCTCCCTCTCTTTCAGTACAGCAGGTAAAATAATTTCTAAAGGTCTTAGTAACTGGTGAACTCAGGTTTCTAGTGATATCACAGATAATCCAGGCAGTAATGAATGTATTATGCTGCTATCATTCATTTGCTTGAAATAAAATTAAGTAATGCTCCACATAAGAACGATGGCAAACTTTATTGTTCTGCGGCATTGGCTCTTTCCCACATAGAATATCTTTGATTTCCAGAATAGAGGAGGAGCTGATGATTAATAATTATATTTCATTATAAAAATAAAGAAAATCCATTTCTGTCTAATAAATTTTAGGAAATGTTCATGCTAGACCAATCAGAATAGCAGAAGACAACAGCTAATAATTTTGCTTTTTTGATGAAGTTCCCCAAATACAATATCTTTTAAAAATTGTATTTTGTGTGATTGGGTCTCAAATTACTTGAAACCTTAAAAAATTAGACAAAATGCACCTTGAACCTTAACTTTTTAGCAGTTTTTAAGTCTAGGCCAATGAGATCACTAGTTTTAACAATGAAAAAAGTTAACATTCCATCATGCATTGCCGTTCAGCACTATCCTTCTTATGCGCATCATTACTTATTGTGTTATAAATAAAATCAATCTTAGTTCTTGGTTATGATAAGTTTACAGTCTCTATATTACAATAAAGCTTACCATATCCCTTGCCAAACACATCCCTAGACTCTTTACCAAGGTCATCATACTTTGGTGGAACTTTACCCATCGTCTAAAGCAAAATAATTAAGTCCAAGTGTGTAAACAAACGTTCAAAAGTAGCAATACAATACAATATCCTTTATTTGTTTTCCCAAATGGGATCTTCCAAACAAGTTTACAATAAATAAAATGTAGAAATAGAAATTACAATAATGGAAATGACTTATAAAACGAATACAATACTATTACAAAGAAAAAAATTTCGAGTTGCTCAGAGAAATTATCTATTGAGCCACTCACAAAGGTCCTGATCACATGCTTAAAATGGAAAGCAGCACAAACTGATGACAGGAAAAAATAAGACTAGACAAGAGGACATTGGGTTATTACAGAAAAACTCCACACACCCCCGACGGATGGCATGATTTTTTTTGACTCCTCCATCCACCTGGATTTCCTGGCTCGCTAGACCCCCCTCCTGCCCAGATTTCAAATAAACTTTTGGAAGCCCTAAATTTACAGGCAATGAAAAAAAAAAATCATGTAATCGCATTCAGGTAATCCTTTTTTTATAATTTTCAAAACTGTGGTGATTAGTGCTATACATGTGTATATTGGTGAACCTTGTTTTTAAATAAATATTGCGTGGCACATCATAAAACACCCGTGATTTTGAAATGAAATGTTTCTATAAAACTTGTTCCTTAAATAACTGCTTGCAATGTTTTAGTGTTTCCAGGCTTCACAGTTTCTCAAAGTGTTGTTGCAAATACACAATTTTGTTTCATGCAAATTTTGTTTGAAATTTAATTTGATCGTGCACTGTTTTTTCATCATCATGAATCCAAAATATCTTTTCTAAAGGTCAAAACTTTTGAATGAAACTCGCATTTCCCGTGGATTTTTCTGGAATAACCCATTGTTTATTTTAGTAATCTTGTTATTGAAATCAAAAAGTAATCAACTGTCAGCCACTATACTGCGAAGACAAGTCCTTTTTTTTGAAATATATGAACCTAACTTTATGTTCAATGTGAGGGGGGAGAAAAATGATAAATCTTAGAATTGATACACAACCATCTCCCAACACCTTTTGGTCACAATCCTCATCAGAAGAGAAAAATAAGCTGTCTTGTATGTATTGTGTCAAAATCAACTTTTGGTCATAAGATGGCATCAAGTTTTCTTTACAATAGAGACCTTTATAAGCAATTAGAATGCTAAGGTCCTGGACATTGCAAACAACATATGATAATTGAAGCTTTCCTTTTACGAGATGCTTCTGCTTTTCTCCCTCCCTTGCAATTTGAATTTTTACTCCCAATCAGCTTAAGGTTACAGTGTACCTTCAGGGGTGTCTCCAGTATAACAGCTCTAGTGTCTTAAGATTACACTTAACATACCTAAACCCAGATATCAAATTAAAGCTTATAGAGCTGGCTATCTAAATATGAAAACCATTTGGTAATAAAGTGAAAAATTGGAATGATCGCACGGAAATGGCTCTTGACGAAAAAGTTTTTGGAAATAAGAAATTCGTCGACATGTTTTTGTTGATTATATGTTAGCCTAGCTTAGCAAATTTGAGGAAAATCGAACAAATTTTCTTGGAGTTGTAGCTCTTTAAAGTGTCCCCAACAAGCGAAAAATTAACTTTGAGAAAACAGCGCTTAAAAAAACATATCACTTCATAAACAAACTCCGCCCACAAAAGTTATACTGTCATTTCTCCGTCAATTTTCACTATTTTTCGATAATTTTTTTTGAATGAAAGTTCATTCTGTAAACCCCCCAAAAAAAAATTCGATAAATTTTCTATCTGAAGGTACACTGTAACCTTAAGCCAATACTGGAAGATCTAAAATACCTAAGGCTGAATATAATAACTCCAAGAATAAATAAATGGAAATTAATGAACGAAAATAATATGAAGTTTTTTCTTTTGACCGGTCTGCGACTTGAAGCAAAGAGGGAAGCGGTTGACTTCTGGTTGCTGGAGACCTTCATGACATCAACACTTTTGTTGCTCAAGATTATGAACACCATCAAGAATAGCAAGTCCAGGAAAAGACCAGCTCAATACTATTTGATTGTTAACAAATAAATATGTTTTTAAAAATATTTTTTAAATTTTCACAAAACGAATGCGAAATATTGCTAACCACTTCTGTGACTGAAAAATGAAATTTACAACAAAGCCTGAATTTGAAATTACGCAAAGAAAGCAGAACATTCCTGTACTAGAGAGAAAGCGCTAAGCAATCATAATTTTTGATCAGGAGAATTGTACACAAATTTTTACCAATGAACCATCCTTAACTGATTTATTTTATTAACGGATTAATATTTGCACAAAATCGAAATGTACATAATCATATTGATAAATTACGAAAGGGAAAAATCGACTGGTAGAATTTACCGCATTCTCACTCGTGATTCAAGCGGCTCGTATCAATAATGACGCGCCAACGTGGAAATCCACCATGTCAAGTTCCAAATGTCATGGCCATGGTTAAAGAGATTTAGACATGCATGTAGGAGCGATTGTTTTAGTTTATGTTTTCACACACAAACACTCAACAATAATGATGAAATAAGATGGTGACTATTGCATGTATGCCTTTGTCAACTCCCTCAACCATTTCAATCGCATCAATATTTTGCTATATAAGTTTTAACAAAGACTGATCGTTAAGGTATCTCAAAACCAGTGATGTATCTCACGAAATATATGATGCAATGCTAGTCATGTGGAAGCAAGTTTCCAACAACGGTAGGCGGGCTTTCAAGTTCTTCAGACAGTGAATTTATCATGAATCATCAGAAAATTAAGATGCCACTCGCCACGCGCAACATGTGCCGTGACCGAGTGATATTCCAAGACTACAACGATTTCACGACGAATATCTACAATAAAGCAATAAATCCTGTCCTAACAGCTAAACACATGTTTGATGATAAGTTCTGTTTCCCAGTTAGGTTGACAGATGTAAATACGGCTAAAAATCCTACCTTATTTCCCTACGACTGGGAGTACCTGACTTCCTTTCTGCTGGACTTGGCAGAGAGTGCAATATGGCGTGGGGCGACTGACTGAAAATGCAGGGGCTGCGTTATGTAAGATTATCCAATTATCCTCTTTCAAAAATGCTACCTGAGTGGGAGTGGGAAGGGGCGGTGCTCAAATTCCTCGCTTTTTCAATCTATTGTGTTCGGAAAATGGACAAACATTTATTTGGCTAACAAAGAAAATAACCCGGCCAAAAAATCAGAAGAGAGAGTTAAAATAAGAAAATAATTTTTAAGTACGTAAATTCACACACGTTAGTCGGAATTAAAAAAAATTCTGGAATTTGTTTAAGACTTTTAACTCATTGAGCAGTTGATGAAAAATTGTTGTTCTTTGGTGTTTTGTATCCATCATTTACATGTGTAATGCTTGTGAGAACTGTGTTGAGTTTTGTTGTCTGTTTCCCCGCAACAAAAATATGCTATGGTCCGGCCTTCCTCAACTGGCAGTGACAAAGTACAAGGAATTTTAATAAGTTTTACACTGACGATAAAAAATCACTCATCATACGTACATCAACCTCGTGCATAACGACAGAAAATATACGATTTTTCGATGACTAGAAGAAGCAAGGTCAGCGAGGACCAGCGAGGTTTCCCGCAAACTTCTGTTATTGCGTGACAGCGGGAGATTGAACCCCTAATTACATTGTCGCCTAGCAACGGCGTCTAGGTCAGCTGGAGGCCGTGGACGTGAAGAGGAACAATAAAAAACAAAATGACTGAAAAGGCCAGCGTTTTGTCGTGGAGGGGTTCGGATAAATACTACAACCCTTACATTGGTCGAGGAGAAGTACTTTTTACAGGTGAGATGTCTGTTCAGATGTCGACGTAAAAATTCAAATCATTTGGAACGAACAAACGTTCTTTTGCCGGCATTGGAATGTCGCCTTTGGAACTTGCAGATATTTATAACTTAAATCCGATGATACTAACTTATTGCTCAAGTTGCCTTTAATATTTTTATTTATTTAACCGTCTATATTAATCCTTGAAGCTTTACACAGTACACAAGCTGCTAAAAACGACCATAAAGGGAAACTCGGACGTTTGAAAATTATCTCAGTCGGCAAAGATCGATTACAGATGCAAATTTACATCCTATTTCAGGATCAAACTGTTGCCAGAAAGCCAGAACCAAATAAACACTGAACTGTGAAAAAGGAACGTGGAAATTTTAGCTTAGTTAAGATAAAGAATAGATAGGTAACTAAATTCAACTTACTGGCATTAGTTGTTCTCTCTTCTAATTTTTATGCCCTTGCTGATCTGAAAGTGTAGACAATGACATTAACTGAAGGACCCGTGTCAAATGGAATGAAACATAAAGTTCGAAGTTCGAAATTATTTCTGATTCAATGACCTATTTGCTATTTGGTGTTTAGTGATAATTATGGCAAATTAGTTTAACAGCCACCCGATTTTATTTCACATCAAAATTCCAAACAAATTTTTCTTGATTTATTTGCTGATAAGCCTCTGATTTTACAAAACAGGTCCTGATGGCATCCGAGATCATCAAGCTTCAGTCCTGGATCCTAACACTTACGTTGGAATTGGAACAATGTCACCAGAGGGAACCAGTGATCTAAACTACTTGTGGAGACCATCAGGGGTATGTACTTAAGAAATCCGGATCAACCTCTACTTTGGAACCCCTCCATTAAGGGGATTAACTTCTCCTATGGTCTCGGTCAGCAAAATGCTCACATAATCTTTGTAATTAACACCACTTATTAAGAGGACAATCTTCCTGGTCCCGATTGTACCCCGATTGTGTCCTGTCTACAGAACAACTCTCTCAAAGTCAGACACTCCCAGTGGGGGTACCCAGGTATAGTGACAGGGAGGTGCAAAGACATTTTTTGGGTTTACCGTGTGGCTACTGTTACCGGGGTCACCCAGACAAAGTTAACCAATCACAAAGCAGAATGGGAACAATAGATTCCAACATTTTTTACTTGAGCCAACTATTGAGCCAATGAAATGTCCAGTACAGGACAATGAAATTTCAACTTGTTTGTTTGCCATGAAAACAGATCAATATAAGTTTTGGCTGTACGGTGTTGGATTTTCAGTTAACTTCGATTGCATCCATGGAAGGTAAATATCAGTGATGTAAATCAGGACGTAAGAAATCGATCGAAATCGAATAGCGAAAACCTAAACGATTAATCAATAATACTTGATAACATCCAGCTGTAATTGCAATGTTCAGAATGATAAAAACCTAACAAAAAGTGCCATATTTTCATGAACGTAACTATATTTTTAATTGGATCATGCGATAAGTTATGGCTGATGGCTCAAATCTGTAAGTCAGGCATGAGAAATTGCTCCTAGGCGTGAGATTGTAGTTTTGGACTCACAGGCGCGAGACTCACGCCTTAGGCGTGACAGACTTGGCACTGTTTCCATTGGCAATGTATCCTACAAGCTCAGAAAGAGATTCAGAAGTTTCAGAATTCCTTGTTATTTCCAGTTATGAATATTATCAGACATCGATTTGTAATATGTATTGATTGCAAAAACATATGTTTCAACAAATAAATCTGAATTATAAGTTGATAAAAAATCATGTTTTTCATTTGAAGTTGCAATTGTAATAACATAATACTTAATATATGGCCAAGAATATTGTTCTTCTTTTCTTTTTCCTAATTTACATGGGTAGAGTATGTTTTTTATAGGGGTACTGGAGGAGGAGGGAGAAAAGAACAAAATGCAAAATTTAAATGTCCTTTTATAACTACATCTTTAAAGACCCAACTACAAAAATCATTCCAACCCTATGATAAGTACTGAGGGCAGCACTTTAAGGCTTGAATACTAAGATCATGTATCTAAATAGAATCCTAAAGTGATAAATGTCACAAAATTAGTACATTTTTGAAATTATGGGATATGATGAGATTTTTGGAGAGAGAATTTCACATTTAAATTTAGTTAATTATGTTTCTCCCAGGGCTCCCATTGATAGCAGTGGGGTTTTTTATCCCTCTGAAGGAACTATCCTGGGAGAACATAGAATTTTATTTTTTAAATAAAGGTGTCTGTCTGTCAAAATGCCCGCTTGACAAAAATCAGCATCCTATTACAATTTTGGCACTAATATTATGCACTGATGACTCCATACAAACCCTTCTAAATAATTTTATAATGTCCTGTTCAAAATGATTTGTGAACAGAGCATAATTTAGAAGGGTTTGTTAAATTGGAGTCATCTGAGCATAAATATGCCAAAAATCGACCCTCAATTGCTGATTTTTGGCAAGTGGGCATTTTTAATCACAAAATCTCATCTAAATCCCTGACTTTTATACAAATTATTTACTAGGTAGTTGTGATGTCACACTTACTTTAGGACTCTATAGACTTGAATGTGAGGGTGCATTCGATTGGGAAATCTGGATTTCGATTTTGAAATCTGGATTTTGGATTTCCCAATAAAACACGAAATCCAAAAATGGACTTCCAATTACCAAAATCCTTTTCCGGGATGGATTTCAAGAAGAAATTGAAATCCGGATTTCATGGATTTGCTACTTTTGCATTCGATTGGGAAATCCAAAAACGGATTTGCAAAACTGTTCTCATGAGCAGCGGTGTACATGTTATTATACCATGCGCGATTTAGGGGTAACACTAATATTCTTTTGTTAAAACAATAAAATATTAGAACCCAAAAGAACTACAATACAATAGAATACAATACAGTCGAACCTCTCCTTGGCCTTATGGACAACTCCATAATATGGACACCTCTCTATTACGGACAGTTCTTTTGGTCCCGAATACACAAAAATTCATACAATCCTTACCTCTATAATATGGACACCTCTTTAATACAGACACTTTGGTCTGTCCCCTTGGTGTCTGTACTAAGGAGGTTCGACTGTACCACAGAATATATTAATAAGAATGCATATTTTACCTAATACAATATTAATGGCGGTGTACAATATACAATGGTCTATTATGGAGCTGCCACCCTAAATCGGGTATCACATGAAAATCATATATTAAGAAGTAAAAGTATGTCAAAATTCAAAAGGCAATTTATCAAAGTCTAGCTTGATTTTTGAAAACCATGTCACCCTAAGTAAGCATCACGTTATATCTTAAAACTACAGACTGTATATTTGCTAGTCTTTTTTTCCCTTGCTCCATTTCCCTTTTCTCTCTCTTTTCTGTGATTTTCAGGCTGATCAGGGTCATAAAAAACCCTTGTTTGGCCTAGTTGTAGTTAAATTGCTGTAATTTTCATTGGCCATGTTTTCAAAAATTCAGCTATAGGGAAATGCCTATTATTAAAAAAAAAAAACCTTTAAACTTACTCCTAAACTTATCTCCTCCTTTGTCAAAGACATATAATATATCTTGGATAACTTTTCTTCACAATTACTGCAAAATCCTGAAAACTCTACCTGGCATAATTAAATCCAACATGATTCCCTAGGAACTTAACAGTTCCTATCAACAAATTAACTGCGACTGTGAGGATTATTTATAAACTTGGGTCCATTCCATTATCTCATTTATCTAATTCATAGCATTATCCATGCAGGGTTGCTACGGTCAGGGAAAAGTCTGGGAAAAACAAAAATTTTTCAAGGTCAGGGAAAAGTCAGGGAATTTTGCAAAAGGTCAGGGAAAATCTTAGTTCTTGTCAAAGTCAGTGAAAAGTCAGGGAATTTTGTTTTCAGTTTGGTGAAGTCAAATGCCATGCGTTCAAAATCCCATGAAAAACTGAAAGAGATTGAAAATGAAGAGAATATTGATGGTCTGCAAAAGAAGCTGAAGCAAATGTAATAGTGGATGTGGCTTATTTGATAATTCGCCTAATGCAAAGTCAGTGAAAATTGTTTTGAGGTCAGTGAAAAGTCAGGGAATTTTTTATGTTCTGATGAGTGGCAACCCTGTTATCACTTAGCTAGAGCAGTTTTCCATCAGTGTTGTAACACCAAATCCAAAGTAATTACTCTGACCAATCACAGAACCTGCAGACAATCTGATGAACCAATCAGAACTCGAAGCAAATACATGTAGCCAGTGCCAAGCCACGATTGGTTTTGGTTACGTTTTAGCCAATCACAAAGCGTTGCAATGCAAAACCAAAGAAATTGCAAAATTACTTTCAACACTATCTCTATCTCTCACCTAACACAGGCATACAGTTCATTTATCTTGGAGGCTGATAGGGATACCCTTGCTGAAGATACCCTGCAGGGGGTGGGTAGTAACCCACTTGTGGTGGGACACCAAATGGAGCACCAGGGGGTGGGGCTGCACCAGTTGGATACTGTGGAGGTGCTGCTCCTGGGTAACCTCCGCCTACGTAAGGTCCTGGTCCATAGGGGCTTTGTCTAGGGAAGGGTGATGGTCCGGGATATGGCACGGGAAAACTACCAGGTTGAGGCGGCATCCCAAAGAAACTTCCGGGTTGGGGTGACATCCCAGGGAACCCTCTGGCACCCGGGAAGACTCCTGGTTGTGGCGGCAGTCTGGGCTGTTGCCCTGAGGGAGTGCGATTCTTGAGAATTTCTCTCGCTCGATTTTGGTCACTCGAGAAGTGAAACACGCTGTCTAAAGCGGCCAAGTTATTGTCAGTGATATGGCAGGCAATCACTTTCAACGCACTCATCTTCGATTTAGTGTCAAACAAAAGACTCAGTAAGGACGCTGCTTGCTTGCATGTGGTGCGGTATAGGCGTGGAGCACAAACCTCGACAACTTTCAGTTTTTCGTTGTCATAACGCAACTCCAGAACCAGTTGGGAAACTTGATCGGCGGACAGATCGACGTGTGGAGCACAAAACTCGACAACTTTCAGTTTTTCACCGTTATGAGGAAACTTCCGAACCAGTTGGGCAACTTGATCCTGATCGGCGGACAGATAGAGGCGTGGAGCACAAATCTCGACAACTTTCAGTTTTTCATTGTCATAAGGAAACTCCCGAACCAGTTGGGCAACTTGATCGGCGGACAGATAGACGTGTGGTCGAGCACAAAACTCGACAACTTTCAGTTTTTCACCGTTATAAAGAAATATCCGAACAAGTTGGGCAACTTGATCCTGATCGGCGGACAGATAGAGGCGTGGAGCACAAATCTCGACAACTTTCAGTTTTTCATTGTCATAACGAAACTCCCGAACCAGTTGGGCAACTTGATCGGCGGACAGATCGACGTGTGGAGCACAAATCTCGACAACTTTCAGTTTTTTATTGTCATAAGGAAACTTCCGAACCAGTTGGGCAACTTGATCCTGATCGGCGGACAGACAGAGGCGTGGAGCACAAATCTCGACAACTTTCAGTTTTTCATCGTCATAAGGAAACTCCGGAACCAGTTGGGCAACTTGATCGGCGGACAGATAGTCTTTAGAGCAAGAAAGACATGTCCGGATCGCATCTAATTTCTCATCTCGGTAGGTTTGTGCTTTAACGGCTCGCTTAATGTTGTCAAAGATGCTTGGATCCATCGTATTAATATCGACTCTCAGATCGACAATAGCTATCACAAGGAGCCGATAACAAGGATGTCGAGCTCGCAAACAACATTTTGAGAGGAGCGTTGCGTGACGAGACAAATAACGGCTGCGTGGGAGACTAGCGCACAGTACAGGCCACAACTACAACCGGTTAAAAATATTTTCAATGTAATTCTCCTGCTTGGCCCTCTTCTATGGCGTTATATCCCCGCCAAAATTCAAGGTTTGTTTCGATGTTTAAGTTTTTTATTTGACTTTGTTCTTCACCATGTGACATTTGAGTTTTACTTAGTATAATTCAACATTGCTGTTCATCGTGCAACATTTGAGTTTTACAATTCAACATTGTTGCTTACGATGCGACATTGGAGTTTTACTTTGCAACATTTCTGTTTAGGACGCGACATCCGACTTTCCCAATTGTACATCCCTTTTACATTTTACAATGTAAAATATTATTTTTCACTCACCATTCGAGTTTCGCATTTTTAACGGGAAGTTTCCACGCAACATTCAAGTTTCGACATTCAAGTTTTAAATTGAACTTCATGGATGAATGGTTGACCTTTAGTAGCGAATCCGCTGAACTAAGGGGCGGACCATTAGAAATCTTGGGAGGGGGGGTGACAATTACCAAAAAAAAAATCCTGCAAAGGAAAATTGTCTCAAAAAAAATTCCTGCAAGCAGTTGACCATAAAAAAATAAAATCCTGCAAGCTAACTGGCTATATATACATATATTTATTTATTTATTTATTTATTTATTTATTTATTTATTTTAGACTGGAACATATGAGAGTATGACATGCTCTCTGGTAGTAAAATTCATCAAAAAGCAACTTCAGGTTGAGTCAAATGCTGTCAAAAATTACCTGCCTCAAAGGTCTATCTGGTACATGTACCAATATCTTAATATAACCAAAACATTGTTTATGTACATATTTGAAAACACTGTAAACATCATGAAATATGTAACCTGCTCTACTACACGCAACTATTTTATTAAATACATTAAGGATTGTCCAACTGTCCCGATTTCGTCGAGATTACCCCGATTTTGCTTGAAAATCCCGAATCCCGACCAATATGTGATCGGGATAGGAAAAAAATCCCGATTTTGACATCCGGTTCTGTCATTTTCGTCAAATTCTCATAATGCTACACAAAAAGACGAAATTGCGTATACTTAACTCTGATATCCAGATAAACTAAAGAAACAGCAAGAAATATGAAATGAAATCGAGTACTTGTATGTGGAGCCACACAAAGAGACGCAAAGCGACGAGAAGCCACATCAATTGCCAAAAATTTTTGACAGAAATTGTTGTCTCAGAACACTAGAAATGGAGTTTCAGAGCATTAAGATTTCAAAATTTTCTGGTGGGGAATGCCCCCAGACCCCCCTAGCGGCTCGCGCCTTCGGCGCTCGACCACTCCATCTCAATTCTTATTTCTCTCCATTTTTTATGCAAAGGTTCGACTGTCTGACTTAAATCTACTCTCCATCGTTTAATACCAAAAATGGATTGGGTCAAGTATAAAAAAATGGAGCTTGCACGCAAATATAAAGAAGATCTGAGAAAAAAAAAAAAACCTGCAGACTTGCACCTCCCCCAAAAAAAATCCTGCAGGAAACTCGGGCCGAAAAAAAAATTCATACACTGAAAAATTTTTGACCCCCCTCCCAGGATTTCTAATGGTCCACCCCTAACAGAGTGGGGGCAAAGAGTAACGCAAGCGACACGGTACACCCGAGAAACAGCCAAAATGGCGGCTGGCGGATAATTTGCCCATGCTTATAATTATTTAGGCTCGATTTTCAGCCGTTTGAGGGAGTCCGGTTCGGCTGGTAATCGAGCCTAATAATTATTATAATATAGAGGGCAAAATTACTGAATGCTGATTGGCTGACGAAGAGGGCATTTTTTCCTTACTCGCTTCTGAGTAGTCGAGCATCACAATTTCTCGCTCGTGATTGGTTGAGCGCGTCGTTCTCGTTGCATTCAGTTGGCTTGGTGGGATTTTGAAGAAAATTTGCAAACGGAGCGCTCGCATGTTTCGCCGGAGATTGGTATATACTTCATTGTAACACACCATATAAGGATCCTATCATATATATAGGGATCCTGAAAACTCATTTTAAAATGGTTAGCTTTTATTTACTGTTATGGTTAGTGATATCCATAACAGTAAATAAAAGCTAACCATTTTAAAATGAGTTTTTAGCCCTAAGTAAGTGCCGGATTCTTTGACGTGCATAAATTAAAACTACCATGAAGTATATACCGAGATTTTGTTGTAGAGTGTTTTCACTGACGTCATATCAAATTCAGAAGCAGTTTTCGATTCTAAAATGTTTATAGAATTGTAGAGAGTTTAAAACTAGACATTTGGGCCAAATTTTGGGCGCAAGAGCATTTCATGCAAGAGTTATAAGCGAATGAGTATAGACATTTTTAGTAAGAAATGTATGGAGCGGCGGTGCCGCCATCTTGGTGTTCTTAGGGACACCAACATGGCGGCCAATAATTTAAAGACTTTAAAGTCTTAATAACACCAAAAATCTCATCACAAAATATTGTATTCACTATAAGAGGCATGAAATCGGCTTATAAGCACCTATAATTCATTAATAACTTTCAACTAGTTCAATTTTGTCAAGAGAGCATGCTCTCTTGATTTTGTTTATTTTCACGGCTTATCTGAAATAGCGTGACGAATTGCGTGACACATTTACAACCTTTATAAATCGAAAACGGCACATCGTTAAAACCTGAAACTTTTTGTGAAAGATTATAACACTTGTATCCACATATCTTGTTAGAAACAGCTTTGTAGGATGTATACTTTAGATTTTTTATTTTTTATGACGTCATGTGAAAACACTCTATAAAAAAAGAAGATACCTAAGAACGGAATTCTACAGGTGAATTACAGCATTTTATGCCAAACAGGAAGCGATTACTTCTGTCAAATCTTGGATTAGCTAAGCGCCTGCAGGCCAGTTTGCGACGTTGAAGACCTCGAAGAAATTCATTCATGGCGACAAAAGGTTTTAATAAAGTTCCATCACTTCATTGAAAAAATAAGGATTTCTGCGGACCTGAAGAAAAGAACTTTGACAGATTTTGCTGAAAGGGGAAATATACGTTTAACAGGAGAAAGAATAAGGCTAAAAGAAGTGAAAGAAAGCAATTAAATCGAAAAACGTGCAAGCAAGTTTGAACCCAGTCTCGCCATTTGTTGTTGTTATCAAAGCGGCAAAAACTTTAAAACACAGGTACGCTTAAATAAAACTTGCTTTGTTTTCGTCGTAAAGTGTCTTTTATCGATAAAAATTAGGCTATGTTCTCTAGATGTACATAACAGCCAATTATGTATCTTTGACCGAATAGAAATTAATTTAACCACAGTGAGTTGAAAAGTTTTTCTTGTCAGTTTGCGAGAGTATTTTCACTTTGGGCAGTTTTAAGTCTGAGTGACTCTTAAAAAGTCTTAAAGGTTTCCCTATAATTTTGCCCTCTACATTATAAACAAGTAATCGCATGTTCCCTCGTAAAATTAAGGATTAATATCACTTGTGTTTTCAGAAGCTGTAGAAAAATTGCCCTCGTCGCGAATTTCTACAGCTTCTGAAAACACGCGTGATATATTAATCCTTAATTTTACTCGGGCCCATGCGATTACATATACTAATATGGTCGAGGAGACAATCACAAGGCTTGAGAACCTGTCTGATCCATTTGAAATTGATGGATTAATTATGAGATTGATCATGAGATTGGATTATCTCGATCGCTTACTTGTAAACCTTGATAATGGCCGGGTGGTGGGGGAGGGGGGTACTCCCATATATGAGCTATATAGGTATGTGTCGCAGTGAAGGGTATGGTTTTCAGGCAGTTTAGTCTGGGATAGGGTATAGTAATCAGAGCATTTTGGTCTATAATAGACATAATAGAGTATCATTTTCCGCGAAAATGATCAGTTGCGTAAAGAATTTAGTCTAGACAAGGTTTACTGACAAATGGCATTTAAAAATCGGTAGGGCGGGCAGTACGGCATTTTTACTGACTCCTGGTAACTAATAACAAAGAAAGCGTTCAAAATTTTGGTCTAGGATAGGGTATGGTTTTTCGATGTTTAGTCTAGAATAGGGTTGCAAAATGCACCAAAAATGGTCTAGTATAGGTAAAAGGTCTCAGAGTCCCAGCGGCACACCCCCGCCCAAAAATTTGCAAAGTACCCTCCCCCCCCCCGGGGGGGTGATAATGACAGTAATTCACAAATAGATGAAATTGTCAGCCTGATCGGGGATGCTATTAATCAACTAATGCGGGATACACAATCAATCCACAATCTGGAAACCGTCGAGTTTGCTTTTAGACCGAAACGAAACAAAACCACTCGTGTGGAAAAGATATATGAATGCGGAAACTATTGACATTTTTACATGTAAAATTTGCAATCCAAGGACTTTTGGGGGGTTAGAACTTCTGTGGTGACATTTTGGTGAGGACTTTTTGGGGAATCAACAAAAAGCATAGCCTTTTTAAAGATTTATTTCTTTAAAATGAGAGAAAAGGCACTTGGGTTTTATTCTGGGCCACTGGACGTTTTTTGGGTCTCAGGTTTTAGGTTCTGGTTCTAACAATTTCCATTTCCCCATCACTTTTATAGCTGAGTACCCCCCCCCCCCCCCCCCCCCTCCCCTGGGCAGCCAGCCTTGGGACTAGCACTAGCTGTTTACATCACCTTAGGAGTTGAAGGTGTCCACATTATAACCTAAGTTACAAACGAACAAATAAACTTTGGCTGGGATATTAGACAAACCACTCAGATGTCTGCCCTAGAGAAGTATCCGTCTTATAGGGTTCTCATTTCAGCTAGATCACCCAGAACTCAACATTATTTTATACCAATAAAACACATCAATTTTTTAAGCCTTTTATATCAGAGCTTTGCCCCATTTTCAGGTCAAAAGTAAATGATAACACCACAGCCTTTGGGGCAACAATACAGGGTGTCCCAAAAGTTCGTTCCTCTGATTTATATTAAAATAACTTTTGATTCACAAGCGATAAATGCATCAAAATACCAGCAGTTCTTAGAGTGATTTTACTTCAACTGTGAAACAGAAACTATTAGTTAGTGTGTAACACTATCTATTAGATCTACACTAGAGTGATTTTACTTCATCTGTGAAACACTATCAGTAACAATTAGTGTGTGATAGTCCAAATTAAACAAAAGAAAACAAAGGAATTATAGTCTAATAGTGCGTACTATTCTACTAACTATTTCACAGATGAAGTAAAATCACTCTAGAGTGATAACAGTTAACCTGTAAAACACAATCTAACAATAAGTGTGTGACAGTCCAAATTAAACAAAAGAAAACAATGGAATTATTGTGTAATAGTGCGTACTATTCTACTAACTGTAATCGCTCTAATATTTGAGGATAATAGAAACTGATACGAATTACTACGGCGTAAAATCCAACTATCTATTTCACGGGTGAAGTAAAACCACTCTAACTGTTATGTACACTATTTTCTAACGTAGTTTTAGTAGCCTGAGTGACCTCTATTATTTTTTATCCCATTTCGTAGCCGCCTCGGCATGGAGTGATACATTCGTGTAGCGTAGAAAACCAGACGTTTGCCCATGCTAGTTTGAGCCGCCGTTTGCGGCTTTTTTCGAGTAGTTAGATTTAGATTTAGATTTTGATTTACTCACTTTGTCACAGTGCCGACTTTTGTCGCCGTGACGGGAGAAAGAAACAGGACATACGTCCCAATTGACATCAATCCCCCATGGAGACCAGACCACTTCACCGGGAACTACGTCCCCTACTCTTTTTCGAACAGTGATGCATATGTGGGTTCTTTTACGTCCCCTACTATTGGCGAATTGTTGAACAGAAGACCAGAAGATCAATGTACAGATGATTGTGTTCGTAAATGGAAGAATTTTTTGGCTTTGAGACGATTCATTTTATGAGCCGCTAAGCAAAACACTGACAATTAATTCAGAGCAACTCGCGGCTGTGAAATGCCGTAAAATGACGGGAAATTTTCGTGCGCGATTATTTATAATTTCATTTTAGCAGGAACATGAAATAAAAGCTTGTTGCATTTAACCCCATAAGTAATAAGGACATTAAATTAGATTGTTTTTGTGAAAGTTTTTATTAAAAGGCTATAACATGAGTCAATACAGAATAAAATACAGGCCCGTAAAGTAGAGGAACGAACTTTTGGGACACCCTGTACATGTATTATGCCTCAGGATAACAAGAAATAAAATGGGAGACAATTGTGCGGCATTCTGACTGCATGCATACCTCGGCATAGCTTATTTAGGGGGTAATCACTGTATCTGACTGACCACGCGTAGAGGTCTACTGGATAATATATGAGGAAATTGTATTAACCAAGATAGAGTGATTTTACTTCATCTGTGAAACACTATCTTACAATTAGTGTGTGGTAGTCAAAATTAAATAAAAGAAAACAAAGGAATTATAGTCTAAAAGTGCGTACTATTCTACTAACTATTTCACAGATGAAGTAAAATCACTCTAATGGTAAAGTAAATAATAATTATGTCACTGGTAATTATGTCTTACAGGGCTGTCCTCATCCACCACCCAAGTCTACAAAGGTAACTTAATCCAAATTACATATTCAAATATTAATGGAAGCTGTTTTACATCACGTACACAAAGGCAGATATTTTAGTTACCTCATTAAAAGAGTATCAATTTTTGGGTGTGACAATCACAGGCATCGATCATCACTAGCAATGATCATTCCATTTAGTTAGTTAACCAGTATATGGTACCACATATATCATATAGTTTCTGAGGAATATTTGAGAAGAACATCTGACAAAATGTTGGGACATTTAATTCTCCTTAAAATTGCATGTCTAGAATTCAGGATGAGTGGAAATTTGCTTTCATTTTCTTTAAGCCATTTGTGGAAACAATTTCTGGAAACATGCACAAGTGAGTGTGCCAGGTGTCCAGAGCCCATTAAATACTTGTCAACAGCTTATTCTTCTCTTATTTCTCTGCCACTACAGTTTTTCCTGGTCCCCTCATCTCAGTTTCCATTTCTTTCATCCATATTCCTGTCCCCCGTAACCCAGCCCACACCAACCCATACAAAATGGAGCTAAGTGCTGACAGGCTATGTCAACAATATATTAAGCCTATGGTTTAAACTTGACTGAATGTTAAGCATGGCCAAATTAAATCATATTGCAGGTTGGTGAAATTGGGTGGGGTTTACAGTTTTACACAGACTATCGGCAACAGAGAAGTGGACATCAAATTAAGGTAAAGGGAAAGTTAAGAATTTTGTGTATAATGTGATTGCGGTTACCATTTGAGTGTCAAAAAAAATATAATATCCATTAATTCCGAAGCATTGTGACATATCGAGGTTCCACGAATTCTGAAGTGCTCATCTAGTCTGCAACAGCAGCTTAAAAACAAGTAATTTTTCTATTACTAGCAGTAATCACAGATTATGGAGACACGTTCGAAAGAATTTCCGGCGGAAATGAGCCCCTGAAAAAAACCAATAGGGGCGGCCATTTGGAAGACCGTCTACCAAAAAATCTCAAATTTTACTGCACATAAACCACAGGAAAACCAACACGAAATAAGAATTGCGTTCTTCGAACACGATTATGCTTGCATACCTGGTGCTCATGGCTGTCCAGGCTGCAAAACTTGTGACCCAGGCAGTATGACAAAAAAAATCCACACTTTTTACCGTCCACTTTTCGTAGAGCATTTGAATCCTGAGAATGATCAGTTTATTCTATGGTTGACATTGATATCATTTTTGCTGACCATGAGGTTGAGAAAAAAGGGCACCACTGCAACCTGTCTATAACATAACAGCGTCAAGTAAAAAACCCATACTTTATTTCTGAACTTGGTTGAAAAACGTACCATACCCTATTGGGTGGCACAATACCCCCACATAGGCTATATGTATGAGTAACACCTTCATCCCTCCCCTAAGCTAAGGACAGCAATAAACTGGCATCCCAGCCAGGGGGAGTAGTAATACCTAAATAAATGTAGCTGAAGCTTAGTACAATATATGAAAACCACACTGTCAGGAGATATGTGTGAACAGCTCTAAATTAGCAATCTGGCTAGCAAAAACACTTAGACTTTTGAATCAGACCACCAATTCCTTTCATGCAATCTGCAACCAATACATGAGTTTTGGATAATTAACTGCCCAACAATGTCAACTAGAGCCACAAGAGGGTGCTGTACTTGCAGAAAATTATTTTTCATGCAATTTATCAGTTATATATACTCTGCTATTTTACAGCGTGGTGAGTTTAGACAAGCTTCAGAGGACAGACACACGCATCTTTATCAAACTCCTTGGTATGTACACTACTAAAATATTTGATGGGGTACTGCTGGTGAAATACTCTCACACTATTTATAACAACAACAACAACAACAACAATTTATTTACAAATAATAATAAAACAAATTATATTAGCAACCCGCAAATAACTAAAGTTAATCGTGGTGGGTTGCTACACACTAAACAATTACAGGATGAAAATAAGGAATGCATAATTGATGATAATTTACTGTAACAACAACAAATAAACCAATCAATAATAGAAATAAAAATGAATAAGAAAAATATATATATTAATTAATTAAGGAGAAGGGGTATATATAAATCAAAGTGTTTCAACCTCAAAAAGCCACATTTCCTGGCTCAATTTGATTTGAAATGTTAATAGGTGATAAAATTGATAAATTTGAGACTGTGAGATGGTGAGACTATCTTTTTTCTGGTAGCTTCACTTCTTGATGTTTTCATATATGAAACCGATCGAGACTCTGAAATAGATATTTGAAAAAAACTCAAGAAATATCTTAAGATGCTGAAACATGGAAAAATGCACATTTAAAACGAGGCTGCAAGACCCATCAATTTATTCTATATAAATTTTGTGAGACCCATAATTTCTGAAAGACCATTCACCAGCCCTAATAATGCTCTAAAAATAAGTCAAAAAGTATTAAACCAATAATTAACTGGGATTTTCAAAACAAATTATATTTAATACGTTCATTTTACAGGTATGCAGGTCCAAATGATGTAAAGATAGAGGAAACAGGTAAATAAACAGAAAGTTGGGAAAGATCATAGTGTGGAGAAATGGGCTTCAGTGTCAGATGTCTTCTTGCTCACAAGGGGTAACAAAATTATTACTGAAAAGTTGATTTTGTTGCTGGTCAGATGCAAGATTAAAACCAAATTATCCTGGCTGGTAGATTTAATCCTTAACAAGAGTTGGAACTCTTCCTTGTTCATGGATATAGCACATAACTGACGTAATTGAGTGATTTTGACGAATAAGACACAATTTTTGCAGGTCACATTGACTTGCTGCCGATCAAGCTACGATTTCACAGTATGCACATGACAATAATATGTTTTGTTTCTTGTCGCTTGATTTCCACTAAAGAAAAGAGGGACTACTCATGGTATATTTATATCTCTAATTTATTTTTGGCTGTTTAAGCCTGCATCTGCAACAAAAACTTTTCAGTTGTAACTGTTCTTTGGGTTGACTGTAATGATTATGAAGGGCAGAGAGCATAATGTGTTTCATTGAAATTTCTTTGCTAAACATCTTTTTAAATACTGGTAACATTTAAAAACAGAGGAGCAGGTTCCACTGTGCAGCCGAAGTGAAAGGCACATAGCATCTGCAGACAGGCCCAGATCGCGACACTTCAGGTCCCATACTCCCACCCCTCAAAGAACCCCTCTTCATGATGGCACCACTAGGCAAACAACACCCAGACCACACTCAGCAGGACCTGGAAGTAGGCCTCGGTCAGGCACTCAATCGAGTTCCATGTCGTAAGTGAAGATCACACATTGTGTTTGCAGATCAGATTGATGAGTTAGAAAGAAACAGGGAATCAGCAAGGATTACATACATGCATCAGGCAAAGGATAGCAAGAGAAATAGAGCAGTTTTAACTAGCGATATCAGTTAATATGGCCACGTCAACACACTACAATGTAGATAATCTCACTAAACCTCTAATCCCACTTAAGACTAGATCGTACTTCCTGAGTATACTTATATGTTAAGCTAGTACATCATTAAAGAAGAGATGTCTTCCAGTTTTGTGACACTTCATGAGACTTCTTTAAGATTCATGTTGTCACAAATGTAGCATGTTGCATATTAGTGGCAGTTGGAAGATTAAGTAATGATCACTATTAAATACCTGGGCTAGTATAATTGAGATAAATTTTACAATATTATTGTCAGCTACATTGAGAAATAAAATTATCCTGTTTTTTTTTTGTTGTCCAACACTGTGTTACCTGTAAAAGACATAGCCTCTTCACTCAGAGCTGTATAAATGGGTACATACCATGTGAATCAGCAGCGAAACTATGCACTACATGGTATATGGACTCACATCTGACAATTGAATGAATGAAGTGGCTTTTTGTAATCTAATTAGCTTATAGTACCAACAAATAATAATTATTACCTATAATAATTAAAAAGCTGTTTACTTAGTAGTTTAGTAGTTTTAAAGAAAAAAATTAATAATGGAACTGCAAAGTTTAAGTGTAGAAAGATGATACAAAAAATGATGGTTAACCCTTCCACTACTTTAACACCCAAGAGCACCAAAAATCAAAATTCAAGAAAAATCCCAAATTTGATTTTGTAAACTACTGAAAAATAAATAGTACTATGCAAGAGTACTGCTGGAGAGGTTTTGTTTGAATGGTCGCACCATAGGATTTTGTAAACAAACTGAAAAGTTAGAACATCATTATGTCTCCATAATGTCTCTGAAGTAAAAGGGTTGAAGTCTGTCCTTTTCAAATGAAAGCTCAGTTTAGCAGTTAAGAATTTACCTACTAGAAGTAAAATGGTTTGCAGGGAAAATGCCACCTATAATAAATGTTAGGTATTTCTCAGCTAGTGGAATTTAATAGCAAATGGCACTTATTGCTAAATTCCTAGGAAGAATACCAGCAGATGCTTAACATGCAGTAAAGAAGTTATGTAAATGACTGTTACAATTTCTTGTATCAGATATGTAGACTATAGTTGATGCAAATACATATCACTGCATCTTTTAATAGCATTCAAACTCTAGTTCAAGCTCCAGCTGTTTATATTTTACACTGCTGTCAATCATAAATATGGCAACAAACATTGGACTCCTGAAAGCAGCAACTGACCAATATCCAACAATCACAACTCACAAACATGACCTTTTGACCTTCTGTGTTAAGCATCCTTGTTTCCTAAGACTTCTGCTATGATCTGCTATGATAATCGCAGCAGTGAAAAACAAAACTGTTGTTTGAGTTTTGAACTTTTGAGTTTGAGTGTTATTACAAAGCACAGTAAATAGACTCAAAGAGAAATTGAGAATAATACAGTCAACTCTCTCTTAAGGGACCACCCTTGGTTCAGGAAAAAGTGGTCGCTTAAGGGAGGTGGTCGATTAAGAGAAAAATCAAGACAAAGAAATATAGACTGAGAAACAAAACGGTGATTTACAAAGTGGTCACTTATGGGAAGTGGTCGCTTAAGAGAATGGCCATTAAGAGAGAGTTGACTATATAAACACACAGATCATTATTTAACAAAAACAATAATTCTGCTCTACTTTGCAGATTGCATAGTCAGCATGCAGACCACGACATGTAAGAAGGGAAGAAGCAAAGGCATCTGAATGAAGCAGCAACAAGAGTGACTAACCCTTGGGTTTTAATTAATTCAATCTCTGTTAAATATAATGTGCTGTTTGAAATAATTGCACTTTTGCACAATTTTGTTTTCTACACAAAAAGACTCTCAAAACACAGACTGCACGATTAAATAAGTACTTTGGAATTTGAAAGGATTTGATGTTACAAAAGGAACATATTTAATATTAAGTTATTTGATATTTTGAAAGGATAATAACATGGTTTTAAAAAAATAAAGAATGTGTGAATAGACAGGCTGGTTTTTTGAACTTGAATTTGCTTCAAGAACACTACAGAGCCATCTCCAAGGGAATTGCTTTACCCATCTCTACACCAAGATCAATAGAGACAAAGTAAACCAAGGTCTCTGACCATGAACAAAGAATGGTAACCCTTTTGTCAATAATTCAATGATACAGTATTATGTTTCAAAGTACAAAGACAAAAAATCCAATTTTCATTAAACCCTCATCATATCCAATACACTCCAACTGACACAACCTGAAAAAACCAAAATACAATCTGTACTGATTGACAATATAAGATGGCCTTTGCCTAGTACCTTGCTATGGGCCTCACTATTTTGCTGTGGTCAATTCATTTTGCCCCATGTGACCATTTGTCTTGGATATGTCACTGAACTGCATGACCGTGAACTAGGCAAAGATGACCTGTGAAGTGAACTTGTTGACAGGCCTGAATGACTCATAAATGAACATCGTTCCTAACATATCTTGAAATTCTGTGATGATTTGTACAATCCAAAAGAATGAGAAGTCAATCCAAGATCAACACACCTTACGGGTCATAACAAGAAGTCCATCTGAACCAGTGGAAAACTGTATTTTTTTTGGGTTGTATCAGGTTTGGACTATTCGACAACCCTCCCAAATGTGCAGGCCTCTACCAAGAAAAACTGACAAATTCAAACACTTACAAAAATATAACTTGTTTAAATTGATTTTATTTTTTTTACCTTTCACCCACCACTTCTAGCAATCAGTACACATAGAATAGAATATCTTAGTAAGACTTACCTATGTAGCTATGTACAATAGAAATGTGATGCTCATAGAGAATACATATGGACATATTAAGTGAAAATGCAGATCTAGAAAACTTTCCAAGAGTTTTTTTTTGGAACTATATAATACAAGCTTTTCTCAATGGAAATGATGATAATGATTCATACATGTTGTACCACTCTGCAATGAAAATAACCTCACCACACCACTATCATAGAGTTAAAACAAACAAATATCCACAATAACCAAAGTGAATACAAAAAATGACAGAATCTTAGAATTTTGCAAATGCTGATCTTGGTTTGAACTAAAAACCCTTGAGCACAAATGAAAGTGAGGAAGAAAATTGCGTAGAAAAATAAAAAGACAAATAAAACAACAAAAAATAAAAATAAGCAACGAACAAAGTTGATTTTTCTCTACAATTTTGGTAAGAGACTTAGAACATGAACATTTTAAACCTTACAGTATAGTTTTAACACTACCAATTCTTAAAATAAGAACCAAATAGCTAAGAGAAACATAACACTGCATTGTCGATACTCAGAAAAACACTTTTCTATACAATACAAGTAGAGAATCAGTAAAGAAACAAGACAAGGAATAAAATTTCAGCCAGCAATTCTTATAGGTTTTAAGGAAAAGCATTAATTGAAATCTCCAATAGAGAGGCAACTTTCTTATCTACAAGTTACATTAATGCATCATTTTGGCAAATGTAAAATATTTACAGGTATGTTTATCTCATAAAATAACACATTACTGTCACAGTAAAGAAACCTTCATATTTTTGGTAGCTTAGGAGCTGCTATAACTGGATTATTTTGTTCTATTATTTTCCTGCCTTCGCTCTTATAATCATATGTACAGCTGTGAGCTTCAGCATAGCGGTGTGTAGCACAAAATGAATTTCCACATCTGTAAGAATAGATAAGCAAAGTTTTAATACAATAATGTTCAGCAATGGCAACATGTTTGTAAATTTGCTGTTACCGAGGCAATTTTTACCTGCAACTTGCAACACAAATGCTGACGAATGCATTGAGAGACAAGTTGCAGATTACATTATTAGATGCTTGCAACTTGCCTCGCAGCATTGCAAAAAGTAGAGAAGTGTTCGACTTTTTCTGCAACTCACAACTTTACTTTTTATTGCAAAGAGAGGGTGTTGCACATGCAATTTCATCTGCAATTTGTCTTGCAACAGCTCTCATCAGTGTTGTGTTGCAAGTTGAAGGAAAAATTGCCTTGTGTTAAAGCACCTTAAGAGTTTCAAGAAAAGTGCAGAATACTAAAAAATTCTTTTAGTATTCTGTATTAAATTAAGAATTATCAATACTTATAAACTTTCTTAAAAAAAAAGATCAATTATTCATGTACAGATATTTACAATGGTTTGCCATTGGCTCACCATTGCGAACAGATCTGTCTCTCATATTTTATATATCACAGCAAACACCCAGGTATAAGAAGCTACATTTTTACAAGTCAGCCTGAATAGGTTCTTATATATTGGGTGTTTAGTAGGGAATCAGGCTGTTTAGATTTGTATTTTATTCAGGCGTTTAAATTGTTTGCTACTGTTCAGAATAGTACTTAAAGCCCATATTTCAGCCATCATATCAAACTTATGTGACACTAGATTCTAATGCATGGGTGTTTACTGTACCTACAACAACCAAAACTACTATATTAATTTTTATAAATGCCCTGTCCCTAATAGATGCCCCCCACCCCCCAGAAAAAGGGGTTATTCAATAAATACTCTTTCTCTAATAAATACCCCCCCCCCCCCACCACTCTGATGATGGGAAAGTTTAATAAACACCAGGGGGAGTTTATTTCTTTAGAATAAATAATGTTATAGTATTGTGAGACAAGTTGCAGAAACTGTAGCATAAAGTTGAATCAAATTCTTGTTTTGTCTAGAATACTCACCGGCATTGATATGTAGTGGCTAATCCAGTCTTCTTTCCACACATAAAGCATCTAGTTTTCTTTTTAGGGGGTAAAAGTTGTGGAGGTGGTTGTGGTTTAGTTTTGACTGGAGGAAGATGGTGATGGTGAGGTGGAGAATCTACAAAATAATACAAATGTTTAATGCCACTTCTTTACCTTAATAATAAACATGAGAATCACTGCTACTTTATAAGATCAGTAGATCTGTTCAAAATCCACATTTTTATGTCAAAGTGACAAAGAAACGCTTTCAATTCACTTGACTTGCAGCACCATTTTGTTGAACAACTATTTATTAATAAAAACAATTTGTTACTTACTGTTTGAAGCACTTGTACTTCCATGGGAAATACGATAAGAATATGATATAGAATCATTCTGCAACAAAATAAACATGAAATCATTATGATTATAATGTATATTGTGTTTGATAATAACAACAAGCCACTAAATTAGATAAAGAAAAATGATAAGGAAAACAACCTTAAAAAACTTAAAAGGGCAAGTAAAATGTATCATTCCAATCGGATACTGGTTATTATACAGTAATATGACCGTACGGCCCCGCTGACGCAATCCTACAGAAAATAGAATCGCAAGGTGACGTGAGCGGGGCCGGACAGGTTGACGCGAGCCGGTCCGTAAAAAGTCGTCCAGCCCCGCTCAAGTTCAAGTGACCTTGCACTGCACGACTATTCTTGTACTGCGCTCGGTCCGTACGCCATGACCTGGAGCCAAATATTTTCCCGTCCGGCCCTCCCACTCAGTCAATAAGTGCATAGTATCTTTGCAAAATTTCCATAAACAGTGGCTCAGTCTTATCGACTTTGTTGAACTTCTGTCTTACATAATACAATATTGACACCATTATACATGTAGACGTGTCTGCATTATAGAAGTAGGGATTGTATGAATAGGGTACCGAGAGAACTGTCTGTAAAAGGGAGGTGTCTGTATTATGGAGGTGTCTGAAAGGAGAGGGTCAAATGACTGTATTTTTTATGGTTCATTTGGCTCACAAATGTTTCATTTTAGGTTTTATCATTGTCCTCTCGAGTGCTCGAGTGCAATCATGTAAGAACTTTGAAATGTTTGGATCCATAAGTTAAATCTGCTACTGAGTGGAAGACAACATAATTTGGAACTCTTAGGCTGTGTTCTATTGAGACCAACCATTTCACGCTACATCACTACTGGTCAATTTCGTCTCAACAGTTAATATGTTCAACAGTTCATGGAAATTCATAGAACAAAGCCTTAGAAGAAGAAGGGTCTTGAATTGGCATTAACACTTACTAAGACCCCGGATCTCCTTCCTTCAGGGGTTGGAATTCTGTTTTCTAATCCATGAATCCTTCTAAATCCACCACTTCCTGACGATAAATCCAGCGGATACCGAACTTCAGAAGAATCTTCAGGGATTCTTGATCGCCGTATATTAGCGCTCCCTGAAGCATAGTCTATACTAGTACCTCTGTGAGAAGGGCTAGAAGTTCTTGCTTCCTTGTGATGACTCACAGGTTTTGATATACTTCCTAAAGGTTTAATTTCTTTTGAGTCATTTACAAACTCTGATATAGTTTTTCGTCCTTCTTTGAAAGCACTCCGTGTAAGAGTTCGACTTGAAGAACCAACCTTTGCCTCTTGGCTAGATTGTACTAAAAAGTCTGATACATCAATTTGATTTGCTTTTCTCCTCGTGTTGACAGGCGGCAGAGGCCCTTTAGGTGTCATCCTGTTGGTTGTGCTTGATTGTTTTGCAGATGAACCTTGAGCACCACCTATTTTTGGCTTTTCAACAACTCTGAATGCAGTGTCATGAGATTTTGATGCACCTGATGAAGATGTTAAATGCAACCTACAGAAGGAAATAATTTGTTAATCTAATCTCAGCATGTTCAACACAAACAAAACAAAAAAGTCAAGCTCTCTGCAATGGCCACCCTTGGACAGAATTCCCTGGTCATTGTAGAGAGGTGGCCAGTTGGTGAGGTTTCACTGTCAATAAACTTGGAGTAGGGTTGGAAAAGTAGTGAGAGCATGTCTCTCGATCTCCCTAGGTTTCAATCCCATACGAGTTCATCATAACTAGGCTGTACAAGGGAAGTTTTTGTTCTGCTTCTTTCCTTTTTCCAAGGTCTGATCAGTTTTGAGGAACTACATGAAAATCACCCGCAAGTGATGTGCCTTTCATCTCTTGACCCCTTATGTCAATAATAATAATTGACAAGCTCTCCTTACTGGTCTTCCTTCATTTCTTGTAGTACAAGTGGCAATTCATCTTTGGTGATCATTTCAGTTGGGTGTCAAGTAATTTTGCAATTGCTTTGGTTTTGCACTGCTATGCTTTGTGAGGGTCATCAATAGGTCTATGGATCGGTGGATTTTGTAAATAACTTCGTGTGGATTTTGGATTCAGTGAAAAATTTTAAAAGATTTGTGGATCCTACAAATGCAGCAGATTACGAATTTATTTCGGGGGGGGGGGGGTGGGGTGGGGGCTCAGATTTTGGCCCCTTGCTGTAATGGATCGGCAGATTTGAATACCCATAATCACTCCCCTCCCCCTGCTTTGTGATTGGCCGAAAAATCTTGTGCCACTTTCTCAACCAATCAGAAGTGAAACCAAAGTCAAGACTTTCTTTTCTATGCCTGACATTGTAATGAGAATTTCAATGGTGGTCACTAATTGACTTACCTTCTCCTTGCACTGAGTATTGATGTGCTGGTAGGTTTCTCAGTGGCTGGAGGTGCAGGCTGATATTTAGGCTATAGAATAAATTGCACAAACAAACATTTAACAATGAACTGTGTGACATGTAACAAGTACTCTTCGAGTAGTGAAGGTGTGCTTTAAGAAGCTTTAAGGGTCTTGTAAGTGCCCCTAAGGTACAAGAATTAATTCAACATATTGTTATGATTTGTTTTACATGTACAATCGCTTTTCCAGTCACACTAGGTGATCCGTCACGGACGTTACTACACTGTATGTCATTTGAAACCTTTAATCAGTCTTTCGCAATCACTTGTGCATGAAATCAACTTTAACTTTTGTATTACTTCCATTTATCTGTTGCTTGAAAAGAAAGAAAACGAAATCGTTATCGAATGGAACTCTCGCCAAATCTGGCAATAATGTAAGTTCCCTTTACTTGATGTTTCATTTTGTCATTTTCCTTTTTCTTATAATAATTTTTGTAAATAAATCCAATCATCCATGAGCTTGAAGTTGCTATATCAACTGATATGACATCACTAACACTTCGCCTCAGGCTATAAACCACTTCAAAATCGCCAATTTTTCGTTTCGAGCCCATTTTAGAAGTCGTGCGCTTGGCTTGTAGCCAAAAGCATGACTAATAAAGATACCAAATTGTCTGTTGCTGGTTAATATCTCCAGCAAGAAACAAGGGACATAAAAAAGGATTTTCCAACTTTTTCATAACTGGTTAATTTTTACATGAAGGCAGGCCAAAGAAGGTAGCACACGGCCCAAAAGGCCTGCTTTTCTTTGCTTTCTGGCACTTATTACATAGCCAGAACACTTGGTATTTGCATACGTTACAGGTGAAATGGGTCATGGGTTTGGTTGGAACAGGTTAAAATACCAACATACAGTGTACTAAGGTCCTTAAAACTCAAACTTACTTACATTGAATGCATGTCTTGGCTCTGGATGCCAAACATAATTTATTTTGGAATGTTAATGATCAGGGTTGTCAAAAGTAGCTGGCTGCAGGTGAAAATCAACACCTCCTTTGTTATATTGACAGGCTACTTTGCTTGGCAGTTCTTTTGAGGAGATGGCATTTTAAAAAAATATCCAGCTACGTTCTAAAGTCAGATGTTTATTTTAAACTTTTCTAACAACCCTGTAATGATACAATCCAGTGTGTTCGCAGATAAAAAACAAGTTCTTGGGAAATCGTTATTACCTTTAAGTTTTTCTGTGATTCCATTTTATTCTTCAAAAGCCTCATTTTGTTCATTGTGACACTGTTTTCCTTTATGGCTTCCTGAAAATTGAAAAAGAAACAAAGCTAAGTTTAATGGAAATTTTAATTACATTAATACCTGTCACATTATATAAAAATTAAGGGCCGACTACTGAAATAAAGCTTACATGGGGTTTAAGATAGTGACATAATATACAGCAAATCTGGGTGAGCAAGATAAGCCATATTATACCATAGAGTTCCAAAACTTATGAGGACTTTCGAAATTAGTAGCCTTTGTGGCTTGAAATTCATCAGTCCAGTTTCAGAGTGGGCTTGGCATGTCTACATTGTGTTGTGTATAATTAGAAAAACTTGGACTTGTTACTTTCGAGGGGTCATTAGTTTAGGGGGGTAGATATATGATGGTTTATATAAAAACACATTATTTTGAAGGTTGTTTAAATTGCTAGACAAGATCTTTGGAGTTAACTATTAACATCTTTTTTGGCTATAAATCAGGTATTACTTTGACATAGTTTAAAAAAGTCTGGAGTACTTAAATCCTTCAAGAATCTTTAGGGTAAAAAGATTTATTGCTTATTGCTTTTTAGATATAACAAAATTAATAATAATAATAATAATAATAATAAAAATAATGTTTTTGAATTCTTCTTTCATTGCTGACGCGATATTCCTTATCTGTAATTTCCTTTTTTTTGTGTAAGTGCTGTATTGTAAGCAGTTTTGCTTGTTGTAATTAAGTTATACTTTTAGCATTGTACTGTAAATCTTGTACGTAGTTTCTTTTATTTTGTATTCCTGTATTCTGTTGTTGTGGAAAATAAAATTAACTGTCAATCTTTAGGGTGCATGGGACTAGACAGCTGTAGGATTAACACAATTCTGGTGCACTCAGCTCTTAGCAGAGGCTGCAGCACACAAAAGTGCCTAACACACCTGAGATATTGGAGGTGGATTTTCCTCTTCCTCTTCATCATATAAATTGTACATTGACGCACCACTGCAAAGGATCAACAATAAAACTAAGTTCTCCATAACAAATCAGCACTACTGCTACATTGTACCTTGACTCGTGAAATACATGTGTGTCAATCTAAATAACAAGTCACCATTAGTAAGAATACATGTATGGTATTTTAAGTAATTACCTTAACGAGTCTGAGAGAGGGGTCAACGTGCCATCACCTCTATCCACCACTCGAAAGAAATTCAACTGGTCTCCATCCCTAATGAACAACATACATGTAATGGAACAATTTGTAACATTTTCTAACAATATGACAATAGGAACCACTATAACGAAACTACAGTATAAATTATTCTAAAACACACGTGTTAACAAACTAGCAATTAGTCAGTTAATAAATTAAATAAATCATGCTTTTACGCCACACACAAAATAGAAAAGAGTAAATGGTTTGAACCCAGGAGTATCATTAGGTATCAAGTGTGATTGTCCAGGTTAAAATGTTTAAGTAAAGGAGGATCCTTGTTTGTTTTTCTGTTTTTTCAATGACTACAATTTACACAAGAAACCTGAAAGACTACAATGAAATGTTATTTTGGATTGTTACCTGAAAACAAGCAATGTCACTTGGCGATTGTCTTTTGGAAGCTTGTCCCAGATTTCTTCTCTGTAAACCAAGAAAATACTGTCAATAAAACTAATTTTTTTTAAACAGAAATTAACAAAAAAACTGCGATTGTAAGCAAAACTATCAATAAAGACTTTCCCTGTAAAATCTGAGACTTATACTACATGTACATATATTAAATACAAAATTTTTTTTACAATAACTTGGTTGCCAATAAGACACAATTTTTGTACCTGTTTACTTCCATGTATTCAGCCATTTCTCGTAAAGTAGGATCTTCAACAGGTACTAGAAAATAAACAAAAACAAAAACAAAATGAATTTGACAGCAAGACAAACTACAAACATCCCTAATACAGGGCATCTGATAGGATGCGAAAAAAATAAAAAAATTTGCGGAAATTTGCGGGCATATTATGCGGGAAAATGTGTCGATTATGCGGAAAACATGCTCGATTATGCGGGAATTTAAAGTGATAATTGGGCCGTTTCAATGTATTTACATCGAACACGTAATGCATGAACGTCAAAATACCTGTATTAAAACAGTGCTCGCTATCTTTGTCAGACATTTTGAAGCTTTTAGCAATGAAGGAACACCAAAGACGAACGAAAGAAGCCAAACAAGTGGCCATTTTGTTAACCTTAGTAACCTGGCTAACCACAAAACTAGTATCCAGGCTCATTGCCAACAGACGCGTGGAACGCCTGGAGGTTAAAAATTGCTTGTGAAAAAAGCGGCGTGTTTTCGTCGATGTTTAGGAGAAAAACTGCTTCAAAATAATCAATCTATTCGGCTTTTATGTTTATGAAGAAGGTTCGCAGCTGCTTTATTGCTAATATTGGGCAAATTTTTCAGTTTTATGCGGAAAATTCTCCGAAGATGCGGAGGATGCGGAAATTAGAGAATTATGCGGATCTGCATCACCGCATCCTGTCAGATGCCCTGCTAATATGCTTGCCTCTGCTCCTGTGGCATAAGGAAAAATAGGTCTGTAATGTGAGCATGTGTACACCTGAAGGTTATCCAGGTCTATTTGTTTTGTTTATTGTAGGGAATTCTCAACCATGACGCATTCTTTGGACCTTGTTTTACAATATTGAACTAAGAAAATTGACAAATTATCATTCATTTATGATGTGAAGCATGCATCACTAAATAACTGTTCATAAATTTTACGAGGCCTGTTCAAACTAATTTGATCGACAATTGGCATTTGGGGTGTAGCACTTACATGTACATAATGAATTTAACAATTCACGCTTAAAATCCATGATGTACTTCATGTAGTACAATGCATAAGTGAAAACCTTTCAGAGAACCTTCGGAACAACCTCAAAACTCATCTTATATGAAGTATCTATTAGTGTCTCCCAGTTCCCCATAGTAGAAACATTAAACAGATCTGATTTTTATCATGAATTTATTCTTCATATGAGAAGCATGATGAAAATTAATGTTGTGTAACTGAGAGAATTTTTTCCTCAGTGTGCTTTCTGTGGGTGACAAAATCAGGGAAATAAATCTGTAAAAGGATCAGTTTATTCTAGGTTTGCAACACTGATAACACTGGTATCCACATACCATGTTAGAAACAGCTTTGTAGGATGTATATGTTGTGGTTCAAATTTTTCTTTGGTTGAAAAATTTTCAAACCAGTTTGATTTTTGTTTTCCTTTGTCTCAGAATATGATAATGAATCTAAGACAAAGGAAAACTAAAATTGAACTGGTTTAAAAAAATTTCAACCAAAGAAAAATTTGAACCACAACATATACCTTAGATTTTTTTATTTTCATGAAGTCATGTGCAAACCAAGTGAAGTGAAGTGAACCAACTGAAGTGGTTAACCTGTATAAATAATTTTAATTTAATTTAATTTAATTTTTAATGTACTCAAACTCACTTCTTCTTGTATTGATTGGACCTCCTCTCATTGCCAGAACCAGCTGTAATGTTGCCCCATCAGTAATGCTGAATTGAAAAGAATGAGAAAAATATCAGTAACAGCCACCATGTATATATGAATTTTTTTTATCACATCAATTTTCTGTCAAGCATTATCTCTCAGTTAGAAGGAGACCAGGGGGGAGAACGTTTGTTTGCGTCCTCTGCAACACTGGGCTCTTCAAGGATAGATGACAATAATGACGATGTTGACTGTCTATCTTTAAACCCTTTCACAATATCAATATATTACCAAGGAGGAAGGTATATGTTGTAGTTTAAAATGAATCTTAGGTTAACATGATTTCAAACTAGTTTAGTTTTGATTTTCTTTTGTTCCAGATTGACATAATCCTAAGACAAAGAAAAGTACAAATCAAACTAGTTTGAAATCATTTTAACTTGAGATCATTTTAAACTACAACATATACATTGAGAAAAGAGAAAATCATCAAAAAAGGGGATACACATCATGCTTATTGTCATCACGTTGATCCATCACTAAATTCTCCAAAATAACAGAAAGTGGAACCGCTTATGAATTATAATTCAACCATTGTTTTGGGACATTCTGGTCATTCCAAAAACAAAATACCTCTAAATACTGCACTTATTCTTCTCGCAAAATATGAAAAGTCACTACTTTGACTGTGTATGTGGAACATTTTTGGTGTGTGAGATTGTTTTGTTATTGCAATATGATTTCAGAATGTGTAGTTCCAGAAAAAATCCATACCCACCCCATGGAAGGTCATTTGAAATTCCTAGGGGGAGGGGGGTCTTAAAAGCTAACATTTTAGAAGCAATGTATGAAACTAAACTGGAATTTCCTGGGGGGACGGGGGGTGCTAAACAAAAAACCTTCCGTGGGGGGAGTATGGATATTTTCTGGAACCGCACAATGACAAGAATATGTCCCAAAAAACGTTAGGTTAATAGCAAGGTGAAAATTATAATAGTGCAACTCACTTATAATCATGGAGACAATAATCATCTTCTAGCTCTACAGATCGCCATATCAAGTGTTGTTGAGACATTGGGATGCCTGCAAATTAAACAAATTTAAGCATTTTAAATAATGATCCCAGCAAATACAAAGTTTGCACTGCTCTACTGCTGTATGTATGCATGGGAGCAAAAGTATTATAACCTCTTACAAGTAAATCACTAAACGGCAGGTTATTGAATATGTTTAATTAATCCTTAAATGTTTGCATTTTGCAGTGGTAAATTAACATTTCATTGATCCATATGTAGAAAGCGAAAGTCATTGGATTCATTTGCTTCTAATCTGTCAACAAAGCTTACGTCTTTTATTTGTATCATTCACAGTACATGCTGTGATTGTGTAGTTCCAGAAAAAATCCATGCCCACCCCATAGAAGGTCATTGGAAATTCCTAGGGGGAGGGGGGTCTTAAAAGCCAACATTTTAGAGGCAAAGTATGAAGCTAAATTGGAATTTCCTGGGGGAATGGGGGGTGCTAAACAAAAAACCTTCCATGGGGGGAGTATGGATATTTTCTGGAACTGCACATTACACTTTCATTTGTTCCGTCTGTGTCACACAAAACATGTAGGTTTAAGTATATTTCCAACTGTTCTGCAACAGGATGCCTTGCAGATGTCTTGTGTTTTCAACAAACGGGAAGGAAAATGGATTAATTGTAGCAAAGCTAAGACTTCGAATGGCACCATAAACAACAACTAATATGCCATTTCAAAATAAACGGGACAGCTTCTAAATATATATGAAAATGTTTAATTAATGAAACACTCAAACCTTATAATTTCTTGGACCTAGTAAATAACCAGTCAAAAAGCTTGGATGGAAAAGCATTTTCAACCACATTACAATGGTCGTAGGGTTGAATCTAGTTGACACCAAATTGTTTTTGCATACCAGTTCTTCGTGTACATGTGCAATGTTTATTGATTTCTAAACTGCTAAATCCTTCACAGTTGCAATCACCGTTTATTTTTGACCGTTGCAGTTAAAAATTGATTTACTTTATGTGACAGAACGTCTGGACTGCAGATACAAGTCATGAAGAAATTTGTACAACCTTTACATGTACATGTTTATTGTTAGCACAATAATTTTAAACAGGTCGAAAAATTTGGGCATGTTGGCAAAAAACGATCGATAAAAAAAAACACAAACAAAATAATGGCTTAATTTTGAGATCCCTCGAGATCTGGAGTATCGACACAACATCTTTATTGACAGAGATGATAATTTTCAAGTTATTTCATGTACGTAAAGGTCTGTAATGTGAAAAATATTTAGAACACGTATTTTCTTTATATATCACATTAGAAACTTGCGGCTGTAGCTTACGTTTTCAAGAAAACACCAAGAAAAACTGGTACACATTTCTGGAACTTTCGTTCTGAAATTTAAGTTATGCTAAATAAAAAGAACTTAAAGCTATAAAACATTTTCAGTCCACTATTTTTGCCAAGTCCTTTTATATCAAACATCGGTCAAGAAAATGTGCATATGAAAACACATGTACAATATACGGACACTTAACAACATACCACTATCAATTCGAAGATTTTAGATTTTTAATATTAAAAAATAAGTTCAAGCATTTTCCAATTCATTTTCGATCGAATCGAGCTTTGCATGGTGAAATGTTTACAGATGGGGCAACACCACACATTTTAAATTATTTATACTTGATGTAAGGACAGACCTTCGACAAAACGTCCATATTAAGGCAGATTTTAATCTGAATAAGTTCAACTTGAATTATTTCAGGCTAGCCATGAGTGAAAATCCCTATTTAAATTTTCTCGTAATCGCTTTTTGCTTCCCACGCAGAGGTAAAGCCGATCTTTTCTAAACCTGTGATTTAGCTCACCTTCAAGACGTTGTATCTTGGCTTTGACGCTCATAATAGTTTCAAAAGGGCTAACTCGCAGTTCAAAGGCAGTTCCAGTTAATGTCTCAATGAATAGGTCCATCTATGGACCTTTCCAACGCTGCTTTGCACCGCAAGTCAGCACTGAAAAACCACTAAACTCTCTTCATCACCATCAATCCATGTTTTTATGTCCGCCGTCTGTAAGCGACTTTTCGTAAACATCCTCAACTCTTTACCCGTACCACAGCAATGGCAACAAACTTGTAAGAATACATCGACTATAAGTGAGTAAAATAAGGCGTTTTGAGGGTAATCGTCGAAATATTTTAGCCTCCAACATCCTTCGAACAAAACATTTCGGAACGTGTCGGCTCTGTTGCACTTCTTTGCTTGTTCCCAGGGTACCCGGATGAAGGAAGGTTGTCATGGAAACTCCCGCAAAACTTCTTTCTGCTTGTAAACAGAACAGAACAAACGCGAAATTAGTTCACCAATCACATTAGCGAATCAGGCGTAGTTTTAATTGGTTTTGAGCTGATTTACGTACGACTTATAATAAGAATACTTAAGAAAACAGTTGCCTTTCAAAAGAAAACGCTAATCCAGAATAAATTAAAATCGACAATTTTAACTGATGAAGTAGAAATGATGTGTGATATTTTCTGGTTCCAGATGGGATTCGAGCCCACGACCTTCCTCAAACCTTCCGACCTTCATTTTAACTGAACAAGCTTTACATTACAATTCTGTTTTTCGTTCGAGCACTGAACGTTTGATCAAATAGTTTCCAAAGCATTTTTAAATACCAGGCTTAATCACTGACAACATATTTCATATCAGAGACAGTTTTCATGATTGATAGCATCATAAGCCGCTTAGTCTTCGATTGAACTCTTCATGAAATCGGGTTTAATGTCGTCCCGAAAACAATACCATCGTGTCATTTTCTAACATTTTCATAACATTTTCTAAATGGGAGGTTTTTTTGGACATCAATCGCAATTAAATTCCAGCACGTACAGATTTAATCACCATGGGAATGTAATTTTTTTATGTTTTATCGCATCTTTCTACTGGAATTTAATAGCACACTGACTATAATTTAATGGACTGTATTTATATATAATACGAAAAAACTAACATTAAAAGCAAGGCCGACTGTACAACTGGGATTATAAGAATGTTATAATCCCAGTTGTAGTCAGCCTTGCTTTATTAGTTCCTTCGTATTTATATCAGATTTGCTGACTAGATCCACCAGGATCCGACGCTTTTGCATTGTCCGTTGGCCCTTGTAGATATTTCCAGTGTGTTTATATGGCAGGTCAGAAAATTATTATCATTCTCATTCCCGGTGGACCCTTATTTCCTTCAAAGATAGTGGTACATTATAGAAGTAATAAGGATGCAATGTTCATCATGCCACTACCGTTGGACAAAGAAAAAAATCCGATCGTAAACGGTCGGTACCATTTTAGCGACAGAAAAATTTTCACCAATTTAAGAATTATTTTTTCTATCAGAAAACGAAAAATGCAATTACCTAGAATCGAACCCGGAACCTCTGCATGCCAACATCTCTCCTTCACCACTAGGTTGATCCGGCAAACCCCAGAAATATTTAATTATAAAAGGTGCTTTTCTTAATATATATCAATAATGGGTCGCCCTAACCATAAATCTTGCCTAACCGCGAATCTAGCTTAGATCTAATAATCGCTTTATACCTAGGCCCAATTTTATCTAATAATGATAGCCTACTTTCGTCCCAATCCAGGCATAAGGCTTGGTTGCTAATGAATGCTAATGATGGCATCGACCGTTAAACTTCTATAGATCCTACGTACTCCAGCAGCATTTTCGTTTGCGGTCCTTTGCTCCTTGTTTTACTGTTAAAAATGGCATCGACCGTTTACGAAAGGGAAATCAGCCTCGCCGATCGCGTATTTGCTCTCCCACTCGACTATCCAGAGAGGGACTGCTTGCATTCTATTGGGGTCGAGAATGTCGCGCGGCCAAAAGAAGAAAAAACCGAGAGCTGTGGGGTTGAGAATGTTTATCGTTCAAAAGCTGTAGAAATTTCACTTTGTGAGCATACTCGAAACGAAAAAGCGATATACCAGCTTCTGAAAAAAATGTTTAGTTTTCACGCTGCTGTCAAGCATTGTAGCTTTGTGTTTGTAATTCAAACCTGATAAATCAAACATACACACATTTTTTAATTCTTCTTTTATTCGTGTACAGGACCCCCCCCCCCCCCCCCCCCCCCAATAGAAGTGGATAACTGAAGTCGGTCACGCGGTCTTGATTTCTACTGAAAGAGGGGGTAGGCACTTCCATGTATATCCTACACGGAGCTCTGCCACCCTTTAGGGTATTCTCTTTGGACCTTCACCTGTAGCCGTAAACAGAGTGTATTTTTTTAGGTTTAAAGTTTTCAACAGGGTATTGGTACACATCTGTATCGTCTTGCTATTAACTGGGTAAAAGTACAGACTACTAATAAAACCATTCTTTTATTAAAACGTTCGGTCATAAACAGAGCTTGAGCGACACCCCTGCCTCAACTTCAGTCGAATTTCTTTCACTTCTTTCTCTCTCAAAAATGGACACCTCTCTAAAGCGTACTCCTTTAAAAGACGACAACTGAGGTGGAAATACTTCCAAGTCAGACGTCTCTCTTAGCAGATCATCCTTCTCTAAGACAGACTCTTCTCCAAACGGACACCTCTTTTAAAACAGACTCTACTCTAAGACAGGCACCGCTCTTAGCAGACCCTTCTCTAGGGCAGACTCTTCTCTAAACGGACACCTCTTTAAAACAGACTCTACTCTAAGGCAGACACCTCTCTTAGCAAACCCTTCTCTAAACGGACACCTCAGACTCTAAAACAGACTCAGCTCTAAGTCATAAATGTCGCTAACAGGGACTTCTCATAAAAACTGTACATGAGAAACAGGCTTAAGCGTCTTTTCTTCTTCTTTGTTTTTCTCTTTTGACGCAGGGGATTTGGTCTCCCTCCACGATTTAACAATCTTTTCAATTGCACCCGGTGTCCATGAATGCGAGAGTGGGGACGCCTCGATTTTGTTTAATAGTTTGGATCGTGACAGTTTTTTAATGTGCGGCGCACGTGTCGTCGCGTCTGAGACCTCGATCTGTTCCCCTGTTTTTGAGTCTTCCCTTTTAATCTCATCAGTATTGCCTTCAAACGGCGGAGTTACAATGCGTCGTCTCCTCGATTTTTCAGAATCGGAATCCGATGCTCTTCCATCTGATTCGTCTTGACTCTTAAAAGTGCTTGGAGACACTGCGCGCCTTCTCATGGATTTTCCTGATTCCGAACCTGAGTCCTCGCTGTTTCTGTTTGTGCGTGAGCCCTCGACACCCCTCTTGCTACTTCGGGACGAATCTGATTCATATTCCCTTCCATCTGAATCCTCTTGACTTCTTTCGACGCTGGACTGGGAGTCGGATCTTTGAAACGAAGGTCTCGATTTGTCTGCAACATAAAGTGACATTAAAGGAAAATAAAACACGACAGCTTTAAGACAAATTGTCAGTGCAAATAAATCGATAAGTAGCCGCCGATGCAAGAATGCGTGACACCAATACTTCATACTGCTTACGAATGCACAAAAAGCGAAGAGTCACGCAAGCATCTGCAACTATTATTATAACGAACAAACGAGAAGTGATGGTGAAAATATTATCACGATGTAAGCTACAAAGACAGGTGCATGTGCAATCTGACACCAATTAGACTTACAACGTTTTTTTTTGTCAGATGATTAAAGTGCATACAGGAACTGTTAAGTGCAAGAATATGGTTTCTCTCAAGAATGGCATTGCGTGTAAACATGTCTATTGGATAACAATTTTATTTGTCTGTTGAGCTTCCTTCAAGTTGCTTTAAATCTACGACATCAGCATTTGCTGCAACCTATTTTGTTTTGAGACATAAATTTGTACCGTTTAAACATATTTTTGGGGGCTTGTCACGCACTTAAAAAGAAATTGCATGACAAGATTTTAAAACGTTGAACAATACTACTCTTGAGAGAAACTCGTGCGTGACAGTCGTGCAAGAGAACAATACTTGAGTGGCAAAGTTATGAACGATGAGTGAAGTGCAGTGAAGACCACCTTTCGGTAGATGCTCTGTGCTTGCGTGAGGTGATGAATATAACGAGCTAAGACCTTTCTGCGCCATACTGATGTTCTGCTCCGCTTTCTGGATGTATTTGCTCAGCTGAACGTTGCTCTGAAAACAGGACGCAACATGAATACAACTCGTTATATGACAAATGAGGGATGTGATTGAAGTGGTCTGTGTTTGTGATCTCGCTGTGACGATGACAAAATTAATGATGGTGAGTTCATAGTGATACATCAATACATATGTCCTTAACCCACCACCCACCCCCATATATGTATTATTATTTTTTCAGCACCACTATTTGCAAGAATGTTTTTTACCAAAAGGCTGGAATTTTTTTTACGCACTTTCTTGTGCACGATTTTTTTTCTCTTTTTTCTTCTGCAGGTATTTTTTTTTGGTAACTGCCCAGCACCCGCCCCCCCCCCCCAACCCCACCCCAAACAAATTAACAAAAAAATAACAAAGATCGAACCTCATAAAGGCGTTTTTGTTTTGCATTGTTTCGCTTTGTGATTGGCTAAAAAATCTCGTGCCGCTTTTTCAACCAATCAGAAGTCAAAATAGAGCCAATCGTGACTTGCTCGCACGCGTTTTCCCGCGCTTGGCGCCGGCTTCATGTATTTGCTACGAGTTCTGATTGGTTCATTGGATTGTCTGCCTCTGTTGTGATTCGCCAGAGTAATTACTTTGGTTTTGGTTTTACGACACTCAATTGATAAACCGCAATACAGTCTCCCCACGATAATCATTATTTTTAAAATACAGCGTTCTTCATTATACCGGCACGCCGGATTTTCGAGTTTACCGATAATAGCTTATCTTCGAAACAGCCAGACATTTTTTAAATATCAAATTAGATGAATAGATGCCCCATACTGAATTTAGACAAATTGTGAAGTTACGAAGAGATCTGCTGAAAACCGAAGGAAATTAAAAAAATTGAAATTCACGATTTTTTTTACAAGAAAATGTCTTACAGTTCTATCTAAAAATCGCAAGTTTTGACTTTTTATGTTTCCTCAACATCTCTATGAAACCTCACAAGTTTGTTAAATTCAGCGCGGGGAATATACTTATGGACCCTGTTTTTCAGATCACACAATATTTGTCTGACATTTAAAATCGTAACACTGTTTCGAAAATGGGCTATTTGTTTGATATGATTTTGTCGATACACAAAAATATGCCAACAGACTACTAACCTTGGAAGATTCTCCCAAATGCCTTACAAATGCATCCCTGAGACGATTTCTAAACGAAAGAACAAACACAAAATAACATGAACATTACAAACATACAATGTTTACCATGTCACGAGCGTGGGGCGTGTCCCACGCACGTGGCATGATGAACATCGCATTTTATATTTACCATCTTTCCTTATTTATCATGAACATTGCAGTAATAAAACAGGAAAGGGTCAGTCAACATTCATTTTCAAGGTGAATTTCCACACAAACCTGATATCTGCTTTGACTGCTTCCTTTTTCTGCTGAAAAGAGGTAGAAATCTGTCATCAATAAAACACCATGTTAGTAGAATAATTATTTATTGAATTAGCTGTAAGTAACATCAGTGAGAGAGTGGTGAGCAAAACATAGCAACGACTTCAGGTTCAGTCAACTTTTGGCGGGAAATCACTGAAGCGAAGCGAGCAAGGAAGAAAGAAAGAAAGAAATTTGTATTAAAGAACTGTTTGTCGGCTGTTTTTGGAAGATTCGTCAGTTTGTTAGCTTGTGTACTTCACCATTTTGCCTCAGCTTACTGTTGTTCGTACAGTGCAAAGCCTGCAGGGTCTTTCTTATTCAGAAAGCTAATGCTTTAACTTTTTACTATTGATCTCGGACGTCCTTTACTCAGCCCGCTTCACGCACCGTTGGTTTCACTCCGCGGTTTGAAAAAAGTTCATCACGCGATCAAAATTCTGTTGTCCCTGGTTGACTGCAAATCGACAACATGATCGGTTATGTCACGTAACATTAAACTTACGATGAATGAATTTTAACTCGCAGTCGTCAAATGTGCTCAGATAATACCTTTCCTAGAAAAACAGTTCTTCCTTTTCAATTACAAGTTACAGAAAGTTAAGTTCAAGAAATATATTACCGTATTTAAGGCATAATAGTTTAAACGTTACCGATCTTGTGGTCGGGTTGCGGTCAACAAAAATTTGATTACGCGATGAACTTTTTTCAAACCGCGGAGTGAAACCAACGGTGCATGAAGCGGGCTGATTTTCAAGGCATTTGAAAGGACGTCCGGGATCAATAGTAGGTTTGAGTCGTCACGAAGCGCGCCACAAGCCCTAAGGTCTGTGACTGTGTTTAAGGTTAAAAAAAACCTATGCGAGTGTTCTTGAGTGTTTGATTGCGTGCTGCATTCAACGAGTTTGGAAATACATGTAGCGTCAAATACACAAGGTAAAAGGTGCTTTTTTCAGTTTCAATTTCATGTCTGTTGGCACACGAAGTTACCTAGTCTCTCAGTAGTCTGCATAACATTAGCGCTGCTGCAGTGCGCGAGCTCGATGCGAGTGAAAGTCACGCAAGGACAGGGAGAAAGCGACAAACGCGCTGTCTCCTAAACCTCGCGTGACCCGACCTCCGTGCCCGCAACAGCGCCTGTTATGCAGACGACGTAGTCTCCAATGCAGAATTCCTTATGGCTTGGCACGCGTTCCTCACACACCAGGGGAAGAATATTGCATGACAAGCATTTGGGATGTCTGGGTTGGAAGTAAGCTTTTACTCTTACCATTCCCATGTGCACAGGACCAGGGCTTGTTGCTCGATATCTTAGTTCCGTGATTTTCTGTTGCTGCTGTTGTATCTGATTTGTCAGTGACTTCACCTGTCTTTTTAGATATGCCATCTCATCTTGACTGTCAGTTTGGGATTCCTAATAAAAAATTAGAAACGCATTAGCTGCGTTGTAGTTTGGGTAAAACGTCCTGGAGAGTACATTCCAGTATGAATCTTTAACTCCTTATTGTCACCATGTTCAAAATTGAAAATTCTACTCTGTGACTTTTTAACATTTGAATGGTCACATTCACATGGTGCAAAAAGCGCGTAGATGACGTAGATCACAGTTTTGGTCAAAATATGGGAAAAAAAGGCTCCACACATGCTCGTCTAGAGTTCAGTTGGTTTTGTTGCCATCCGCCATTGCATGACCTGCCCTGCCCACCCAGGGCATTTGAAGTGGAAAAAATATATTCCACTGTTTATTTTTTTTTATTTAACTTCTGTCTCTATCTTTTCTTCTTGCCGTAAGGATCAGTTTGCCGTTTGTACCATACCATTTGAAGTGGTACCATAGTTACCATAGTTCCAAATGTTATTGTATTTATTAGTCTCGGTATCTTGTTAGCCATTTTGGAGATGTTGTATTGTAATATTAGTGAATATAAGTGTATGTAAACCGCCATGAGACATGTGTGATATGTGCGCTATATAAGTCTCTCTATTATTGTTGTGATGATATTTAAGGCCAGGCTGTATGGTTTGGCTTGGCATAGCTCCCAGTTGTGTGTGAGATACGAAATTTCGCTTCTCGTGTTCCATTGGTGATTAGAATGGAAATTTCATATCTCTACGCACCCACATATTATCTTATATTTTGCAAGCCTACCAGTTGTTTCTGCAGCATTCTTATGGTATGATTTTTGCTATCAAGTTCATGTTCAAGTTCCTCCCTGGCTATCATCAGTGAGTTTCTCTCCTACAACAGAAAATACTGGATATCAGTCCTCTCTAAAGGTTCTGATCATGCAGCCAGAAAAATGCCATCTACAGTTTACAAGTTGTCTCGCAGAGAATTAGGTTGCTTTGCATGTTGCAGCAAAAGTAGACTAGTGTTCAATTTTTCACAGGTTATTGGACATGCTACAGCATGCATATGTACGTAACTTGCATTTGCAACTTGTCTCACAATGTTTTTGTCAGCACTGATGCCTAACGTAACAGCACTTAAAACAAAACTTGACTTTACCTCAGTTATTTCAATGAGCTTTTCTTTCACATCGTCTAATTCTTCACGCAGGTTGTTTATTTCCTTTTCATCAGCTGTGTTTAGCTCTGGCAAATGCTTCTGTACACTACTTGCTTCTGGTGACTCTGCAATGTCATTCAGATTCCCCAATCCCCCGCCTGTAGACGATGAAGAGGATGTTCTACGAAGCTTCTCCTTCATTGTTGCAGAATCCATTGTCATTGTTCTATGCAACAACATTTTCTGCTGATAACAGAACACAACATTTGTTGGCGGTTCAGTTTAGGGCTTTGTTCAAAAAAACCCGTTCAAAAGACAATATAAATATCCTTAATTCAGATAATAATAACTAACTATATCAATGACGATTTATAAAATTGACGGGTGCGTGATCGTCTGGAAATTTCTGAAAAAAGAAACCAGAAACACATTTTGTGGACTGTATGGCTCCGCTCTCATTAATTTTTACGGATACCACGCAGCTTTTTACAATCTCTAATTTCATTAGACCTGGGTATCACGCAGCTCTATTGTTTTTAGGGCTAGGGTCCATTGTTGTGTTGTTGTGTTCTATTGTTTTCTCAGCAAATCAGAGAAGACCTTGTAAGAGCTGCGTACTGCCCCAAATTTTACTTGTGAGGTACTAATTCTTTCTAAAATTTAAAAATAAAGTTGGTCCTATCAGCATATTTTTCTAGCTTAATACCCTAAAAGGTATCAGGATAACACTCACTGACAGTAGTCCTTTGTTGACCACCCAAGTGATAACAAACCTTGAATTTTAACCCCTAGAAAGTAGGAAAATCGCCCTGTCATGTTTACATAAAAATCCACCCTCCCCCCCCCCCCCCCCCACCTCCCCCAACCCCCAACAGTTATGCTCCTTGTCCCAAGTCCTTTAGTTCATCTGGACACTGATCAACTCAGAACTGCCTTAGAACTCCCTATTCAAATCTGGGTAAAGAACTTTGTAACTGAAGCCAATTTTAGGTGATATCAAACCTTTCTATGTAAAGGGGTTCTGTCAGTTGGATCTGTATCAGTGGAAAATGAACCTGATCTTCTCATGACAGAAGAATGTGAATGCATCAGTGGTGATACAACATCAGCCTGGAACAACAAGATCATGGCCATTAGCTATTGCATATAAATACTGACACTTACATGAAACCCTTTTTACTCCCAAGAGTGCCAAATATTGAAATTCAAGAAAAATCCCAAATTTTATTTTATGAAATATTGAAAAACAAATGGTACCATGCAAAAGCACTGCCAAAGAGGTTTCGATTGAATGGTCACATCATAGGATTTCATTGAGAGACTGAAAAGTTAGAACTATACACTACATGCCTCCATAATTGACTCTGGGAGTGAAAGGGTTAACTTGAGAATATGATGTTTGGACCCTTTCCTTTCTTAGGCATTTTGCTCAACCACCTCCCCCCCCCCCCCCCCCCAGGTGATCGTAAAATATTGTGGGCTCAATGTAAACAGCCCACTGACCAACCTATTGGGCATCTGAACCCCTTACACTATGCCAGGCCATGATCAGTGGCATTTTGGAAACCTATTCTACACAAGAAAGCAAAAATCCATAGCCCTATCCCAGACTTGTTATTTTTCAGAAACTTTGATCAGTTTCTTGATAAATGATACCCTATATATATGGTGGCTGATTTATTTATTCTTTTATATGTTTGTTAAATCAGTCTTAGTGGCCTTGTTAGCCTGTGCAAAATTCAAAATAATTTTTATTCTAAAATGAGGCCAGTGAGGCTAATTAGCATACTTATAGAAGAATAATCGGCCACCATTATGAAAGAGGTGTATTTTCTAGACTAAAACTCTCTGAATTCTATACCCTATCCCAGACTAAACTGTTTGAAAACCATATACTTCACAGTGGCACATATGCATATAGCTTAAATTATGAGAGTACCCTCCCCCCCTGCCCCCGGGGGTACTTTACTCACTACAGGTTATGATACTAATACCCCTCACATGGAGGCTTAAGCACTCATTCTCATTTTATTTACAGGTCAGCTTCTTTAATAAGAACACCAAAAGGGGCAGAGCCAAGCATCCCTATTGAAAAGTGTCCATATTATAGAGGTAATTGATAATTATGACCTTTTCACGACAGGTGTCACATAAGGCATGACTAGACAAGTGTACATGTACTTAAGGTGACTCCATATAGTGTTTTGAAGCACAAGGCATGGGCACGAAAATGATGCGAGCGCGTGTTTGTTTATTTTGATGACATCACAAAAATAAAGGTTTTTATGGTAACTAAAATTTTATTGTGCACATTCCACATAGTAAATTTTATAAAAATTAACAAATTGGTAGGATTTTCTTGGTTTGCGATCACAAAAAAAGACAACAATTAAAGACAATGTTAAAAATGAAAAGTGAGTAAAATGCCAAAAATTATGGACTGATTTTATGGCTTCGTCAGATTAGACTTACTGAAAAAAATCATGAATATTTACCATTCAGGTTTGCTTGCCTTTAACAACAAGCCCAACAACTCAATCATTGGTTACCATGGTGACGAGACAAGACTCCCAAATTAGACTTCTCCGTAAACGAGAAAGCCTAAGCTACCTGTATGTGTATATTATGCCTACTATCGCGAAACAAAACTCTCAAAAGATAGCAATAAGATTGTGTATATATTTTATTTGCAAGACTGGCCAATAAGTTATAACTATTATAGAAACAAGGAATCAGAGAATTAACTCTGTGTGTAAATTATAGTGCTGAGTTAAATCCATAGATTTCCCTGTACTGAGGGTTAGCCCTAGTAAGGAAATGAGGGACCACACGAGGGAAAGAAAAAAATCTTTGACCTCGGTGGGATTCGAACCCACGACCTCCGGATTAGATCTTCCGTCGCTCTACCGCTGGAGCCACAAGGCCGTACAGGAGCAGATCGTGGGTAATAAGGTGGTAATTTGTGGCAATGAGAATGTGAAGGGTACAAACAATTTACACACAGAGTTTATTCTCTGATTCCTTGTTTGTATCACCAGTGCGACGTGGCTCAACATTTATTTATTTATTCATTTATTTATAACTATATAGAGCCACCTTAAATTAAGTCTGAAATGACCCCAACTCCACTTTAAGTTATTGATAATTTAGCATGAAAATTAACATAACCCACCTCTTGAAGTTCACGTTTTAACTTCAGTAACTGAGTCTTTAAAGATTTAAAATCTGTCAACATTTGTACAAAACCGGCTTCGTCCATTTCTACAATGTCACTTCCACCCTCCTGAACAGTCATTTGTTTCGGGGGACGAAAAGACATGGCAATGGTCCGCCGCCTCTGGAGCCCAGGTCTTCTGCCTGTTTTAGTTCTTGGTAAAGCAGTATCATCTAAAGTTTGCTTTTGTAAATTAGATGGTGTTTTTGCTAGTTCTTTGATCTCTTTATGAACAGTTGGAATATTTCCATTATGAGTTTCTTTGAAACTTGCCGATTGTTCATCTAAGCTGCTTGATGCAGTGGCTGTCTGAGAATAAACGCCTGTGTTTGACGATTCAACTTCTCTGGATAAATTGAGATTGCCAATTCCTGACGACACTCCATTAATTAATGAATCCAGTCTTTCTTTGGCATTGCCTGTATTTTGATTTAACAATGAGTTACCAGTGAATTCACTTGTAACTAGATTATCCGCAGAACCTTTCCTAACATCATTATCGCCACTAAAGGTCAAGTCATCGGCATCAATATCGGTACTAGAGCTGAGCCTCTTAACAGCTTCAATTTCTTCATTTAAGCTAATCGATGTTGACATGGATGAACTATACCCAGAGTCACTTTCACTATCTTGCTTAAACCCTTCCGCATTACCAGCTGGAAAACTAAGAACATTGCTTGCATCAACAGAAATCTCACCATTGTTATTCATTTCTTGACGTGAGTCATTACGACCAGCAGAAGACCTTTTCCTAGTAAAACTCTTTTGTTTAGAAACATAAGTTTTTGAATCCCTGCGCTGCCTTGAATATGGAGTTTTAAATCTTGTTGGTTGTTCACTGTTTACGGAGACAACTGTTTCAGGTGAATGTCCGACATTTTCATTAATCTGAAAAACTTTCGATGACTCCTCATCTATTTCAATCATTGGATCATATGTTGAAGGTGAGATTCTATCAGCAATGTCTGATAAATTATGTGACAGTACATTGAGTTGTGATTCAGAAAGAACCAAGAAGTTTTCTTCTTTTGTATCATCTGCCGCTGCTTGTGGTAGTGGAGGTGGTGGTGTTGTTGGTGGCGGTGGCAAACTGTTACAATCAGGTGACCTATAAAAAAAAAATTAATAACCAGCAAATTAGAAGGTTTAATACATGTATGTGAAATGTTTGTAAATTATGTTCTGGTTTCTGTAGTAGTGGTGGCGGCACCTCTCCCACTTATTCCCTTCTCTCCCCCCCCCCCCCCCCCCTCCTTATTTAAAACTTCATGTTTTATGGTTACCGAAGTCCATGCAGGGGCATACTAGCCAAGATGTTTTCAGAGGTACGCACAATCAATGTTGTAACGCTCCCCCTACCTCCTCCCCCACCCTCAAGTCACAAATTGTTTTCTTTTCTTCAACTTTTTTAGGTACGCATGTGTGGACATGCGTATAGGTAGCTATGCCCCTGCCATGGTTTAGTTTCCTTAAAATTTGTTTACCTACATGTACATTTGTGTAAGTAAGAACAGCCAAGTGAGAAAAAAAGGGGCCAGGTTGTAAAGATGATGTAGTGCTTCTTGTTTTAAAATTCTGGTCCAGGTTGAATTTTACTTACCACACCTCAGCAGTTTCATCATCTGAGACTGCAGTCTTTGGGTTGGAGTCATCAGCAGATTTAGAGGATTCTGAATTGTAAACATGGAATTGAAATGTTAATTTCTATCACTGAATTTAATTGCTATAATTTTTTTAAAAAAGATGAAGTTTGGTAAATAAAGTACACAGGTAGAGGCTAGTCTTTTGTCTAGTTAGTCCTTCTAGTCCATAATCTTTCTAGTCATGTTTTACTTCACTGGCTGAATTCAATTTAGCCCGGGGGAGGGGGGGGTGTCACTCCCATATATGAGCTACAGTGTATATAGGTATGTAGATAGATAGATAGTGCCGTGCCGCTGTAAAGCGTATGGTTTTCAGGCAGTTTAGTCTGGGATAGGGTATAGTAATCAGAGATTTGGTCTAGAATAGGATATCATTTTCCGTGAAACTGATCAGTTGCATGAAGAATTTAGTCTAGACAAGGTTTCCTGGTAATTAAACGGCATTTAAAAATCGGCATGGCGGGCAGTGCAGAATTTTTACTGACTTTTGTTAACTAATAACTGTGATAGTGAATGAGTTTCTGGAAAATAGCAAGTCTGGAATACTAAGGTCTAGGATAGGGTAGGGTTTTTTGGTGTTTAGTCTAGAATAGGGTTGCAAAATGCAGCTAAAATGGTCTAGTATAGGTTAAGGGTCTCAGAGTCCTAGCGGCACACCCCCACCCAAAGATATGCAGAGTACCCCCCCCCCCCCAACCCGAAATTTAGCCAATTGACATACCTGGTTGCGATGATGATCTTGAGTTAGCAAATCCAAATGTGTGTAGGTAACCTGGTGGGAGTTTTGAGTTTGATGACGTAGGTTTGCCATGTCTTGGAATCCAAATACCTAACTTGTACCTTCCCTTAGGTGCTGTGTCATTAGGTATGCCAGGTGATGGTACCATGTTTGTCCTCTTCATGTTTTCAACAGATTCAAACTGAAATTAAATATTTATACAAATGAAATGATACGAGGCAGATCTCTATTTCTTTGCCGGACTTGACAGGGACACCACGTGTATTAGCCATGCTATTTTGAGCTACCCTCATTAAATAAAGATTTTACTTCCTTACTTACTTACCTTCTTACTTACCACAATTAGCTTTTATGCCAGTTGACTACCTTCTCTTTCCCCTCTTCAAGGAAAGGTTGTACCATTTCCCCAGGATTATGTCCCCTATTCTATTTAAACAGTAAGTGGGTTCTTTGACATCTCCTACTATTACATGTGAGATGTAGGAGTCAGGGTCATTATGGCTTATTACCTTGCCAACCAATGATGCAATAATCTGAACTGAGACAGGTGTTCTGGAGCACAGCCAATATGTGAGGTGATAAATAAAGAAACATGGTAAATTTTTAAGATGTAATGTTCATTATGTCATGACTGAGGAACATACACTGTACACTGGTCGGATGCTCTAACCACGATGATGATGATGATGATGATGATGATGATGATGATGATGATGATGATGATGATGATGATGATGATGATGATGATGATGATGATGATGATGACAATAATGGTGTTGATAATGATAATGACATTGATAATGTTGACAATGATGACGACAATAACGATGATGATGATAATGTTGATCGATGATAAAAATCGTGCAGTCACACAATAAAATTAATTCACGAGCAACTGACTACTGCTATTGAGAGAAATCAATTGACACTTCCCAACCACTGAAAAACTTCAAGCTGCGAGACAAGAAGAAGAATACCATACATACTGAATTTTACTCTCTATACGTGTGGTTTCTAAAACCTTCATTCAGGGGCAGATCCGGGATTTTGAAATGGGGGGTGACATTTTAATAAAATATTAATAAAATATTATTTATTTGAGAAATACTTTAGAAAAAACAAAGAAAGGGTCTCAGAAAAGGGGGGGCTGGTGTGAAAATTCACCCATTTCACCCACCCCCCCCCCCCCCCCCCCCCCCCCGGGATCCACCCCTGTCACTGAATCAAGTTTCTCAAGTTAGTGTGATGTACTTAACTTGGAGTCCCAGTGCTACAAATGTAGTACAACATTTTAATCCCAGGAGGTATGTTTTGAGTAGGTATATGTGCCACCTGAGTCTCCAAATTTGGACCCCGTATTATAAAGAACTTGCACTCAAAATGATAGCCCGTTCTAGAAATAGCCAAAGGTCAATTTTAATATCCTGTTCTAATTTCAAATGGCTGCTAATTTGAAGCTTTGTCGCGTTCAAAATATTATACCCGTTCTAGGAAATGTCTCTAAAATGGATACCCTATATTCTACATCAGGAGTCCCAAAATCACAACCCCATTGGGCAGCACATACCTGCAGGTATTTTGAGGGAGTACCCCCATCCCAGGCATTTAATCCCTTCTGAGATTTTTTGGGTTAATTTCGGTTCCCCCTCTCTCCTGGGCTTGGAGTATTACCATTCCATTAGATGGATGGCCAACGCCGTTCGTTACCTTACAGAAGCCCGGAAGCCAGCGTGCAGGGACCCCAATGCACTGACCTGATCAGCACCAAATTGTAGGCTGGGGAACCTTAAATATTTCAATTTTTATTGTAGGCTTCTAAATTCACTGGGTGATACAAGGGACTGAAGGCAACCATGATAACAACGCTAAGGAAAACATCAGTTTAAAATTGCATGAATTTCGGTTCTTTCAAACTACTTCCCAATTATTCCATTTTGTTCACCTTGTCTAAAGTAGCTATAGACCTCTTTCATAATGGCAGTCTATTTATTTGTTCTTTTATATGTATGTTAATTAGCCTCACTGCTCTGGTGTCATTTTAGAGTAACGAGGCCACTAAGGCTGATTAACATACATATAAAAGAATAAATAAATCCGCCGCGCCATTATGAAAGAGGTGTATAGTATCCAGGAGTCAAATAATTCATAAGTTAGGACGGCATTCCTCTTCAAGGGGCTATGCCACCTATTTTTAGTATCACTTTGAAAAGCCAAAAAAAAAACATATTTGCTTCAATGCAAACCTTACTGTCCAGTTTTGTTAACAGTGTTACCAGTGTTATGTTTGGCTGCAGATGGCCAGGATGGAAATGGATTACAACTTGTAAAAATTGGCCAATTTTTTTTTTTTCAGATTCTTCCCAAGTGTCGTGGAAAAATCTCAGAAAAACTTTTTATGGTTTGTTCTTCCTTGAAGAAATCACTTGATATTATCTTCTTGGTGTTCTAAAAGCAATTTTATGTTTGAGCAAAGGCACTTTGTCATATATTTAGTGTATTTTGACCAAAACACAGCAAAATCTGCATTACAATGCATGTCCCTTTATTAGATAGGGGCGAAAATTCACTGTTGTGTTCATGTTCCTTGTAAAACCTCAAGTTTAGTCATTTCATATTGCATGTAGTTGTGCAGAGAAATGGTCAAAAAATGTACAAATGTGTATAATGCATGTGCAGCATCATTGTTCTTGCTCATTAACTCTTGATTTTTAACAGTAGCATTATCATTGCCATTTTGTGCCATTTTCCTGTCTACTCAGGTCAGGCCTATTTTGGGAGCCTATATGAACTAAACTTAACTAGCAGTAACCACAGATTATGGAGACACGTTTGAAGGAATTTCCGGCGGAAATGAGCCCCTGAAAAAAAAACAATAGGGGCAGCCATTTGGAAGACCGTCTACCAAATATCTAAAATTTTACTGCACATAAACCACAGGACAACCAACACGAAATTAGGATTGCGTTCTTCGAATGCGATTAGTGATATTTAACAGAAGGCATTGGATGACAACCAACAGCAATTATATAATATAAATGAAATGCAGAGTTACAAATTTATAATGCAGTTAAAGATATAAATATCCACATAAGTACTTAAAACAACTGTTGAATGTTATTTTTCTCCATTTCATGATTTATGTTATGGATCAAGTACCAGCATCATTGGCAAACTACCACAAGTACTCGTTCTTCCCAAGAAACACAAGAGATTGGAACAGTCTACTACTCAACACAATAGAGTCATGCTCCCTTTTCTCTTTCCAAGCCAACCTTGGTGTAGTGCTTATAAACTGTTACTTATTTATATTGACTATTAATTACACATTCTCTTTTGTAAGATTTCATAATTATTAATTTTGACCAACTCGAAAGAATCATCTCGTGAGATGGAGTCGAGTATTGGAAGATAGATAGAATAGAATAAACAATAGAATAACAAACAGCTTGAAAATATCATAAACTTTAAATACTCTATTAGTGATAATTCGCTTTTACGCGAAGCGTATATCATCTTAAGTTTATATCGCGAGTCTGTAATCCGATCTGATATACGAGTAAGCTAATATTATTTACAGCTGTAAATTATCTTAATTTAACATCTCTATATTTTAAACGGCGTTTAACACCTTAACCTCATAACAAAAGTGAAAGGATCAAATGCAATAGAAGTTGATGAAATGATTTATACTAGATGATCGCACGTGAAGATCAAAGAATACCAACAAGAACATTCGATTGCAAGAGACCTCGATTTTTTTGTCGTCAGCTCAGCTGTTGCGTCATTGTAATTCAAAAGACTTTTATGCATAAGAACAGTAGCTGTGACCAAATAACACTTTCAAGTTTGAGTGAGATTATTTTATGTGGCAAAACCCGTTGCTAAACATGAGTTGTTGACGAATGTTTAACGCAAAATTGTAAGTTACGGTAAGACACAGGCCACGAAATGAGAAATGAGGCAAGGTGGAGTGAAAGCAAGATATAAATAAACCCACCTTGACAAGGAAACGGATGAAGATTCCTATCTAAGACCCCACTAGCGACTTCAATCATCACAATTCATGGAAAGCAATCACCAGTCATAGCGAATTTATTCTTGTTGTTGAGTTCTTTGAATACCAAGGTTGCTGAAAGAGCTGCTTGAGAGTGTTAGGGCCCAGACCCTCGCTACTCTTCACCCCGGAAAAATTGTCCAACGATTTCCTCAATCGGTTTTCCCTGGTTTATAACAACTTGACGGCGTATAAATTCCGCTAAGAATTTGACGGAAAATAAAGCTATAGCGGAACATAAAGTACATGATCTGAGACATATCTGATAAATAAGAGCGCAGAAAATCAATCATCTTAACAAAGGCTCTGATTTACATGACAATAGAGAGAGCTAATCTGCCTTGCAAACAGCATCATTTTAAAGAAAATTAGGCATGACAATAGCAAATAAAGGCTAAAAGATTAATTTAAGAGAATATAAATAAGGTTGACAATGTCGATTTGACAAAGCTGACAATTTTAATGATTATAAACCGGCATACTTTTTGTTGCCAGTTGTTGTTGCCTGTTTCTTATTCGTTTCAATAATATGCCTTCCTTTACCCGAATTTCAACATTTGTTTAATCAAAAAATTAAATTGCAAATTATGCACGAAGATTGGATACGGAGTCGATACGGGATTGGCGTCTGTAGTTCAAATTAACATCTCAGTCACAATTACTTTCCGTATTCAGCAGACCGGCTGATCAGTCTCCTGGGAAAATTACTAGCTGTGACGTTAGTGTCTCAGAGTCGTAGGTAAGAACTATTTTTCCATCGCTTGTAAGGGGAGGAGGAGGAAGGGGGGGGGGGGGGGGGGGGTTTGGTGGGCAAGGAATAAAGGTAACAATAAACTGCAAGGCTGATCTGACTACGCAAAAAAGTTGACTTTGCGAGACACCAATACGACAGAAACCGATAAAGTAGAGTAGCAACCGTAGACAGCTGTTTCGCATTTATTGGGGCTCGTCAGCACGGTGTAGCAAGCTAAACACGACTGCAAGAATGCAGGTGTAAATAGATTACACAATGATCTGTTCACCATATCGTGATTTGGGTGACAAGATAGTTTCAAGGTACGGAACCTGATATGGTGAACGGATCATTGTGTAATGTATTTACTCGTGCATTCTTGCAGTCGTGTTTAGTTTGCTACACCGTGCTGACGAGCTCCAGTCAGAGCGAAACAGCTGTCCACGGTTGCTACCCTACTTTATCGGTTTCTGTCGTATTGGTGTCTCGCAAAGTCAACGTGTTTACGTAGTCAGATCAGCCTTACAGTGTATTGTTTAATATGTTCGTTCATTTTTGGGGCTAATAAGGTCTTTCGTACATCCTACGTATCGTTTACAGCATTATCGCTTACGGTCTTTTGCATATTTTACTTCTATAGGAATAAAAATCCCTCCCCGAGATCCGCCACTGGGGTTTTGAGTAGCCAATCAGAGCGCGCGAAAAACGCTATCCACGAACCATCCACTGACTTTTGTTTGGCCAAAAAATAATGTGGTGTTGCGGCGGGGCTAGCCGAACCGACTAACATCGTCACTGAGTCTCTCAGTTTTATCCTAATTTGTCGTGTTCCTCTCCTAGATCATGCTTTCCTGAGCTATACATCCCCTGCTCCAGGCGTTCAGATGGCTGGGAGCGGAGCGATGGTCAGCCTTATTTGTTTTGCATCAATTTAATATTTCATTGTCTCGAGTCCGGAGCCCAAAACTTTGTAGGGGAAAGGCAACGGGGCTTTTTATAGTTTTGCATGTTTAGTCTGGGAGAGAGCCATGTCCGCTCCTTGATCTGTATTTAGCCTTGATCGCCTTGATCTGTATTTAACCTGCGTAACAAAACCGCCAGCTACGCAGGCTATCTGAGCGGGGTCTGGGGTCTGTAATTTGTAATAGCTCATTTTATCTAATCATTCCGCAATATAGTAAACTATCCAACACTGCATCCATTGTCGAACCGCAATAAGATATGGGGATAAATTTGGCGCTAAAATTGGCGACCCGACAATGGTCACAGTGCGAATGTATGGGAGGGTGGGTGGCGAAACCAATTCCGGTGTTTCGCCTCGTACCTGCACAGTGATAATTTATTCATATGTACTAATCTTATATGCGTTACTTTAATGTATGCAGTGTGAATAGTAGAAACAAACAATGTTGTGAGCAGAGTGTTTTTTTATGTATTATTTAATATTTTCAATATTATTGTAGTTTATACCAGATGAAGAGCCACCTTTGTGGAAACGCTGATATTAAACCATTATTTATTTATTTTATTTATTTATTTATTTATTTAAACTCTGCAGACTGCAGAAACTTCAGGGACCAACTCTGCTCTGATTAGCGTGGGGGTGGGGTGGGAAAAGTAATTATAATGACTTTGTAGAATTCCCTGAGTATAAAAATGGCGGTCGAACCAGAGGCGAAGAAGAGTCGTGTGGAGATGAGGTATGGTGCTTAAATATTTCCATATCATTTGTTGCAAAGATAATCCATGAAAATCCATGAAAATTTATTATTGGCAATTGCAAATTATATTTTCGCGGTCTTGTATTTCAAACGCTAGAGAATTTGGACTCAAATTTCACACGTGCAAACCGGATTTGCCAAAGTTGATAAGAAACTATGACGATTATTTTTCGTGTCGTTGACAAACCTTCACCCACAAATCATACACTGCCGCCAGCTCTGCTGTTTGAAAAGGATTTCTTGCAAGTTTAGGTGCTGATTTGCAGTAGTTTTACTGTAAACTGAGATGACATCGCCACATGCCTCCACACGGTGATTGGGTAATGACAATCGATCGTACCAGTCCTTTCCACGCATATAAAGCAGTTGTGAAATAACGATCGTCCCCTTTTCGCCCCGGCCTTCTACGTTGCATCATCTTCTTTGTATCACTGACTGACTGGCATTTTGACTTTCAAAATGACGAAGTAAGTGGCAAATATTGCTGTCAATCTCCAGAACTGGAGCATCATTTCTCTCAATTTCTATCGGTCAGTGAATTGCCAAATCACCTAAAATAAGCTTATGTACAGTAGTTCGTCTTTCTTTTCGTTCAACCGGCATGCCAGATAAAACAGTGAATGTACAACCTTGTTATGCCGTGTGAGATTCTTGTTTTTGTTTGCTGTAGTGGAATTGTTTTTTTTTTATACTGAAGAAGTCACTTGTGGAAAGATTTGAGCTTAACATTTTTTTTTAAATTGTAAGCTTAATTCTTTTTGTTTCAAATCCATTTCACAGTGCATGGCAATATAATTACTGAGGCTGTAGCTACATATACCCGGGGGTATCACATCGAATGAAATGGAACAAACTTCCGATTGAACTCAATTGAACAAAAGAGTTTGATGTAGTTCGGCCATCGAACTAAATCGAACGCAAAACTTTTTTGTGAGTTCGATGCCCGAACCAAATCAAATTAAATCGAACGATCATGGTTCGATTTAGTTCGATTGAGTTCGGAAATTGAACTTTGAGCTAAAATACAAAACAAAGAGTCTGACATCGATCCGGTGAACGTGTAAAACTTTAATCTATTTTTGCAGAAATGGCATATTATTACGATGTATTATCGCACACATGACAGAGAAGATGCCCACCTTGACTTATTAAATAAATGTAACTTTATGGTTACATGTGTTCTTCTCAGAGTTGCGCAGCAACATCTTTCGAACCAGAAGCAAATGCTGACTGCACCGGGGCTGGAATTTAGCACTGTGACCCAAGCAGTGGCGTATAAAATTTCGATGATTAGGTGGAAAAGTAGAAAATAATACAATCATTACACTTTTTTCGTATTCCTTGAGAGCACTTAGCAGTGATGCAGAGAGCAGAATCTGGATAACATGTCATCAATATTCAGACAATCAGCTTGCATTCATTATTGACAACAGAAAGATCACAGGAATTAGTAGTAAGAATGATTTTTTTTCTTCAGGTCAAAATCACAGAAAACAGGATCTTTAAAACAGTGTCTCAAGTCTTAATGGTGAACTGATCATAACTACGACTAAAACCGTGACCATAATACGTGACTGAATCTGTTGATTCATGCTTGGTACAAAAAATATTGGCAATGGATGTCGTTTTGTACTTCCTCAAACCTTCCTGAGGTTGTGGGGGCAACTTCAACATCCAAATTATTGACACGAATATGATTCAAAGTTGATCTTGCCTCGATAACTTGAATGATGAAATTTCAGTGTAAGTTTCATGTTGAGTGTTTTACAAAATGTATTTCCCAGGTTTATTTTTCTGTTGGCAATTCAGTTCTTGAGATATTCATACAAATAAGAAGAAACAAGACTTCACATTGCCTTGATTGTTTCAATGTTGGATCAATTAATGCACTTGTCTTAAAGAGTTCAAAAATTGAACGTTCGATTTTGTTCGATTTAATTTTTTTTTTTTTGCGAGTTCGATTTCATTCGATGGCTGAACTACATTAAACTCAATTGAACGAAAGAGTGTAGGATTGAGTTAGAAAAACAAACATCCGATGTGATACGCCAGGCATATAATAGCTTAGACTTAAAAATTAACCAATGTTCAGTTAAATCTTTATCCAATCAAATATCGCCCCTGAGGTCTAGCCTCTAACATTGGGTTGCCTGAGGTGCCTTCTCCGATCTTGTTCTCATAAAATTAGTGTTTGTATAGTGCCATTAGAAATGTGATATGTGTGTTGTGTAAGTCATCCATTCATTGACCAGGGCTGTTCTCTAGCAGTGCCCAGGTGCCATAGGCAACTAACTTTTGTCTTTGGTCGACAAGAAAAGCATAGTTTTTCCACATAGTGCTGGGCACCCTAAACTAGAGCTTAGCCTTTCATTCATACCTGAACAGTAATTTATAGTCATACCACATCAGGGCATCAAACACAAAATGATTCCTTAGGTATTTAATGGCAGTTATGTGTTAAAATGAGCAGTGTAGTGGTGTTTAAATTTGGTGCAGTGGTTTTCATAGTACTGACCAGGGAAACTGTCCATATTAAAGGGGGTCTATACTCACATGAATGCTGTCCTCAATACACTTGATTGCTTAAACCGTTTAACTTCCAAGAATGCCAGGAATCAAAATTCGAGAAAAATTCCAAACACTATTTCCTTTTTATAAAATAGCAAAAAGCAAATGGTACCATACAAAAGTATTGCCAAAGAGGTTTGATTTGAATATTCCCCATAGGATTTCATCTACAGATTCAAAAGTTATAACAACTCTACATATTTCCATAATTGACTCTGGGAGTGAAAGGGTTATGCATTAAGTCCTAAGAGAGCCAATTGGCACATGATGTCATAACTTGGCCAATATTTGGTAGATGTTTATGAACTTTTGTCACCAAAATCATCTTGTAAGGATCTACTCACAGAAAGCATAAAATTGTGCCCCCTCCCCCTCCTATTTATGATGTGGTTGACCACCCCTATAACTTTTCAAATTTTTTTTTTTAGTACATCCATAGTCTAAGACATGTGCTACATTAATCTATGCACTGAGAGCTGCAAAATAAGCTATAAATTATTTTAGGGGTAAACCTAACACGTAAAAATAGTACGACGTTATTTAACGTTTTTTATTTTTCCGTTTTAAACTCATTTCTATGAAAGCCATAACTTCCTTCATAAATGCTGATATAATTTATGAAATACCCTGATGAATAGCTTTCAAATGGTATATCATACCGGTACATGCCCGGACAGAGTTTGTATTTAAATCAATTTGGAAAAAAATGGCATTCGCCTTAGGGAAAATAAAAAGTGCAGCCACATATAGTCCCCTGCAAGATTAATGTCTAAAAATGTTTCAACAACAGACATGTGTTTTACAAAATGTAGAAAGCCGCAGTGGCCAGTGGTGTAGCCACGTACTGATCCATGTATCCAGTTTCTTGGGCAGAGCTACTAAATGATGATGTATTAACTTTTTCTCACAGGGAAGGAATTGTCCTTGCAATGGGAAATCCTCTGTTGGATATCTCAGCTACAGTTGATAAAGATTTTCTTGACAAGTAAGCTGGCTTACTAAAAATGACCTGTTCTAGAATATTAAAAAAACCTGACACAGTTTTGATGATTGATTTCTTGTGAATAACACTGTGCAGCTATGCTCCGTTTTTTGGTGGTTTATCGGCTCCTGGCCATTTTTAAAAGAAAAAGTCACAAAAATGATATTTTTATTGAAAACTACACAATGTACATTATTGGTTTTATTAATTTTCATTGACTGTGACATATATATGTTGTAGTTCAATTTTATCCTTGGTTCTTAATTATGTTTATTTTTTATTGCTCTTTTCTTTGCTATGCTAATATATGATCATGAATATAAAACAAAGGAAAATGAAAATTGAACCAAGGATCAAATTGAACTACATGTACAACATATACACTGCAGTTTGTCACATTTGTCATATTATTATTATTATTATTATTATTATTATTATTATTATTATTATTATTATTATTATTATTATTATATTGTGTAGTTCCAGAAAAAATCCATACCCATGCCATGGAAGGTCGGTGGAAATTCCTAAGGGGAGGGGGTCTCAAAAGCCAACATTTTAGAAGGAAAATATGAAGCTAAACTGGAATGGGGGGGGGGGGGGGATGTGTGCTAAACAAAAAACCTTCCCTGGGGGGAGTATGGATATTTTCTGGAACTGCACATTACTCTTGAAATTTTATCTGCAAGTTTGAGACTTTTGAACTTTTAAAATGTGACACAGGCTTCAGACTATTGAAGACAGCGTTAGGAAAAAAATCAAGACTACATTAACATAACACATGTCCATAAAATTTGACTAAAATTTCAGCAACACCTATATTTTGTGAAAGACCAAATGACACTCGTTACAGAGCAGTCTGTTTTAGAAGGTTGATTTTTGTTGAGATTGACTGTTCAGGAGAGCTTCTAGAAATCAACAACTACAAGACAAAGTGCATGACTGAGAACTTGAATTGGTTTATGGATAGTTTATCAGCAAAAAAAAAAGACAGAATTTATAAATAAAAATGGTCCTTTAGACCCTTACATTTGTGATCATTCAATGAAAGATACATGTACATTATTTTTCAATAGTGCTCATTATTTGAAATTCCATAAATTAATATATTTTTGCAATAATTGCAATTTTTATCAGAGTTTTCCCATTTTGATTTATTTGCACAATTTCTTGGAAGCACTGCTAACTGTCTTCCTTGGATAACCAGTATTACAACAACAAAATAAAACCATACTTTTGTCCACCTAATATAGAGCAATTCACTTTTTATGATAAGGTAATTTGTTTATATTTGCCTTTGCAGATATGGTCTGGATGCTAACAATGCAATTTTAGCAGATGACAAGCACAAACCTATGTGAGCTTAGAACATTAACTAGTTTCTAGTGTTTATTTTCTAGCTACAAGTTGTATGTAAAAAACAATTTAAGGAGGAAGATAAGAGAGGCAACTGAGATTTAGTACCACAATATTTCGTCATGTCTGTCTCTGTTCATCTTAGGTCAAATGACAATAAGCACTTAATGAATGGCCCCAAGAGAAACAGTGAGTTTTGTTTCCCGAGACTCTCAACATTGAGGTTTGAGGGGAAACAAAACTCACTTTTTCCCATGGGGCCAGTGTTTTGTTATACCTCCCAACTCAAAAATAATAAAAACACAAAAATTTGTGTGCAGCTGGCACACAAATTTGCTGCGCTTTCAAGGCACATGACCTAATCACATGTGCATGAGTCAAAAGTTCAAGTTGATGTTACTCTAGGGCATTAATTAGACTGTTTTGACCCATGGCAAGTGACACGTTCTCGTCCAATTAAAAAGGTGTTTGAGTTGGGAGGTTAACAATGGAATTTGTCATCACTTGATACATGTAACTGGGGCACTGTGATGGCTTCTTGATTCTTTTTGGAGAAATACTCTCACATTTTTTAAATAATGACAGAAACAGATTTCAATATTATTTTCTGAGCTTTGTTTTAACTTTTGTCATCCAATGACAAGAAAAACTGAGTTTCTGCAAATAGCTTAACTATACTGCTCGACTTAGGGCATAGCCTTAGCTTGGTGAGATCTAAAGTAGATGTCAAGCCTGAATAAATGATTATGATGCAACTATCTTCCACATGTGTGTTTTCAGGTACAAAGAAATGATTGATAAATTTAATGTTGAATACATCCCTGGAGGTGCTGCACAGAACACTGCACGAGTTTCTCAGGTAAATTATTTATTATAATTCACAGTTAGTTAATAAGTGACTTAGAAGGAGAAGAAAAAAAAAGGAGAAGAAAAGGTATTAGTTTTGTTGATGTTTTACCATATGTTTGTACAGTCTCATGTTCCCTACATTTCTCTGTATTTCACCACATACAACATGTAAATCTTGTCTTTGTATCTTTTCTCAGTATGCCAGTACGTACGTGTGATATACATGCCAGTTGAGTCCTGATAACTCGAACCTCTCGCTAATTCGAACCAAACTTCTTTTCCCTTGGCTTGAACCTTTGATATCTCGAACCAAATTTCCCTCTCCCGTGGAGGTTCGAGTTATTGGGATTCTACTTCATACATGTATATAATTATATTTTTTAAGCTTGATGTTTCACATTTGTAATAAGACAGAAGTTTTGTCTGCTCCTACATATTTCTCTGTACTGAACACTGCTGTTTTTATCATTTTTGTAGCTTTCAACTTCTTGAACTGTCATTCAGTATAAGGGAGAGTTCATAATTTATGTAGAAGGGGGGGCTATGTCGATTTTAAGGGGGGACCATGGTTTTTTCGTGTTAGGTTTTAGGGGGGCTATCGAAAATTTCTCCCAAATTATGTGAAAGAAGGTATAAGGGGGGCCATTAAAAAAGATTCAATAAAAACTGCCACCATGGTATTTTGCCCATGGTTGTGGGATATGTAATGAGGGGGGCCAGGAAAAAAACACACCAAATAATGGGGGGGGGGGGCTTCCAAAACTTGAAAGGGAAAAAATCTGAAATCGACATAGCCCCCCTCTTCATAAATTATGAACCCTCCCTAAAAACTTAAGGACTTTCAAGGACCAAAATTTATGTTGAAACAAAAATCCCTATTTAAAGTCAAGTGAAAGTCCATCCACAAAAATTTGCTAATACATCTTTATTAATTTCCCCTGATATTTACAGTGGCTCTCAGGAAAGGATTCCAAAATAACATCTTATATGGGCTGCATTGGTAAGTTTTATATATTCTTTAACTCCCAAAGTATATGGGCTGCATTCATTTGGTAAGTTAAATATAATTATGTTCTTTAACTTCCAAAAATGAAATTTCAAGTACATGTTCAATTTTTCCATTTATTTGACATAAAGCACAAAGAATTAGAAACAAAAATATGTTGACTAATGTCTTGTTTTTGACATTGGCTTAATTAAGGATTCATGCCAGGCTTGTCATAAAGCTTTAAAGAAGCTAGCTCCACAAGAAAGTTAATCGGTCATGAAATAAAGAATTCATAGTCTTCTATGTTTGCTGTCCTTTTAGCCATTTTCAAATTTTGAGAAGCTGGTCTTCTTAATCATAGTTGCATGCCATAATAGGGAGCTTTTGCAACCACAATAAAAAACAATACCTGTGCCTGTGCATTTTACATTTTGGTACATTTCTTTAATTTGCTGTTCCCTGCAAAACAACAATGGCAAATGTAACCAAACTACAGGTTTTGTGGAGAACATAAACACACATTGGTAAATTTTCCTTTCTCTATTTGAACTTGAAAGCCATCCCTACAAATTCAGCTCCTGGGAAATTCGGTCACATTCATTTGCTAAATTCAGTATGAAAGAGCGTGAGTTCTTTTATTCAAAGACATCTTCCTTGGTGTTGCTGTCGTGCTTGCTAAAGATCCTAATAGCCAGTCGCTGGCAACTAATATTTTAAATTAAAATGATGTTACATTGAAGATAGTAGTAGGGGTGTAACGATTCATGTTCCTTACGATTCGATTCGATTTCGATTATTGCCTTTTGATTTTGAATATTTCGATTTGATTATGCAAATGTTTCTTATAGATAGTTTTAGACGTATCTGTTGTACCGTCTTTAGCTGGAAAACCATAATATTTCCACACAGTTGAGCTAAAAGATGTAGGCAGAATCACGACTGCTTGGTCGTTCGTTGCCATGTTTGAGAACATGACAATTAGCGTGTTGCACATGGTTTGCCTTATTCTGAAATTCTCAAGGGGTGGTTAAGGCAGCAATTTTAACAGGCAACACAAAATGGTGCCTGAACTGCAAATGCCTTTGCTCGTCAATCAAAAACGCAGATTTTAAAGAGTTCTGAATTCTAATTTCACAATATAACTCATTGAGGGCACCCTGGAAATGTATGCAAAAATTGAACCAAAATCGAAATGTGGAAACAAAGAATCGTGAATCGAACCGAATGGCCATAATCGTCATTAATCAAGAATCCAATTAATCGTTACACCACTAGATAGTAGTAATTTGCAATCATTATTTTATTGACAGGCAAGGATGAATTTGGTAAAATTCTGTCTGAAAAAGCAACAGAAGCAGGCGTTAAAGTGAACTATGTGATCACTGACAAGGAACCCACAGGAACTTGTGCCGTCTGCATAACAGGAAAACATAGGTACATGCTTTCATTTAAATGGCAATGTTGTGGTTCAATTTTATCCTTGGTTCAAATTTTATTTTCTTTTGTTTAAAACTCATTATTATGGCTTTTACCGCACGCGATGGTAAAATGCAGTTAATGGAACTTGATGCCCCAGGGGTGGTAGCATGAGCAAGCCTTGCTCTGTAAACAGTGTATTTCAAGGCATCTATTCATAAATGAATGCCTCCTATTCATATATTTAGTACAGTCGCCTTTAGGTCCAAAGGTTGAACTGATAAGGTGTAACATAGCCTAGAAATACATCTAAGCCTTGCTCGCATTGGTTTCTTTATTCTGAAGCTTTATTCATGGCTAGTAATTTAGCACGTTGCGTCTAGTTAGCGTATGGTACAAGTGTACCTATTGGTCAGGCTCCGAGACACTGTCTGGCTATAAAAGCAGCAAATACAATAACTTTGGCTATTATGCTAGCAGTCTTGCACGAACGTGTACATTGTGTACCTTTGTAATATTTTGTTTAATTTCCCACCCTCCTTCCCTTTGGAGAAGGGTTGTTTATGCCTCCTTCAATAAACTGGGGTCACTCCTTGTGGTGCGTTTAAGTCTGCGTAGCGACTTCCCCCAAGCTCTTGGCATAGTTTTTTCGTGCCATATTTTACCTTGCCTCAATCTTGTCCAATCCAGCCCGTGCGGTGCTGGGAAGATAAGGAAGGCTCTGCCAATACTCTTGTCCTATTCCCAAGTGCAGTGGGAGATAAGTGAGGCTTTATTTTTTGTGCGTTTAACCCGAAGTCGCAAATAACGTGCCACAGGGCTGTGTCCCCCCATTACGCCAAACCAAATATGTTGTTGTTTTTATTATATGCTTTTGTCACATTGTGTGACATTTATTGCGTTATGCAAATGCCAGGAACAGTGACATTAATTTACATATTTACCATAGTCAAAAACAAAGGAAAATAAAATTTGAACCAAATTGGAACCACAGCAGCAACATTTTAGCGTTTTATCAACATTTTAGCGTTTTATCAACTCAGTAAAGTACTTCATAAGAGCTTTTATTTGAATGGTCATGAACAACAGATTTTATAAAAAAACTCAATAGTAGAACCATCTTTTATAAATAGCATAAAAATCAGTACCACAGGAATGTTAACTGTATTAAATGGTTGCACTTGCTTTATCCAAAGGATAAAAGATAGAACTACATTGTAAAAATCCAAACCATAGGAAGGTTTCATAACTGCTGAATAGCTGCTTTCATTTCATTGGTTACACTTTGTGATTTCATCCACATACTCAAAAAAAGTAGAATCATTCTATGACATAACAAATGACACCACAGATAAGTAACAATCAGTAACTTTCACTTGCATTCAGTTCAGTTCTTTTGTGCAACATTAATGATAAGTGATGATGATGATGATGATGATGATGATGATGATGATGATGATGATGATGATGATGATGATACATGAGTCAGAAAATGATTTTAAATGTAGGACCAGTAAATGATATTTTAGCTTGCTATGGGAAGTTGGTTTTAAGTCGTCACTTTAATATCGTAATTTTTTATAATAATTATTTGTTGTAGGTCTCTTGTTGCAAATCTTGCTGCAGCAAACTGTTACAGCAAGGCAGAGCATTTGGACAAAGCAGACAACTGGGCATTTGTTGAGAAGGCTCAATATATTTATATAAGTGTAAGTAATAATGGTTATAAACCCATATTACCTAAGGTCAGGACAAGGGGTGGGAGGTAAAGTTCAGAAGCACCCTTCCCCCTCAGTTACAATAATTCCTGCTTGTGATAAAACAGGGGATTAAAAATCAAATCTGATTATTTTTATTTACCTTCTCTATTTTTAGGGTTTTTTCTTAACAGTTTCTCCAGAATCAATTGTGAAAGTAGGCCAGCATGCTGCTGAAAAAAACAAGGCAAGTAAAAATACTGTTGAGTACCTATTTTACATGTGTGCTTATACTAAAATAATTATGTTTTAATTTTGTTCTGGATTGTAGCTTTTCATGATGAATCTGTCTGCACCATTCTTATGTCAATTTTTTAAAAACCCAATGATGGAGGCTTTTCCTTATGTGGACATTCTCTTCGGAAATGAAACTGTAAGTAGAACGTCTGTAATCAGGTAACTTATGAATTTGCTGGATGAACCATTCCCATGGGACATGAAACACAAAATCTTAGAAGATAGGACAATAATTATTAGGCTAGTTCACACTAGGGCAAAATATGTCAAGTCTAATCATGCATGAAACATGTTTTACTGTAAACAGTGTTCACTTCAGGGGGGTTAGGGTTTGGGTTTGGCGGGGGGGGGGGGGGGGAATTATGCAAATAATGATCGAAACATGTTTATTCTGAACATTATTGAAATGACCTCATGAGGTGGTTTCAATCTAACCAGATAAAGTATATTATTGTTGTCTACTTGTTAAACATTGCATCGCCCTTCATTCCAGAAGAGCTTGACAAGACTTGAGTGAGAATAAACCAAGCAACAACTAAAATCATGCAACTGCAAGTTTCAGAGCTATTTTATTTTCAGTTTATGTGTTTTATATGAGAGCTTCGGCCTGTTTTTTTTAAAACAGCATAAATTATAGAACCAGGCATGAAACATGTTTTTAAATTGACAGCTAATGTTGACCACAAAAACTGCGAACATGTTATGGGAAATGTGTTTTGTTGATACATGTTTACTCTTAACATGTTTGAGTGTTGATGTGAACACAGTATTAGTAAGATAAGTTGTTTTTAAGTACAGCCGACATAATCTTGCTAGTTTTTTCAAGGGTATCACAAGTGATTAGCCCCTAATGGTTATTATATTTTTAGGTGCTGTGATATAACCCTTAAAAAATAAATTTCTTTGTTAAAGCTGTTGAATTTTTCTCCTTTACAGGAAGCTGGAATTTTTGCAAAAGAACAAGACTTAGGAGTAAGTACATGCTTGGCCTGTACTACAAGAATCTGAATAATAAACATCTCAAGGGTGCCAGTTGAAAACTGAAAAACATTGAAGAAGAGAGAGTACTATTCAATAGCTTTTAGAAGTTAGAACCACCTTGTACAAAATATTAAACAGCACTGCAGGAAAACACTGCTTTTATTTGAATGGTCACACTTTAGGATTTCATCCACAGAGTCAAAAGTTAGAACCATGTTGTACAACATAATAAGCAGCACCACAGGAAAGAATTGCTCAATAGCTTTCATTTGAATGGTCACACTTTATAAATTTCCTTCACATACTTGAAAGATAGGACATGGTAAATCACTCTGGCAATGAAAGGTGGATGGCATGGTATGGCATGGTTCAATTCCTACTGGACCTACCCCCCCCCCCCCCCCCAAGTAACCCCTAGGACAAAGTCGGCCCTTGTGGCTCGAGGGTGGGGGAGTTTTACAAAGTAGTTCCAGGGGTAGGGGTGGGGATAGTTGAAATATCTACTTTGCAAAGACCATAGTCAGCCCCTGAGGCTCGACGGTAGGGAATTTTACAAAGTAGTTCCAGGGGTAGGGGTGGGGATGGTTAAAACATCTAAATGCAAAATCGCATCCAACTGCATATATGGGAAATCCAGCCATGTTTCCAGAAAACATTTTCAATTTGGTACTGTTACTGATGTGACTATTCCTTGGGTCGTCTGGAATTCAGTATCATTTTCTATGCAAGGAGACATGTTTTCACATACAGCTTATGACAGATGGCAAACTTATATGTCCCCTTTGTGGTTTACGCGATGCCTGGACACGCTGTTTTGTTGCGATGTTCAGTGTTGATTTCAAGTGTCCCAAAGTTGGAGAATTGTCTTGTTTTATATGTTTGGGGGTAAGGAATAAGATATCGATCAAATGAACAAAAAAATGAAAGTCCATAGGAGTTGTTCCCAGGGAAGGGTGGGGAGTTACAGTAGGAATTGAATCATGCGCATGCTCACCAAGAGTCTACATGTACTTCTGCCGGCTGGACGCCATTACCCCCGGGGGGGGACTCCCATATAAAAATGACGGGGGTGCTCGTCGGAAATTTTCGAAAAACACCCTAAAAGGTACCAGAGTCTGGTTTAATGGGTGTGGCTCAAATGAATTTTTACCCCTAAGAGGTAACAGTCTGAAACATCACATGTCATAGTCTGTCATTTTTTCGGCTTAAACCCAAAAAGGAACCCCGATAACTCTAACGGTGGTCATTTTAGATTTTAGCACCCTAAGCGGTACCAATCTACAAATTTTGCCCCCTAAAAGGTACGACGAGCACCCCCGTCATTTTTATATGGGACCCCCCCCGGGCATTACCCCCACCATACAAACACTCAGCTGTTTATTGAAAGTTGTAACTCATATCTTTATTGTTATGAATATCAACAGACAAAAGACTTGAAGGAAATTGCAGTGAAAATGGCCAAGTTACCCAAAGTCAACGATAGTCGTCCTCGTATTGTGGTGATAACACATGGAAAGGACCCAACCATTGTGGTTAAAGGTACTTTCAAATTTATGTGTGATTACAGGGAGTAATTGGGCGAGTAATTTCAATTCATACGAGAACAGTGAGTTGCGTCAATAAGTCTCTGTGGACTTTTTGACTCAGAAAGTCGGGATATATCCTAAAAAATAGACTGTTCGCAGCCTCTCTATTTTCTCAGAGTCCGTCGCGAACGCGAACTGCCGACGAGCGCGGAGCGCGAGGAGGTGGGGGTGGGGCGAGGGGAAGGAGAAAAATATTTTTCTCCTTCCCCCACCCCCCCCCCCATACCCTCGTGCTCTGCGCTCGCGCTCAATTCCAGTCCGCTTGCTTCGCTCGCCGGCAGTTCTCGTACTCGACGGACTCTGAGAAAATAGAGAGGCTGGGAACAGTCAACCTAAAAAAAAACCGAGTTAGGTGCACCAGACTGACACACACACAATGTAGGTATTTAATTACAGCTATCTAATTGCAAAACGTTGGAATTGGACACCTATGTTATGTGCACATCAATCAGCTAATTGATAAGCTGATTTTAGCTGGTTTTTGCGCGCATACTTGAATCCCTACTTTTCACCACCTTTCTTGTGCTTCCGACTCTGGCTAATTTTTAGATGGGTGGCTGTAGGTTTTTTCAACAAAGAAAGGAAGTATAAAATTCAATTTTCAATTATATACAATATTTGATGATGTAATATATCTTGAACATGGTTTTACATATTTTTAATATTTTTAATTGTAATTTTATAATTTTTAGTATTATTTGATATTGTACATAGTTGTTATTTTATACTGATGTGATGTGGCATTACCACTTTATCAGTTAATAAAGTAGAAGTAGAAGTGGAACCTTGTATGTGAAAGAAACCTGTTTACACTGACTAAAGTTTATAACCGCGGAACTATAAGACTGGTTTTATTTACACGCAAAATCACCATCATTACTTTGGGTCGATGGTGGTTAACCTGTGCACGATCTCTTTGCAGATGGCAAAGTCACAGAGTACCCAATCATTCCAATTAAAGAAGATGATATAGTGGACACAAATGGAGCTGGTGATGCTTTTGCTGGAGGTGAGAGGATTTCGAAGGGCAATAAGTCATTCTAAAGCTCAGTCGAAACGATTTCCAAAAACACCATACTAGCTAACCGCTGTGAAAAGGTTGGTTTGAATAGGACGACTGTTAGGGTATTGGTTTATTATTACTGTTAGGGTATTGGTTTGAATAGGACGACTGTTAGGGTAAAGACCTTGGCTTGGGTGGAGACCATCGTGCACCGTGAAATTTTTGCAAGTTTTCCCTCGATCCGCAAAAAAAGGTCGCGCATAACAAAACTCTCCCGAAACAATTCAGTCAATCAATAAATTAATCAATCCTTTATTTAACGTGGTTTGTACGCTTAGCATAGAGTGTAAATGTAAAATTTGTCTATTTTTGGTCCCACATTACTGTCATAGCCCCGTGAGATTCGATGTCCATTTAAAATTAAAAAATTAAATTATTAACTTTAATATTTATAAAGCGCAAAATACATGTGAATATGATCTAATGCGCTGATAGGATAAGGCTATAATAAAAATGATTTGAGTTACAATGTTTATCTAACTGTAAAATATATCATAAAATGTAAAAATTCTCTGCAAAAATTAACTCCCTTAAGTCAAATAAGCGACATCAAATATTAGAAAATTTTAAAATTAAAAAAACAGAAAAACAGAACGAGCAATAGATACCGATTGAATTATTTTTGTTGCGTCATGCAGTCACCTTCTTGTCAACTGTAATTTCGTTCAGAAAGTAAAATGTCACAGGGACACTCTTTGTCGAAAACGACAAACAATCTGAGTGAGGTTCCACTCTGAGGAGATATTCGTCTTTTTGCTGTTTGTTGTTGCTGTTTAGATACTGTTTCTAACCGGTTTTCCTTGTTTAACAGGATTCATCAGTCAGCTTGCCCAAGGAAAGTCCATCGATGAATGCGTTCGCTGTGGACACTATGCCGCAAACTACATGATTCAGCAATCGGGTGTCACGCTGATACAACCACCAAACTTTTCTTAACGTTCCGTGACAGAGAATTGCCTTCGTATTTTACGCTTAGAAAATGGAACGTGTTCGTTTCTAAGGTTTCAAAATAAACAACTTTTTAATACATTTGTGTCAGGTAATGAAAATAACTGGTTATAAGCCTCTTATCCACTGGTCAACACAACTCGGTGTAAGTGTATTCAACTCTTTCTCTCTCCAGTGCTTCGAACTAAGTTCTGACTCGTTCCCAGTTCTCCAGTGCTTCGAACTAAGTTCTGACTCGTTCCCAGTTCTCCAGTGCTTCGAACTAAGTTCTGACTCGTTCCCAGTTCTCCAGTGCTTCGAACTAAGTTCTGACTCGTTCCCAGTTCTCTATTGTTTTGAATGTTGATGGCAAAGAACAGATTTTCCTCTTCTCTCCTTCCCAACATCCGTCGCGCCACTTTTCACCTGCATCCCTATGGGGTGTGAGTCAGGTTCTGCGTTGTTATAAAGGGGTGCGGCGCTTATTTGAATGCGGCGTTCATAAATAAATTTGTTGCCACGTGCGGCGCTTTTTCGAGTAGAAAACGGAGATGTTCGTAAGGATACGTTTTTATTCGTTTTCACCTGTATTAACTTAAACTCAACCCCACCCCCCCCCCCCTCCCCTCCGAAAAAAAGAAAAAATGAATGACGAGTCTGCACGTTGGTACCACGCGAGTATCGCTGACCGTTACAGTTCTTGCCTTTCGGGAGCACACGCGAGAACCCTTTTGGGGAGGATAAAAACGCGCGCGCGCTGAAAGCGCCTGACAAGCAAATCACCTTTGTTGCCACTGGTGATTTACTCTCAGTACGCGGAAAGAGAACACGCGCGAGGCGTTCGATCAGATACGTCATAAAGGAAAGAATGACGTCATAAAGGAAAAGAACTGCGTTCATCTTGAAAGGTAGTTTCTGCGGAGAGAAGAAGCGTTTTACTGTTGTCCACATAAAAGTTTTTTTGGTGTGTACAAAACGGTTAAAATATAGCTATTTTCGCTTTGAGTAAACACACATCGTTGCTCTTGAAGGTAAGGAACCTTTGTAGCGCTTTTAAGTTTAATGCTTCCCTTTAATTCCTCAGCGAAAATATTAGAGAATTTTTGTTCTGATGGGCGCTATCTTTTCACACCAGGTCAAGCCTAATGAAGGGCACTATCATCTTGATCTTCATTTTGCTGGCAACAGCGAGCCCTACTGGTCAGTCAATCTCTCAATCCAGGCATGCTTTGAATAGCAATTCCTGGCGTTTGACTCGCTTTTCCTTGCGCAGTGGTAAGTTAGCTTGCTTATACACGTCATTGTGTCATCGGCTTCGACCCCCGGGGGAAGCCGATGACGTGCATTATAACAGAACTACAGTATCTGGTCATTTGTCTTGTTTTTCTGTTGACCTTCCCTCCCTTGCAACGAGAGAGCTGACAAAATGCTAGAAGTTAAACTTGTCCTGGCAGGGACCAACACAATAGAAAACGAAGTGAAAAGCAGTTATCCCTTAAGACTGTTTACACGAAATTTTTGATGCGATTTTTGTTGCGTCCTCCAATGTAACTTGTCGCATGTGTAAATCAGAGGTGATTTCAGTGCGATTCGGGCGCGATATTTGCTGCAATTTGTTGTGATTTCCCAAAAATAAGTTTGTAAGTTTGTGCCATTAAATTGAAATAAATTGAAAAAAATATTTAAAAAAATGCTCTGCGACATCGGCTAACAAATCGCGCGCAAATCGCACTGAAATCACCGCTGGTGTATATGTTGTAGTTCAATATAGCCCATTTCCGAGTTGCTCTTAGCTAAAGGCGCTGTTACACCAGGCAATGTTTCGTGCAACTTGTCTCGCAAGTTTGTTGCGACACAAGTTGCATGAAAAATTGCCCAGTGTAACATACCCCGCAACAAACATTTCTCGCGATTTTTTTGTTGCCGCAATCGTTGCGAGAAGTAGAAGTCGGTTCTACTTTTCGCAACGATTCTCGCCACCCCGCAACGAATTTTTCAAGCGTTGCGTAGTGTAACACGTTTCCTGCAACTTGTGTCGCAACGTTTTGTGACTATAGCCAATGAAATTGCTCCTTTCACCGTCGGGCGAGACAAATTGCAAGAAACATTGCCAGCATCGCAACGCACGGTTTTTAGTTGTTGCGAGACAAGTTGCACGAAATATTGCCTAGTGTAACAGCGCCTTAAGATTATCCTTGGTTCAATTTTTGATTTTCCTTTGTTTAATATTCATTATCACGCATTAGCATAGAAAAGAACAACAACAACAACAACAAATAAAAGAACAATGGAAAATCAAAATTGAACCAAGGATAAAATTGAACTACAGCATTTACACGCGATTTGATTTTGCGCGCAAAAAAAAGGTCGCATTGAAAAGTGTGACAAAATTTCACAATAAAATATCGCCTGTGTGGTTTAATGGGATGGGACGTTAGGGACATTGTAAGATGAAACTTAAAAAGTGAATTCAAGTTCTTACACCGCTTCGCGCTTTTTTTTAACTCGTTCATTTTGTCTAATATGGCCGAACTGAATCCTTAACGACGGCGTTCGTATTCAGATAGCAAGAAAAAGAAATTTTTTCGTCGTATATATTCATGTTTGTCATACAAAATTGAATATGATTATTTGTCATTGCTGTTTCACAGATAGAAATGTACAGATCAAAGATTCACTGAATTAAACTCCCTAAAGGCGGCTTTGCACGACAAAATAACTCCCAAACGTTGGCAATCTCGTGTTTTCACATGATAAACTTCCACACACCTCAACCTCCTGCGTTCTCAGGATTAATTCTTTCTTCTTGGAGGAAAGAAGAGCGAGGACCTTGTGAAACAATGTTTCATATACTGAAGTTGCAACAAACGTTATAAGTCAAATGCGAGTTTGCTAACTTAAAAAAGTTGGCGAAAAAGTTGGCAAGAACAGAAACGAGTTCTATTTGTCGCCACTGAACAGTTTGCTAACATGTTTGGCACCTATTGATGTCACGTTCACACACGCCAACTTGTGAGTTTACCAGCATGAGTTTGCCAACTTCGGTCAGTTTGTCGTATGTATTCACATTAAAGGGACACTGTCTCTCCGGAATAGCAAAATTTCAGTTAGCTTATTTCCACGTTATATCGCCAAATACCACCAAATATACAACTTAGTTGGATAAAAAGACCTTATAGAGCAAAACAAGAGCAGTAGTTTGGAAATAAAGTGCATGATTGCAAGGATTGAAGTGGATTACAGTTTATGAAGTTTGATTTTAATATTGACAGGCGGTCAAGAAATCAAACTTGCCATTCTTTTGAAATTTTGACTTTTCTAGCCGTTTGTTTTGTCTGTTTAATTCATATTTCTTTGCGAAACACGAGATTTCAGCCGGGACAGTGTCCCTTTAATATCAATCACAGACGTTTCTCATGAGTAAAGCGTTCTTTAAGGTGGTCAGACACGAGGGGTCATGTAGCAGGGACATGTCGCAGCGACATGTAGCAGCGAGAAAAATTTGTGTAGTACACACTGAGGGACATGTAGCAGGGACTTGCAGCGGGGACATGTAGCAGGGACAAAATCATAGCACTTGCACACACATGAAAATGTCGCGGGGACATGTCTCAGGGACATGTTGCAGCGACACGTCCCCTCGTGTGAACTGGCACTTTCACAATTGTGCAACACCAATTTTGGGGACATTTTGTCCCCGCGACGTGTCCCATGAAGTTCAACAAAGTTGAACTCCGTGCGACATGTCACGGGGACAAAATGTCCCCAAAATTGGTGTTGCACAATTGTGAAAGTGCCAGTTCACACGAGGGGACGTGTTGCTGCAACATGTCCCTGAGACATGTCCCCGCAACATTTTCATGTGTGTGCAAGCGCTATGATTTTGTCCCTGCTACATGTCCCCGCTGCAAGTCCCTGCTACATGTCCCTCAGTGTGTACTACACAAATTTTTCTCGCTGCTACATGTCGCTGCGACATGTCCCTGCTACATGACCCCTCGTGTCTGACCACCTTTATGATTGAACACTGAATCACAGTCTCACTCTGAATCTAATTCTTTCTTTCAGAATTTCCGTTGCCATCAGTATTCACCATATTTGGCAGTCTGCTGACGTTGTCATTGATTGCAGTGGGCACTTTAAGCTCTATGTGGCCAAAGCTTCATAAGACTGCAGCCAATACAAAACAATCCTATTTTGTCACGCCATCTTACGTTACACCACTTTACGTCAACCGCATCACGCAAGCAAGGATACGATTAGCGCAACGCAGGGTTGCCCAAGTTAGTTTTAGCATTGGACTCCCGCAAGATGACGGCTCAGATATTGCTGCACAAGTTGATTGCAAACTATGGAAAAAGAAGCGTGAAAAGATTCGGGTGAAAAGAAAAGAAAGGCTTGCGAAATGTCCCAGAATTGACCCTGAAAAGTTGAAAAGAATCAACCATGAATGGATCCTGTTTTATGGCTTTAAAAGCCGCGATCTTTTCCACATTGAAAACGAGTTGGACAATGTTGTGTCCAAGGTACCTTACGTTGATTCCAAGAAAGGCAAAACTATCAAGTTTGACAACTCTGTGAATGTTGTCTACATCGAGAACAACAACACTGGTCGTCGAATGAGCAAATGGAAGACGCCTAAACAAGAGAGTTATTCTCCCTCTGAATTTACATCTGATGGAGACATTCTTGTGTAAAGACAAACCTGGATTTCAAACCTGGTCTCATTCCGGGAGACTGGAACTTGCCAGATTGAATTGTTTGAGCTTTTGTTTCTGAACATTTACTTGTGTTGTGCGTCATTGAATCATTTTATTGTAGAGAATTATTAAAATAAATTATATATTTTGCAAACGTTAATTCGTGCCGCTGTTCTTTGAATCACAATGTATGTGAATAGGTATTGAGTAATCCCGAGCGTACGAAAAGTCGTTTTCTCGCGTATCTGTATGCGTATAACTGGATTAACCGGCGTCCGTCCGAAATTAATGGCGTCCGAATCTTTTTGGAGTAATATAGCTTTGGAATCATTTTCAAATTATCAAAGCAGCAGTCCCTCGATTTCCCATGGTACTAAATGAAATAATTTGTAAACGGCATAAACAGGAGCCAATGGGCTCCTGGCATAAACAAATAATAATCAAATAGAGCAGTTTTCAATTGAGTGTCGAAAACAAAAACCAAAGCAATTACTCTGAACAATAACAACAGGCGTAGATAATCCAATGAATCAACTAGAACTCGTAGCAAATGCATCCAGCCGTCGCCAAGTGTAGAAAAACGTGAAAGTAATCAAACGATGCACATAAAATGCGCATAAATCTGTGTAGCGCGTTATGTAGACTGGTTTTGTTTTTCTTCTGATTGGTTGAGAAAGTGACGCGAGTTTTTTCAGCCAATAACAAAGTGTAGCATCAAAGAGGATTTCAATGGGGTTAAGGAAGAGGGTCTTTTGAATGGGGTTGCGCAGTAATCTTAAGTGGGTTGCACTTTGAGTGACATCTTGTCCATTGCAAAACAGTGTGTGTTTTTGCGCAACTCCGGCTCAGCTGTGGACCGATTGCGGACCTATATTTCAAAACGCGCGGGAAAGACTGGGTAATAACATGTAAATATGGCGGCCAAAAGTGCTCTTGAACGTGGAATCAGCACAGTCTGGCAAAAACTTTTGACTGTTGTCAACAATGCATTGGTTTATCTTGATAGTAGAACAGCTGAATGGATTCATTGGTGTGGTAGTCTTCAAGATTTTATAGACGCAGGGGCACTTAATGTCTGCGATATTTCATCGGCGAGAGTGAGTTCACACAAAGAATCGCTGTTTTAAGTTATGAATTCCATCATGTTTAGCTTAATTTGACTTCAGCTTAAGCTTAATTAAGCTTACATTATAATAGTCATGTTTTAACCAAAACCATGGAACTTTTTATTTTAAAGATTAAAGTTAAAAAGGTAGAAGATTAGAATTAAATCCAAAACAATCTAAAACCGAAACAAGAATCCTTTGATTAAAACAATTCGCAAATTTTCTTTCAATCCGTCACGATAAAAGCTTAAGCTTAAACAAATTTAAGCTTATGTCGTCTTTTTGTCGTTCATTTATTCTTAATTTCTTTTTAAGTAGTTATCGTACATAAGCTTATTTTTATGCATTTAGACAAGTTAGCATATAGTTCCTGCTATCAGCTTTAGGGATTTTCGTAGATAGCTTACAATAACAAAGTTATTGTGTGCCTGCCAACTTTTTCCAAGTCAAATTAAGTGCGTGAGATTAAGAGTTTCAGTTTTCCCGATGATGACTGGATGGTTTCCAAAGACATCTGAAGATTTTCAAATATTTCTTAATGTTGTCCCAAACATTTCTGAAGTTCCAAACAATTACGAGAAACATATTTCCGAATCCTGTTTATCTGGGGCAAATTAAGGTGGCTCTACTGGATTTTTTGGGGGCGATACCCCCCCAAATTTGAGCATCAACTACGACGCCATTAACAATGCTATGGAAAAACGGTCACCACAACTGTATTAGATAAAGATTAAATTTTGTTAAGACCAGTTTTATATTAACATCGAAGTTGCCATAGCAACATAATGACGCCATGACGTTTTTTACTTGCCGTCGTATTTCTTGGCACCAGGAGGTTTTTTCCGTAATCGCTTAATACAGCTGTGGTAACTGTTTTTCTATAGCATTGTTTATGGTGTTGTAGTTAATGCTCAAACTTGGGAGGTATCGCCCCCTAAAAATCCAGTCAAGCCACCTTAAATAACTGCTAATGCCAGATGACTCCTAAGACTCACCATGTGTGAAAGTTACACAAGTAAGAGCATGTCTCTGGATCATAAATTAATACTATCGAGTAATTCCAAGATCATTTCTGTATCACCAAGCATTATACCTTGCAGGTGTAGGTCATGGGACAGGAGACCCCCATAATTCACAATATTTAATAGATCTATCATTAGATGATTACAGCTGAAACCTCTTTATGCATCCAAATAATAATATTGAAGGGCTGTGGACATAAACAACAAGGAGAGGATATCAGGCCAAGAGATCCTGTATTTTCACAACTAATAGGGCAAAATACATTTGGCTACAAAGCATGCTATATGACTCTTCAGGTCAAAACATTTTTTTTTTCAAGAAAGTGAGATGTTTGGGTCCAACCTATTCAATTGCTATTTTTCTTAAGTCAAGTTAGATTTAATAATATACTAGCAGTAATCACAGATGGAGACGCGTTCGAAGGAATTTCCGGCGGAAATGAGCCCCTGAAAAAAAAAACGATAGTGGCAGCCATTTGGAAGACCGTCTACCAAAAAATCTCAAATTTTACTGCACATAAACCACAGGACAACCAACACGAAATTAGGATTACATTCTTCGAACGTGATCAGGCCTCTTGCAAGTGACCACCTCTTTCAGGTGAACTCATTGTGAACTCATTGTATGGCTTATAAGAGGCTTAATTGATTTGTTGTCTATCTTTCTGAAACTCATTAATAATTTATGATGAGAACACAGGAAATCACTTCCTCAAAGTGGGTTAAAGAAACTTGACTGCCCCATGTTTTTCAACCCACTTTCCAATGTTTGGATATCCTGATGAAACCCTCTTCCTCGTGTTTGATACATTACTTCTAACATCCTCTCCTCAGGGTGGAAATGAATCAGAAACAAAGGCTGTTTTTATTGTCGGTACCCTCCTGCAAAGTCAGACACTGGACTTGATTCACTCCATTGTAGAATCCAGTGACTTCCAGCACTGTACAATTCTGTGCACAGTGCCAGAAAATGTGCACAGCTTTGCCAGACATACAGAGATAGGAGATGTGTCACCATTTGGGGAATTGTCACTAAAGCTTAGAGAATGGATGGGCAATATGGTGGGTAAAAAAATGTTAATTTTACTTTTTATTTTTTTAAACCGCAACTGGTTCATTCATTAGTCATCAGAAAATTATAACTAGTTCTTTCACTATAATTACTATTTAAGGATGTTCACACAAAAATCTTTTAACATTGATTTGATTTTATTAAACTTTTACTACAGCTCTGGTAATGAGTTCCTTGTGTCAGAAATGCAAAAAATGGAGGGGTCACTGACTTCATTTAGAGATAAGATATCTGAAAGTCCACCTTAAATTTGTAAAACCGGTCTTTATTACTCAATATGGCCCCAATGTCTGTTAGTCTAAAAGTAATAAAAATGAATCTCTAGAATGGAACTTTCTATGCCAAACTTTATGAGTGAGTCTATTAAGCAAATTAAATCAACTGGTGATGTTCCTTAAAGTAAACTAAATTATTTTTTAACAGCGGCATTTGATGGGATTTGATGTTGCATGGGTAGTTAGTTTTACCTGTTGCTGTATCTAATAAAAATTATAATAATTTAATACTAGTAATAACTTTTTTGAGTCTCAAAGTCATCTAGTCGGGAACAGGTATCCTGCTAATTAATCTAGGAGACGACCTAATAATCCATATTGTTCATTACTTATACTTTTTCTTATTATTTTTATTGTTTCATACAGTATGCCACTGTGGATGTTCATTATGTGCCATTGTTTCCTGCTGTGGTTTGTCCTGGATTATTCATTACTCCTGTGTTTTCAACATTCTTTCCTCTTTTGCCATCAGATGTTCCAAGGCTGCAAAAATTCCTAAGGAGCATGGTAATCATGGCATTTTGTACTCAAATACTGAAAGCAGTAACGATAACAAAATTCCTCAACCTGATCGGTTCTTTAACTTTAACTTTAATGACTTTATTTTAAGAGGGTAGCACGTAACAGTTAAGGTACAACTGATGACCCTGTGGCCCTCTATTAAGTAATCTAGTCAACACATAAAACAGAAGCCAGGGCTGTGCTCTAGCAGCGCCTGGGTGCCATAGGCAACTAACTTTTGCCTTCAGTTTTTACACACAGCTTAACTGCTGGGCACCCAAACTTTGTAGTTGGACTCCCACTGGGCTCCCTGTGATAACTTTTAGAGCAACAACAACAACAACTTAATTTTCTACCCATACAATCAAAAGACAAGAAGCACTGTTGTGATTGGACAGAGGAACAATAATGTCATTGGACAAGTTCAAGTTCAAAACCCTACGAAAATAAAAGGTGTTATAGGGTTATTCACTTTGGTGTTGCCAGTTACAGGTACATGTACACATAAATGTGTAATGCCTACAATTATTATGACAACAAGGGCTAATGCTGTCTAATAAGAATTGATTAGAAAAACTAACGCGGAGAGTCGAAATCTCTCCGCGCTAGTTTTTCTAATCAATTTAATAACAAAAGTCAATCTAATAAGAATTGTAACACAAAATAAAAAAAGACCTGTTGCCGGAGGGTCGGTTGGGGGTATTCAAGTATCACAGTGATGGAAAGGTGCAAAGGCCTTTTTGGGGTTTGAAATTTGCTTTATGAGGACTTTTTTTTGGTTGAAATGTTGTGGTAACTTTTTTTGCGATGAAAGATTTTGGTGAGGACTTTTTTTGGGGGTCGGCAAAAAGGGGAACCTTTTCATTTAGAGAGAAAAGGGATTTTTTGTGGGACTTACGTTCTTACATGTAGCTGTTGGGCTTTTTTTAGGTCTGGTTTTAGTCTAATAGGACTTTTTTTGCAGTCTAACAATTTGGCCTCATTCTCACCTCCCTGTTACTATGATTATAGCTGGGTATCCCCCCCCCCCTGGAGCCTAATAGTTACTATGATAACTACTAGATTAAGATATGAGACTGCAGTACTTGAACTTTCATGATTTTAGATAATGGCGATTTTTTTTAGGGTGACAAAAGAATGTTCAATGGCCTTAATGATTTTGAGATGTCTTCACTTCCTCATAATTTACAACTTAAAATCAAGGTAGGTGCTTTGTGAAAGCAATACCCTGCAATCAGTGGATTCTCCTACGTCGAGCTATGACGAACGAGAGAGAAACCACTGCGAGCATCGGTTAGTTCCTTTGATGAAGCCGCCATTCATCGCCATGGACGAATAAATTAACTTTGAACCGGTAAAACAAGTTTACAAACTTGTTTAGCCTCTCGCGCATGCACTCATCCATGTAACTGTTGTGTTTAAGCAAGCCCGCTATGTAACAATCAAAATGGCATCCAAGGTGATGAAGACATTTGCCATGAAACAACGGCACATGCTACAATTTTCCTGTGAAGCAATGTCAAATGCCTCACGTGGGGTGTCACGTGGCTGTGCATGCTTGATGGAAAAGCAAACGGATGTTCGCAGTGGTTTCTCTCTCGTTCGGCATAGGAGAATCCACTGCTCGCAGGGTATAAAAGCAGTAAATGTAGTAGAGTAGATGCAGATGGTTTTCATTCACTGGTCAGCCTAATCCTTATTGAATTGGAAGTTGGAAACATATCAGGCAAAAACTAACAACAAACTTGAAAACCCATATATGATGCTCAGGTTTGCCAGCTTCATTGCTCGTATCTCTAATTTTCACTGCCAAAGGATATGCAAGAGATCTCAAAAATTTCATGATAAACTTCTCTATCCTGCTCTCAATTATTACAATAAATTAGTGTTATTTAGCATATCATATTCAGGAAATATCCATTTTCACCCTAAGAAGGGTGATTGGAAATTCCAAGAGAAAGGGTGGTCTCAAAAACAACAATTTTCAAAGGAAAGTTGAAAGTGGAATTTCTGGATGGGGTGATCTGGAGGGTGCCAGGAATTGGAACCAAACAGCCTTCCATGACAGTGGAGATATGGATATTTAATGAACAGCACATAATTATTTTTCTGCTCCAACTCTATTGGAAAAGGAAACTTTGCCTGCAAAGAATGTGACTCCCCTTTGTGTGTATTCCAGAGTCATTATCCAAGGAAGGTAATCGTGTCGTATGTAAATTAACAGTTGATGCCATGACATTATGAATATGCTCCAGTAATCCATATTACCATGAGCTGTGTTTGTTAAGCTGCGTTCACATTAAAGCCGAAACATGTTTAGAGTAAACATGTTTCAACGAAACATGTTTCGCGTAAACGTGTTTGTTCTTGCATTGTTCACATCAGATGTCGGTTTCAAACACGTTTCATGCATGGTTGAATCATTTATGCTGTTTTGTGATACTCGCATAAATTTCTTACACTTCAGCTGTAGAATGGAGCTAGACATAACTGCAACAGTAGCGTTCATTCTCTGGTTTAGTATCAACTTTCAAGCCCTCCGGACGAGGAGGGCTATGCAGCGTTTAATACGAAGACGGCAGTTGCGCTTGCTTCGGTACAAGATGTTCCGTTTTCGACAAGCTCAGCAACTGTTAGCGCTTGTTGGAATGAGTTTTTGCTATTTCACAAGGACTTGCCGGGTTCTTCGTCCACGCACTATTTGGGCAAGAGAGCGTAGTACTGACTGGTGGGATCGGATCGTTAATGCAACATGGTCGACTGTCAACGATTGGCGGGAGAATTTTGGAATGTGCCCGGAAACCTTCAATCACCTTTGCGATGAATTAGGCCGGCGGTCAGTAGGCAGGACACGCGGTTTCGACGAGCCATACCAGTACGTCAGCGCATTGCAGTGACGCTTTGGAGATTAGCCACTAATGTCAAGTACCGGACCATCAGCCAGTTATTCGGCATCGACAGATCGACGGCGTGTCAAATTGTCCGAGATAATTCACGCGAAATTGTACGGACCCTGATGCCAAGGTATATCCAGATACCCGAGGGTCAATATCTAGACGAGGTGATAGAAGGCTTTCACAGGAAACACCGATTTCCTCAAAATGGGGGTGCAATAGATGGATGCCACATACCAATAATTGCACCACAAGTACACCCGGCTGACTACTACAACAGAAAGGGTTTTTATTCTGTTCTACTGCAGGCAGTGGTGGATCATAAGTACTGTTTCACGGATGTCTGCATGGGATGGCCGGGAAGAGTTCATGATGCGCGAGTTTTGGATAACTCCTCCTTGAACACTTGCGTTCAAGCGGGGACCCTCTTCCCACTGGACAAGGTTGAAATAATTAACGGAGTAAGAGTCCCTGTCGTATTAATAGGGGACGCAGCGTATCCATTGTTGGATTGGTTGATGAAACCATATCCTGACAACGGTTGGCTAACAGCCAGTCAACGAAACTTTAACTATAAACTCAGTAGCACAAGGATGGTTGCCGAGATGCCTTAGGATGGCTGAAAGGACGTTAGAGATGCTAATGAAGCGCCTAGACAATAGTACATCTAACGCCTCGGTCGTAATTGGAGCCTGCTGTACACTCCACAATGTCTGCGAGGTTCATCGTGAGGAGTTTAATGAAGCCTGGAAACCGAGTAGCGATGATGATGATGATGACGATGACCCTGGCGATGCTGTTGTCAGTGCAAGAGCGCAGGGCCACAATAGAGGAGCAGCAATAAGAAATGCTATAACCAACACCTTTTGAACATTTATTATTTGGCAGATAGCCAGGAACGTTGGCATAAATAATGGAGATGTTTTCTGTTTATGTTTGATATATTCAATTACATGAATAAATGCGAAATTGACGTATTTACGGTATTAGAAATCACACAACAAAACTACAAGATCATTGAGACAAGCGATCGTAAATTATAACTCACCATTAATTTAATTATTTATAAATATACCAGTCAAATCCGCTCCAAAATACTCTTATGTCGCTTGTTTTTCAGTTTGAGTTGTTATTGAATCGGTTAGAAGTATGACAAGCAAGTAACGTAAAAAAAGCCTTGCGTAAAATTTTATATTTCATTACAATACTACGATTTTGTTACATAATAAGCAACTCAATTTTCAGAAAAGTTGCAGGCTGAAATAAAAATTCACTTTTATTTTGAGCTTATGATTTTCCTGAGTTCGCGTAAATAATGAGCTTTAGATTAGTAATTAGCATTGCCTGAATTCCAGCGCGTTATTTAAATCAGTACGGGGATTCCCATTTTTACATGTATTTTGTTACTGTAAATTATCATATTATCAAAACAACAAAACAAGGTTTCTTTGAACTACTCCAGTTTCACCTTACAAGGCAAAAATCTTACTTCACATAATAAAGCAACCACCGATGAAAGTCATTCTTATTGAAAAAGTAAAACATTTGGAGTCATAATATTAAACTTCAGTCATTGTTTTCCATGTCCACTGGCCGACCTGGCCAGAGTTTGCATAATGGACAACAAGAATTGCTCTCGCTTTTCGTCTTGTTCTGCCTCATGTTTCATTCGTTTCTCATCTTGCTCCGCTTCGTGCCTTGCCCTTCGCTCCTCTGCCTCCAAAAATCTCTTCTAAGATTCTTGTTGTAGGTTACAAAACTTGTCAAAGAAGCTCTCCATTTTGTCTGCAGCTTTAGGTGCCTTCCGCTTCTTCCCTTTATTCACTTTCCGCTACGTGGGTCAGTCGTGGCCGCACTGGCTTGGCCTGATGTCGAAGGGCCTTCGTTCAACACTAAACTCGTCCTTTTCTCCATCTGCTGCAGGAGTGGCTGCTGTCTGCGTCTTAGCGCTAGCGCCGGTGATGTTCTCATCCTCAACACCTTCACCATCCATGCATTGAGAATCGGTCAGTGTAAAACGCAGACTGCAGACCGGGGGTTAAATGCAGACTGAGGGTAAAATGCAGACTGCAGACTAGGGTTAGGGTTAGGGTTATTAATATTTTATTTTACCCTCAGTCTGCATTTTACCCCCGGTCTGCAGTCTGCGTTTTACACTGACCACATTGAGAATATTTGCCGCTTGCAACTGCACTGGCTTCAAGGTTTAATTTGGGCGCAATGCTGGGCTTGGTACCAAGAACTGCATCCAGCTCCTCAAAAAATAGACATGCATTCCTTCCCTGTCCCGAGGTGTTGTTAAGATTTTTGGCTTTTTTGTACTTTTGCTCCAAGTTGTGGATTTTCGTTTTGCACTGCGATGCGGTACGCTTAAAACCATTCTCATTCAGTTTTGCGGCAATGTTCTCCCATATGTTTTGTTTCCTTCCCATTGCCGCTAATTGTCGTTGTATTTCCTCGTCTGCCCATACTTCGACTAGACATTTGGCTTCATAAAAGCTCCAATTTTGGTTCTTTTGCACACTCGTGTCTTCTCCGCATCAATCCGCCATTTTGAATGTGTTCAGTCTGATCATGATTGAAACTACCTCGTGAGGTAGTTTCAATCATGATCAGACTAATGATGTTTCAATCATGATTCGTGCAATGCACTGCCTGATGTGAACACTTTTTATGATGAAACATGTTTCATTCGTGATCAGACTAATCATGTTTCGGCCTAGTGTGAACACAACTTTATTCTAGACTATCTTGTCAGACAACTGGCTATATTCAATATTCAGGCACATAGCCAATAGCGTTCTGCCCAGATTCTAAAAATAGAATTGGCACGCAGCATCATGGGATTGAAATGCGTACAAACATTCAAGAACTATGCAGGTAGCTACGAAAAAAGCAGGTGCTACGAAGCACTGTTCTTGGGTACAACTCGAAATTATTATCCACAACATGTACAGGAATCGCAAAAACTGGTGTTTCCGAGGCAGCCATTTTGAAATATTTGTCCGCATTTCGATCCCACAATGCAATGCTGCCAAATATGACATCACCTGGGCGGAACGCTATTTAGAATACTGTCAGTGTAATTTATTCTGTAATTGAATTGGAATCCTTCTGCAAACTGACTAGGCAGGTCAGCAAGGTTTGACAGTGATAAGCTTCCTTACTGTCTTATCACACCCTGTGCTGACAGTCTGTGACATGTCTCTACAGATGTTTGCATTTGGTTTGAACAGTTTGTTTGAACTGTTAGAAGTGAATGAGGATTGTTATGGTGTGGGCTACCTCAGCAAAGTTATTGCTACAGAACTTGCAAATTTACCAGCAGCGAGAATGAGAAGAAAGGTATGATGCATAGCATTTAACTTACATTAGGATGTGATTTTTTTATTTTAACAGATTTTTATTGCTTATCAAAATAATTTGCACAAATATGTAGTACATATAAGACTACTATTCAAATTCTAACATGCATACTAACACGAAGATGAATACTTACACTAACCACTAACAGTCAGCCAGATCTAATATCAAGTTCACAGATCAATATTCAAATAAAAGGAGTAACTGAGCAAACCAAAAAATAAACCTACATTACAATACAGCCTACTATGTAGATGAATAGAGATTATTTTTTAATTTATTACGAAGGTTTTGCCATTTCTGGTAAAGAAAGAGTTAGTTCATTAGGATGTTACGGTTGTCGCCAATCTTTGCAGAACATGTAGCTAAGGAAATGGGAAAAGAAGCTGGGTAAAAACAGTTATGTTTACTTACATGTGGTAACAATGCCTTGTTTTGTCGAACTGGGCAAAACCCTCAACCCCGCCATTATTGACAGCCCTTGGAACTCCCTGGTTAATAAAGCTACAATCATTATTTTTTTCCGTTAACTTTAACTAACATCAGTCAGTCAGTCAGTCGGCAGACAGTCCATCAGTCGGTCGGTCAGTCAGTCAGTCAGACAGTCTGTCAGTCAGCAGACAGTCCATCGGTCAGTCAGTCAGTCAGCAGACAGTCCATCAGTCCATCAGTCAGTCAGCCAGTCAGTCAGTCAGTCAGTCCATCATTCAGTCAGTCAGCCAGTCAGTCAGTCAGTCAGTCCATCAGTCAGTCAGCCAGTCAGTCAGTCAGTCAGTCCATCATTCAGTCAGTCAGTCAGTCAGCAGACAGTCCATCAGTTGGTCAGTCAGTCAGCAGACAGTTCATCAGTCAGTCAGTCAGCAGACAGTCCATCAGTCAGTCAGTCAGTCAGCAGACAGTTCATCAGTCAGTCAGTCAGTCAGCAGACAGTCCATCAGTCAGTCAGTCAGCAGACAGTCCATCAGTCCATCAGTCAGTCAGCCAGTCAGTCAGTCAGTCAGTCCATCATTCAGTCAGTCAATCAGTCAGCAGACAGTTCATCAGTTGGTCAGTCAGTCAGCAGACAGTTCATCAGTTGGTCAGTCAGCAGACAGTCCATCAGTCAGTCAGTCAGTCAGCAGACAGTTCATCAGTCAGTCAGTCAGTCAGCAGACAGTCCATCAGTCAGTCAGTCAGCAGACAGTCCATCAGTCCATCAGTCAGTCAGCCAGTCAGTCAGTCAGTCAGTCCATCATTCAGTCAGTCAATCAGTCAGCAGACAGTCCATCAGTTGGTCAGTCAGTCAGCAGACAGTTCATCAGTCAGTCAGTCAGCAGACAGTCCATCAGTCAGTCAGTCAGTCAGCAGACAGTCCATCAGTCGGTCGGCCAGTCAGTCAGTCAACAGACAGTCCATCAGTCAGTCAGTCAGCAGACAGTCCATCAGTCAGTCAGTCATTCAGTCGTTTCCTTGGTCAGTCAAACCAAAGTGAAGTCGGTTGGTCAGTCAGTCAGGCAGTCAGTCAGACAAAGAGACAGTTATTCAGTGAGTCTGTCAGCTGGTCAGTCAGTCAGTCAGTCAGACAGTCAAATGGACAAACCATCAGACCATTAGCCAGTCAGTCAGGTGGTTAGTCTGTCAGCTGGTCAGTAAGACAGATGGTCAGTGAGTGAGTGAGTCAGACAGTCAGACTGACAGACAGACAGTCAGTCAGGCAGTCAGGCAGTCAGTCAGACAATTAACCAGTCAGTCAGGTAGTAAGTTGGTCAGTCAGACAGACAGACAGTTATATTCAAAACTGTTATATTAATCATTATTGTTAAAACAAGTACTGTACTTACAATTTGTAGCAGACTTGACTTTCAGGAACAAACTGTATTGAGAATTCTCAGCTTGAGCAATTATGGAAAAATTTCCAGTAGCTGAAAACTTTTCCATTATTGCTCAAGCTAAGAAAATAATAAGATCAGTGCACTATGAATTAAGTAATAAAAACAAAGGAAGTACATTTTTGAATGACACTGGTATATTACTGTGTATATAATCCCCTGTTATTTCAAAGTGGTTGTTTGGGTGATGAGTAACAAACGAGTGAGATAATAACAATTTACATAGTTATATAACATATTTATAAAAATAATATTACTATCTATTAGTTAATTACTGTAAACACCAGTGTATAAGCTGCACTCACAGATAAGCCGCACCCCGAGTTTTGAAGCTCAAATTTTGGAAAAACAAGTTTTTTTGAAATAAAAAACGTAAGTCAGAGAACTGGCTCCACAAAACATGAGCTAGACTTTGCTTCTTCAAAGGTGTTTACTGTAAATATAAGTTTAGTTTTACTGGCTTTATTACAAGTTCAAAGCATGGAAAGTATTTTTTAATTCAAAGTTGGCTCTATGTTTTGTGTCCAACTTTTGTATTTTCTTTTGAACTGGACATCCAAATTTTTTTAAACTGCCACATAACAATATTGAATGATTATAATGTTTTTGTTTAATTATGTAATCCTACTTTGCTTTCAGTTTAGCACGTCTTAGCTATTGTTTGCATTTTTTAAATTTAAGCAGCTTCCACTTACCAGTACTTAGTTTACTGTTAAATTTTTATCATATTTTATATAGTCATTTTAATCTGAGGAAGGCAGAATGGCCAAAGCATCATTAAAACAGTTGGACCAGTCAGAATTCTTCAATTATCTCTTTGTTGTCTCCTTAAGTGTGGGCGGCACGGTGGTGTAGTGGTTAGCGCGTCGGACTTTCAACCTGAAGGTCGGTGGTTCGAAGCCTGGTCTCTGCCGTCGTGTTGTTTCCTTAGACAAGAAACTTTACTCCACACTGTCTCTCTCCACCCAGGTGTATAAATGGGTACCGGCGACAAAATGCTGGGGGTAACCCTGCGATGGACTAGCATCCCATTCAGGGGGGAGTAGCAATATTCCTAGTCGCTTCATGCTATAGAAACCGGGTTTAAGCTCCGGCCGTTACGAGCCTTCTGGCTCGGGTGCGCGACTTTACTTGTCTCCTTAAGTACACTAATCTACAAATTCACAAGAGAACTTAGTATCTTTGGTGGTAGTTTCTCATTTGGTGTATCAGTTATATGCAAGCTATACATATAGTTCAATTTTGCAGTTAATTTTAGTAAGTTGCTATTCCTTTGGGTAGCATGCACATTATTATGATACACAAGATACTATCCACACAACCTGAGTGAGTGATTTTATTTGTTGAATTTCTTCAGAGTTCCAGCAGTCGAGGATCTCTCATTTTGATTGACAGGACACTTGATCTGGTGGGTCCATCTGGACACTCATTTGACACGCTTGCTGACAGGATTATTCAGTTGTTACCAAGGTTACCTCAACACACTAGCGATGTGGCTGTAGATATGTCTCCTCTCTGTTCTCATGGCAGGTAATTAGGCAACCTGTGTACATTATAATAAGTTATAACAGATACAGTAGTACCTAATGTGCTTAAGAATATTCCATGAACTAAAATCTACAAACTACGTCACAGAGATAATAGACTGGCTCTGGGTAAGAATGTCCTAACTGACTCATTTTTTGCAAAAATCAGTTTTTAGCTTGAAGAATCACTCCAGCTTTTCATACCTTTTCTACCCTTAAACAGGGTCAGGGTGTAAGAACCTTTGCGGCACACACCTATCCTAAATAGAGAGTACCCCCCCTCCCCCAGGAACCAAGTGTACTTTCCAAACACCACTGTATATTGTCCTGGACCCAGGCAGGTCCACAACCAATTTTCTTTCTGTCAAAAATTAATGAACAGAGGTGAGGTGGGGGCCATAGTATTTACAGCGACCCACAGCTCAAAACCCAATACTGACCAGTACCAGCTTCCTTTTATTTTATTTTAGGAAGACAGAAGACTGAGTACAAGTTAAATGGAAGTGACTGGAAATGAGAATGTCTCAATTTCAAATTTTGAGGCCATCGTGGCCATGAAACCCAACCTTTCCAGTTAGACCAGAAATTCCATCTCTCCTTCCCCCATGGCTAAAACTTTGTGGTGTTCCCTCCCCTGAGCTTCGTGAGGTTCTGCGAGACACATATTTCTAGTATGTTTGGAGTTTGTTTGACTGACTTCATCTTTTTGTTTGTTTCCAGTTCCACTCCTCAGACTGTGGCGCCTGGTTGCCTGGCACATCCTAGAGATCCTCCTACCCAGGCTCTACTCTGCTCTATGATCACCAAGAGACAAAAGGTAACTGCTTCATATAACTGATTTCAATTGCTCTTAAGTTATGCTCCATGTGCTAAGTGCACACAACAAATCATGAATTCAAAATATAATTATGTTATAATTATGCTATTCAGGACTATTTACAGTAGCCAATTTAATTATACAATTGTGGTGTTTTTTGTAATATAATATGCGCTTTTTTTAATCAGGAAAGTCTGATGGATCTTTCAAGGCAGCTGCAAGAAGCTTTGACCAGAGAATCACTCATGCAGAAAAGTAAAGGAGTGCAGAGTAAAGTTACAACAGAACAACTCAAAATGATGACAGAACATTTCAGGTACACACTTGCCGCATACATAGGTCATTTGACATTTTGGAAAACCTCATACAGGTACCTTTTTCATCGCCAGTATGCTTCTCAAGTATGTTTTAACCCTTTCAATCCAAGAGTCAATTGTGGACCAAGACATGTAATGTTGTTTTAACTTTTAAATCAGTGGACGAAATCCTATGGTGTGACCATTCAAATGAAACCACTTCAGCAGTACTTTTGTATGGTACCATTTGTTCTAACTTTTGAGTCTGTTGATGAAATCCTATAGTGTGACCATTCAAATGAAACCTCTTCAGCAGTACTTTTGCATGGTACCATTTGTTCTAACTTTTGAGTCTGTGGACGAAATCCTATGGTGTGACCATTCAAATGAAACCACTTCAGTAGTACTTTTGCATGGTACCATTTGTTCTAACTTTTGAGTCTGTGGACGAAATCCTGTGGTGTGACCTTTCAAATGAAACCTCTTTAGCAGTACTTTTGCATGGTACCATTTGTTCTAACTTTTGAGTCTGTGGACGAAATCCTATGGTGTGACCATTCAAATGAAACCTCTTCAGCAGTACTTTTGTATGGTACCATTTGTTCTAACTTTTGAGTCTGTGGACAAAATCCTATGGTGTGACCATTCAAATGAAACCTCTTCAGCAGTTCTTTTGCATGGTACCATTTGTTCTAACTTTTGAGTCTGTTGATGAAATCCTATGGTGTGAGAATTCAAATGAAACCTCTTCAGCAGTACTTTTACATGGTACCATTTGTTCTAACTTTTGAGTCTGTTGATGAAATCCTATGGTGTGAGAATTCAAATGAAACCTCTTCAGCAGTACTTTTGCATGGTACCATTTGTTCTAACTTTTGAGTCTGTGGACAAAATCCTATGGTGTGACCATTCAAATGAAACCACTTCAGCAGTACTTTTGCATGGTACTATTTGTTCTAACTTTTGAGTTTGTGGATGAAATCCTATGGTGTGACCATTTAAATGAAACCACTTCAGCAGTACTTTTGCATGGTACCATTTGTTTTTTCAATATTTTACAAAATGAAATTGCTTTTTTTCTTGGCTTTTGATTTTTGGCACTCTTGGAAGTTACAGGGTTAATACAATATACCATTTGCCTGATTGTTAGGGTTTTTGGCATAAACACAGTAGTACTTGTTCTAAGTGATCGGTACATTTGTTTAAGGAACACTGTCCTGCCGAAAGAACAAAATTTTGCTTACCTCATTTCCATTTAATATTGGCAAATGCCACCAAATATACAACTTAATTTGGATAAAACGATTCTAAGAGCAAAACAGAAGCAGCAGTTTGAAGATAAAGTGCAGGATTGCAAGGATTGAAGTGGATTACAGTTCATCAAATTTGACTTCGTGACAGACAGTCAAGAAATCAAAATTGCTATTCTTGTGGAATTTTGACTTTTTTAAACGTTATTCTGTCTCTTCAGTTAATATATTTTTTTTCATCACTTTGGTCGACTTTTTTTTCCTGTTTGAACCAATAAAGTAAGCTTAAAGCAAGCTCCTGGCCATAATCATGAAACCACGATACATCAGTCGTGACGGTCTCTCTTTAATGTTGATTTTGTTGCAGAGGCCAACCAAAATGTTTACAAAGACATGGTGCTCTGTTACAATTGGTGAGAGCAGCAATAATGGCGTTAAAGAACGAAAATGCTTTACAGATGGAGCACTTACAGGCATTGGAGAAAGTGAGTGGTGTATAAATTACCTGACCTTAAGCAGTGGAGGATCCCGCAGGGGAGGGGCCGTTAGGAAATGTCGGAAAATGATTGGAAACATTCGCGTTACCTTCACAAAGCATTTGAACAGTTTTCGAAAACATTCTGAAATCTTTAGAAAATCATCGGGAAATTGCTGAATTTTCTTTTCCTTTATACGTCGTTTATGCAGTGTATGAAACAAAATAATAGATGACTGTTTGGAAGTATAAAATTTCTCTTCTTGCTCAACAAGAAATTTCATTACCCATGTATTGTCGTCCTTGTATTACATGCATGCTGTATTTATTTAGTAACCGGCTGCTTATTCGTAGGGTTTAATCCTTCACATTGGAGAACACGGTCCACAAAGTGCTTTATCAGAGGTAATAACTGCTCTGCAAGCAGATCATCAACAAAGGTGTGTGTGTGTGTGTGTGTATTCAACTGTTTCATTGTCTGGGTCAACGGTTGAGGCTCTTTAGAATATTGTGTATTTTTTAAATGTCCGCAACAGTTATCAATAATTTCTGTCAGAAAGACAAATAACAAGTAAATTGGGACTTTCTTATGAACGTAAGTGACAAATCATGAACAATCCTTGTTGAAAAACGTGAAGAACAACAAAGATGATGCCCCGGAAGACGTTGAGACGCTGTTCGATTTTATGGTTTAATCTAAGTTTAAAATCACGAAGATCATACACAAGTTATACTCATCAACATCTCAAAATTACGCATAGGTGAGTTAGTGCTTGAAGTTAGCCTGAGTCTTACTGAATGTTACTGTTAAGCCTGGTTCACACGTGCGACGCAAATGCAAACGCAAGTGCAAATGCAAACGCAAGGAATGGAAAAAATTTCATTTCCTTGCATTTGCATTTGCACTTGCGTTTGCGTTTCACACGTGTGAACCGGGCTCAACGCAAATGCAAGCGCAAACGCAAGGTGAAAAGCACTTGTTCGCTTGCGCTTGCATTTGCATTTGCGTCGCACGTGTGAACCAGGCCTTACAGTGAAACCACGCCTTAGAGCTCCCATTAATACAACCTTTTACATTGAGCAGTTTTTATTTGAGTGTCGTAAAACCAAAACCAAAGTTATTACTCTGGCCAATCACAGCAGACGCAGACAATCCAATGAACCAATCAGAACTCGAAGCAAATACATGTCGCCGGCGCCAAGCGCGGGAAAAAGCATGCGGGTAAGTCAAGATTGGTTTTGGTTTTACTTCTGATTGGTTGAGCAAGTGGCGCGAGATTTTTAAGCCAATCAGAACGCGTAGCAATGCAAAAGCAATCACGGATTTACTTTCGACACTCAATTGAAAATCGCTCTATTACGACCACTCTCAGTTTGTTGGAGCGAGTTAGAGCGGTTTTCTGAGTGTCGAAAGTAATTTAATGATTGCTTTGGTTTTGCATTTCTACGCTTTGTGATTGGCTAAAAAATCTCGCGCTACTTCCTCGACCAATCAGAAATAAAACCAAATGACCAATCGTGACTTGCTCGCACGCGTTTTCCCGCGCTTGGCGCCGGCTACATGTATTTGCTTCGAGCTCTGTTTGGTTCATTGGATTGTTTGCGTCTGTTGTGATTGGCCAGGGTGACGACACTCAGTGAAAACCGCTGTGTCGGGATTTTACTGTATTATGGCATGGACCAGACCGGTATGGAGCAGGCATGAAAAAGACTACATTTTCCAAAGTTGTTACCTTTTAAAATTTTATTTCTGTGGGAACACCCATTTTGAATGGAATCAAGAGAGTATAATTGTCCAATTATTTTCTCTTGATGGAATTTAATCAGCATGTTTTTCATTTCTTGGAGAAAGGAAGATTAAAAACTTTACCAATCAAGTCAACATGAGAGTTGGTTTTGGTTCATAACGTTTTTAATAACAGCAATTGTTTTTTTTTTTTTTTAAATTTTCCCCGTAGCTTTGTGAATGTAGAGGACATTTTTCTTCTCCTGGTATTCCTGTACTCCCTGACTGGGCAAGAATGTTACAATTCTCCCATGGAAGAGGAGCAGATTAAAGTAAGTTAGCTTGGATTAATCATAAATAATCATGTTTTTTGTTATCTTTTGGCCCCCGTGTTCCTTTTTGTCCTATCGCCAAGCAAAAGTAAAAACGAATCAACCTTATGCAAACATCTGGTATGACCAGACAGGCCGCGAGCTTTTAAAGACCTTATATGGTGGACAAGCCAGTGAAAACCTGGCAGTTAAGAAGAATAATAAGACAAAATTAGGTTGGCGTTTGATTGTCGACGCCCTCTGCTTCACTCATAAACTAACATTGCTATGTTGCGTCTCTCACAGAACATGTTGGTGAATAGTATACTCAGTGGAGACCTCAAATGTAGCTGTGAAACGTTTTTAGGTAAGTAGCATCTTGTTTTTGAGCATAAAAACCAAAGCCTAGGATTTTTTTGTTTATTTGCCATTGCAGACACTTTCGTTAACGATATTCCAACCTTAAAAAATATATTATTTTTAAATTGATTGTTAAAAAGGGATGGTGGTGGTAATGCGAGAACCTTCATCGTTAGGTTGAAGGGCATGAATTGCATAAGTTCAAGGATACAAGTTACACTGCGAGTGGAACAAACGTAGCTCAAGCAAAAGCGTATGCAAGCACGACAAAAAGGAACAGTTTTGATAATTGTGCTTGTTCTTCCGCGTAGAGCACTACAATTTAGTGTTGTAAAACCAAAACCAAAGTAATTATTTTGGCCAATCACAACAGACACATACAGAGCAGTTTTCCATTGAGTGTCGAAAGTAATTACACAATTGCTTTGGTTTTGCATTGCTACGCTTTGTGATTGGCTAAAAAATCTCGCGCCACTTTCTCGACCAATCAGAAGTAAAACCAAAACCAATCGTGACTTGCTCGCACGCGTTTTCCCGCGCTTGGCGCCGCCGACATGTAATTGCTTTGAGCTCTGATTGGTTCATTGGATTGTTTACGACTGCTGTGATTGGTCAGAGTAATTACTTTGGTTTTGGTTTTACGACACTCAAATGAAAACTGCTCTAATCCAATGAACCAATCAGAACGCGAAGCAAATACACGCAGCCGGCGCCAAGCGCGGGAAAACGAGTGTAGTCAACTCACGATTGGTTGGTTTTACTTCTGATTGGTTGATAAAGTGGCGCGACATTTTTTAACCAATCACAAAGCGTAGCAATGCAAAACCAAAGCAATTACGAAATTACTTTCGACACTCAAATGCTCGGCACGATGTGTTCACCTCGTTTACTAGTGTTTATGCTTACGTCGTGTGCTTTTTGCTTGCGTCGCTAGTAAAAACAGTAGGGGTAGTTCCCGTTGTTGTAGTCTTTTTTTGTCCTATTTACATTCATTGGCTGGCAGGGTAGTTGAGATAACTGCAATACGGTGTAAACACTGACAGGCCATTAAAATGTGGTCGTATTAACGGGGTGAAGTCAAGTTATGGTACGAATCTCATGTAAATGAACATACTGAAAAGAAGCAAAAAACATGCGTAAATTGAAACATTCTAATTAGCGAAGAAGTTGCTTATCCGTCAATAGTATGAATTACGAAGTTTTCAATCGTGCTGTTTCATTGCATTTCTTAGGATCGGAACTTTCAGAGAAGACTGTAAGAAGCAGAATTTCTGATGCTTTTGAGAAAGTGCGAGGAGTCAACTTAGCAAGAGAAGAACTTCAAACGTTCAGGTACATAAATGGATAGGAATAACGGGGTTTATTAACTGTTGTTACTGTGTTGACCGTAACAGCGTTGCAATATTGTTGCAACAATGTTGCAAGCAACTGTTTTATGACATTAGCGCTAAAACAGCGTTTCGTGTATCTCTTTTGATACGGCGTAAGCTTGTGCTATCAACAGTGAAACCCCGATAAAAGGAAGTGGCAGGCTGACTGGGAAATTGTATTCGTTATAGCGGCGGCTCGTTTTATCGGGGTTCTGTTCCATACATCATGCTATAAAAGAGAGGGACTGCTCTCATTTTGGTAAATGTAAATAACAGGGCTGAAAAATATCGTTCGTTATTTAACAAATTGACGTCAGTTTTTTTTTATGCGTCTGTCCTCTTATTGATGATAAAATCCGTCATAACATTGTCAAAGTGCTGTGACAATGTTATGACGAATTTTATCATCAATAAGAGGACAGACGCATAAAAAACTGACGTCAATTTGTTTTTTACAATAACAAAAACGCCAAAATCGTAAAAAAACCGGATGAAATGAAGAGTGAACGTAGGGTAAACAAGACAAATTGCTGAGTTTTATTCAAATTGACGCAATAATTGTCAATAAGTTTTCTCGCTTTCTCATTGGCTAACTGATAACAATAAAGAAATTTCATTGGCTAAAAAATTGACAGCATGACATCTTGCATAAATTAAAATTTTATGTGTCTGTACTCTTATTGATGATTAAAATTGACCAATCAGCATGCGAGAATAACTTCAGTTATTGTAAAAACCGGGATCTTCGTTATAACGGGGCTCGTTATATCAGGCTTCTACTGTATTCCAATCATTTTAAACTTGAAAATGGCGTTATGACAACATCGAAACGTCGTTCGATGTTTTTATCGTTTATTTTTACATGTTTATGATCTACTGTATTGGAAGTCAGTTTAACTGAGTTGTCTGTAACCTGATGCATGTCTCAGCACCGAAATAGGATTTTATTTAAAAGTGCTGTACCAGTGTTGTAACAACGTTGTTCAGTTGTTGTAACAGTGTTGTTTGACGTGTGATATTTTCTTTGTCAACAGAGATGTATTTCAGAAGGGAACAGCCCTAAAGCCAGCCCAGTATCAACCACTTGTCAAGCAGGTTTGTCTTGTTTCTCCTTATATGGACAGCTAAGGAGAGAGAGCATCGGGGCAACCTCGTCCCCGGGGTCTTCTCGGTTTTCAATACAAACCGCCATTTTGAAAATCGAGAAGTTCCTGCGAACGAGGTTGAGCAATGGGGGTCTATTGCAATTTATATCTAACCATTACAATTTGATTCGCAAGGACAGAAATATTAATACTTAAATTTTTCGTTTTTACACGTCTGATGATATCAAAGTGACAGAAGTCAAACACACATGTCCAATATACACGAACGAACCACCCCTTATTAAACAACAATGCTTTGTATATGAGTTTAAAATTAATGTGATCTGTGTGTGATGCAGATGTTGGTTACACCTGCTGACACATTTTCCAACGCATTGATGAACATAGGTATTCTGCCATTGGTAAGCACATACGAGACGAACACAGTCAGATGGTTATGAAGGATCTATGCACCCAATTTTTATTCATCAGGAACAAGAAACCAAAACTGAACACTCAATCGGACTCAATAAAAACAAAACTATTTACCTGTCAATTAACACCCCTACTTTTTAATCACATGCAACTATATTTTCACACTATATACTGCTAAAAAATGAAATGACGTAGAAATTAATCTACTCTTTGACCTTGAAAATGAACTGTTACTGTTTATGTGGTCTCTTGAAAGAAAGAAAATTAAAAAAAAGCCTCTTTAATCTTGTTCCTTATCCTCGTTCCCTCACTGGTAACATCATGACCAGGGATTGAGGGAAGACCAGGGACTGGAGGATGACCAGGGACTAGCGGAAGACCAGGGACTGGGGGATGACCAGGGACTAGGGGGTGACCAGGGACTGTGGGGTGACCAGGGACTGGGGTATGACCAGGGAGTGGGGAATGACCAGGGACTGGGGGAATACCAGGGACTAGCGGAAGACCAGGGACTAGCGGAAGACCAGGGACTGGGAGATGACCAGGGAGTGGAGGATGACTAGAGAGTGCGGGATGACCAGGGAGTGGGTAATGACCAGGGACCAGGGAAAGACCAGGAACTGGGGGATGACCAGAGACTGGGGGATGACCAGAGAGTGGAGGATGACTAGAGAGTGGGAGGAGATGTTTTGGTCGATCATTGTCTGGATCCACAATACACGTAATATCATCATGGTTGCTCAAGCAGATGTTGTGCAGAATGCAACAAGTTATAATTGTTTGAGGTATTTTGTCAATAGATTCATCAAGTTTGTCTAACAAACAACGCCATCTTCCCTTCAGCTTTCCAAATGCTTGCTCTATTACCACCCTTGCACTGCTTAACGCTTTGTTAAAATCCCTTTCACTTTGTGTGATTGCTGCTGTCTCTGGGTAGGGCTTCATACACCAAGTGGTCAGCTTATAGGCAGGATCAGCTACTAGAAGAGGCTTGATTTCGTCACCATTACCAGTACGAAGTACTGGTGAAAACAATATTTTACCATCTTCAACTTCATCGATAAGTGAACTCATATGCAGAACACTTGTGTTATGGATTCTCCCCGCATATCCTGTACTGACATGTATGAAGCGTCCCTGGGCATCAGCTACGCCTTGTAAAATAACGCTGGGATATCGCTTTCCATTGTAATAATCATTAGCGTGCTCAGTTGGCGCAATAATAGGGATGTGAGTTCCGTCGATAGCACCAACAACTTGGGGAAAGCAACTGATCTTTTGAAATGCCTGAATAGCACTTCTCGTCTCGGCTTCTCCTTTTGGAAACTTAATAAATTCCTTTGAGTTTCTTAAAAGGGCTGAGCAGAATTCATCTTTAAGTTTGAGGGCGGTGCATCTTCCAACTCCAAATGTAAATCCCGTTGTCCGATATGAATTTCCGGTTGCGAGGCGCCACAAAGCTACAGCAACTCGCTTTTCAACTGGAATCGCTTGTCGCATGTTAGTATTCTGTCGTCCTAAATGTGGCCCAACAAGATTGCACAAGAATTGAAAGGTTTGCCTCGACACCCGAAAATGTTCACGCCAGATGTTATTTTCGTATTGATTCAGCACCGTATGCTCGAACCAGAATTGTGGCCTTTCTAGTACCCACGCTGATTTCCTTCGATAGTTTCTTCGTTGAGAGAGAATCCGCCACAACAAGAACGCCTCCAGTCTTCGCCTCCTTCGTCTTATCGCTAACAACTGGAGTCTTTGAAAAGACGTTCGTCTTCTTTTAATCAAGAACAAGTGTGACAGGACAGTCATAAAAAGGAGGATAAAGATTTTAGCTTCTTCGTCATTTCGCGCCATCTTGATTATTGCTATTCGCCGAGTTCAGAGTACAGTGGTATCATTTGTCGGCTTGATACAAAAGAACCTCGTGAAAACACCGGAAAAGGTTAAGCCGATTAAGTTGGTTGATTGTAATACGGTATTTAAGGAATGTTAAGCGAGAAAGGCTGTCTTTTCACGAGGCGGTTTTTCTCGCTTAACATTCCTGTAGGTGATTTGTTTACTGACCGCGTTAAGCAGCTTAAAAAATTTATGCGTTTTCACGGACAGAACTTTATTCATTTTTCTTATACCATGCGCGATATATAACAATAGAAAATTAGAACACAAAAGAACGACAATACAATGCCCTTCTTTATTGTTTGAACGCTGGCGAAATGTGATTGGCCGAAATTAATTGCCGACAAGCTTAAGCGACCTGGTTTGGTGGCTTAAATTTAATGAGAATTCTATTGTAGTTCGCCGACTCGCTTAACTTTAAGCGAGTTGGACAAGCAACTGTTTTCACGAGATTTCCGACTGTCACTCGCTCAGCGACTTGAAAACTCGCTCGTGAAAACACGGCCTGTAATACGGTATTTAAGGAATGTTAAGCGAGAAAAACTGCCTCGTGAAAACACAGCCAATAGACAAATTCGGCTAACGCATTGTTGTACCCAATTCAAACCTCTTGGGAATAAGATTCTTTGTTCACAATATTTCCATATCATTTGCATGTCAATGCTTTATTCATATGGAAATATGACGAACAAAGAGTTCTAATCTCAAAAGGTTTGAATTGGGTACAACAATGCGTTAGCCGAATTTGTCTATAAACTCCGCATTATTTTTTCTTCTTTTCAGATCATAGATGGTGTGTTTAGTCCTGAATCTCCTGAGCTTCCGGATGTTGAGTTCAAGTCGCACGGGTTTAAGGATCTAATAAAAACTGGATTTAGGTAATTAGACCTTTTTGCGGTTCACTTGTCTACGACGACATGGTGTCACGACACCAATAGCCTCGGCCGGGGAGGGGGAGACGGGGGGACGGGGGGACGGGGGGACTCCCATATGAAAGGTAGGGGGATGCTCGTTGGAAATTTTGAATTACCCTCTACATAATATCAATCTAGGCTTGGCCTCACGCTTTATTTAACTGCTAAAAAATACTATTCTCAAAAATACAGACAAACACAGACAAACAAGAGTGGTAGTGACTTTAATGACGATAGAAACTTTGCCATCGAATGCTTTCATTTATTAACAGGGTTATTGATTACGTATAGAATGACGATGTTTTTTTTTAATTATTCGCGGACCACCCTAAACGATGCCTTGATAGTTCAAAATATTGGCGTTCCTTCCTGAACACCCTAAGCAAGAGAACTTGCTCTAAGTGATTTTTAAATCCGTAATTTACACTAGACAACGAGTATCCCCCGAAAATACAAAAACAAAACCAACAACTAGACAACGAGTATCCCCTTACCTTTTTTATATATAATATAATGTGTTATATATTATATACTTTTTATATAATAGGGCCGTTTATACGAGAGAAAATAGTCCGCGCATAAATAATCCGCGGACTATTAAGCCGCGAACTGACCCGTTTAAACGGTACAAAATGGACTGTTCACGGCTTAAATAGTGCGCGGACTATTTAAGCCGCGGGTTTTTTGAGCGCGGCTTAAATAAGCCGTGGACTATTTTAGCCGCGAACTTGCTCGTATAAACGGGGTTCGCGAACACTCACTGCGCTGGCGTAAGGTTTGCTTGCGCTCGCGTATCCTTTCTTTTCTTTGAAATTTTCATGATTTTTTTGGCCAGATACACTTTCATTGCAAATGGCAACTTGAATTTTATCATAGCAAGGTATATTTGTTTTTTTTTTCCGCAACAAAGCCAAGCGCTTTGTTTTTTTGCTTACCCGCGCCATTTTGGACCGGAAGTCTACGCGCCATATAGTCATGACAACCAGCGCGGAAACGACGCTGGAAATAGTCCGCGGATTAATAAGCCGCGAACCCATATATACGAGCAGTTCGCGTCTTATTTAGCCGCGCTCGTTTAAACGGATCAGTTCGCGGCTTAAATTGTCCGCGGATTATTTATCCGCGAACTATTTTCTCTCGTATAAACGGCCCTAATATTTTGTATTGGACCACCACCCCCTCCCCCACCCTCCTGGACCAATAGTTGCCGTAAAATCTGTGTTTGGTGTCCTGCTTGCCCATTTTTACCAAGAAAGCCACACATGGTTGCATATTTTGAATTAATTACCAGAACATTTCGGGGTTTAGTTGATCTTGATTTGTTTAAATGTTATCTTAGTTTATTCATGAATGTAAGCAAGCCTCGTCCCAATGACCATCCATTGCTGGTGATCTTTATCGTTGGAGGAGTCACGTGTTCTGAAGTTCACCAAATAAGGGAAGCACTCGCAGCGTACCACCCCAACACACAGGTCAGTTTGAATAAAACAACACAACCACACAAGAACACAACTCAGCAACACAACACAGCAACACAACACAGCACCCACCAGCCTTTAGGTTGCCACATATCAACCTGCCTTAACAAAAAGTATATGTATGTATGTAGCACAGCACAACAAAACAGCAAAAACATAACACAACGCAACACGGCAAAAACATAATACTGACAACACACACAGCACAACAACACAGCAACAATATAACAACACAACAATAACACAGCTACAACACAACACAATACAATACACAGCACAGCAGCAACAATAACACAGCACAGCAAAGCACAGCACAACACAGCAGCAACATTACACAACTCAACACAGCACAGTACAACACAAACACAACAACAACACTGACAACACAACATAATAATTCGTTCAAGACTCGTTAATATAAGTCTAAAAGTGTTTTTGTAGCGTTAATCATTCAGACCGGTTTACAAATCGTCTCCATTCTTTCACTCATATTTGTTTTCCTGTCAATTTATTTTTGCAGTTGTTAATCGGCAGTACAAGGCTTCTGAAAGCTGACGATTTGTTCAACGAAATATTCCTTGAAGACAACCTGTTTCCAGCTCTTCACTGACATTTGAAAGGAGTGATTTGAAACAAGTCTGACTGCCTTTAGACTTATGTGAGAAATTGTACAAAACATTTCAGGAGAAATATCATGAGATTTGAATCACACAACGTGGATTTTTTTTCCACGGAATGCTTGCAGCATAGGGCTGTGCCAGTTTCGTCGAACAAGTCAATTTATAAGCGATACAAAATGATTTCATAGAACCACATATACACAGTCAAACCTACATCAAGCAACATTCTTGGTGAATGTGCAACTGTCCTATTTAATCCCCATAACTGCTACGGAGCAGACTGCATACGAACGTTTTAAATTAACCCTTTTGAAAAATATCTCCATGTGGAAGGTGGTCCAAAATTTGAGCTTGAGTGAATGGTAGTTTTTTAAAAATCTTGGGGAGGGGGAAGTGACGTTAATAGCATGGATTGACAACTCGTGAAAAATTTGACAAGGCTTTTCTTCAATGATTGAGCACGAGAAACAGATGCGTTAACTCGCTTTTCTGGTTGTTTGACAACGTTTATTAAGGGGGCACTACGGTTTAATGCCATTTTTCGGCTGTCGTAGATCGGTTTTATACAATTATCACATTAACGTTTCAAGCAATTCAAAAATGCCTCAATTATTTTGTAGGTTGATGTGTCAATTGTTTTGGGTTATTTTTAGAAGTATTTGAGAGTAAAAAAGGGGGGATTTGTGAAATTTAGAAGAAAAAAAAACACAGAAATATTGAAAATTTCATGAAGGGGTTTCATTAAATTAGAATTTGAAGTTAATAATTAGCTGTTTAAATAATTGTATTTTTATTTAAGACAAAAAGCTTTATTGCAACACTTTCGTTGAATATTTACGGTGTTACCGAAGCAAATAAAAGCCGCTAAAAATAAATAAATAAATAAGGTATTATGGCCAAAGGCAGAAAATGGAATAGTCTTCTGGCGTGCGTTTCTCAAACACCCGAAGACTTTCCTGCCCCGAAAGTGATTTTTGAAATTCAATCTCTTCCAATTGGCGGTGAAGGTTTTAGCCCGAAAACCAGTGCAAAGTTTCTCGTCGACTTAACACATAAAATAGCTTTTCCTCGAAAAGTCTTCGGCAGTTTTGAGAAACGCATGCCTGATGTCGACTTATGCATTAGAACTATTGTAATAAATATTTATAAGATGGTTTACACATTTTGTCCATGTTTTCACTACAATTGTTACCATCATTGTCTGTTTCGAGCAGGGAATGAATTAGGGCCTGGTCGCACTACAGTCAAAAACAAAATTTAGCCCGTGTAAAATGACATAAAAACAAAAAATTCCACAAAAAGCGTGTCCCACCGGAGCGGTTTCTTTTGTTTTCCTCGATTTTTGCACGGGCAGATTTTTCTTTTTGACTGTAGTGCGACCAGGCCCTTATTAACAAAATAAAAACAATTCTTGATGTTTTTCTTTGTGTAGCAAATGTCACAAATATAGCTCCCCGAGAAATATGTTTTTCAGCAACGAGTATGTGTGACCGAAAACAAAAACAATAACACGACTGTTTCCACGTGTATTCGGCTAACATCTCAGCGCGAGGCATAGTGGCGAATGTAACCGCCGTGATAAGAGGGCTGGGTATTATAATCCTGTTCTGTCCTTGGCTTTCCGTGCCACCTCATGCTAGGAAATCTATTCAGATGTTATTCTCTCCTTTTCCACATAGGTCCTCGGAGACCCAGGGGCGGTTGTTAGCCGTGCGAGGCGAGGTAGAGTCTACCTTCTATAGCTCAGAAGGAGGTCGGACACTTATTGAGAATTATATAACGTAATGTCGACTCTTAAAATTTTAATATCATTAAATTTTTAAGTGTAAAAAAGAAAATCTAAAATCCCCACTCAGGCTTGAACCTGTGACCTCAGCTAGGCTTAGACTTACATAGCCTAACGTACTAATGTACCACCTAGCTTCTCGGGTTGCTTAAGCCTAAATTTAACTATATAAATGCTAACCCCAACCTCAACTGAAAGCTAACCAGTTACTCCGTTATATAAGACTGAATAAGGTGTCCGACCTACCCTCTGAGCTATGGAATCTAGACTCTTCCGCGGGGCGAAGTAAAAACCCGGCAAAAATCGGCGCTATTTCTGGAAAACTCTTGTCGCGCCGATTTCATACAAATGTCATGCAATCTTGAGCAAATGGCAACCTCGTGCCCATGGACCAGGGTCTCTCTTTTCTTCTTGCTCCGATGGACGGGAAGAAGAGAGAATGAACACTTTGAAAATATCTGCAAGAGTCGGATCCTGGTGGATCTGGTCAGCAAATTTGACATAATAAATACGAAGGAGCTAATAAAGCAAGGCTGACTGTACAACTGGGATTATAAGTATATTTTTTTCAATATTGCGTCCTGCACGGCCTGACTTCTTCAGGGAATAAACTACAAAAAAAACGTTACAATATAAATTGCCAAGAAACAAACTAATCCGGGCATTTATCTTTAATAAAACCTATATATAAGTAAGGGAAAACAGCGAAGACAAAATATACACCTAGAGGCCACGTCCACACGTGTCCGGATATTTTTGAATCCGCAACTTTTTTGTTGCGGATTAGAAAATATTCGCGTCCACATGTAGCGTATTCGAATCGTATTTGCCCGTCCACACGTATCCGGATTCACTCTACTACCCAGGGCTCCTCTTTAATTGTTGTCAACAGAGTATGCGCAAAGGCCAACATTTTGTGCGCCGCTTTGTGCGAGTTTGGTGGCAAATTCGATTGCTTTCACCAAGTTCGACTGTAAACACGTTATTAGACTTGAAATAGGGAGCTTAAGCAGCCACGACACCCGACGGCAGCGAGAACGGCACAAAACAATACGTTTATTGAACAAAAAACTACCCTTGCACGTGCGTTTTACATTTTAGTACATTTCTTTGCTCCCTGCAAAACAACGACATCAAATGATCAAATTAGAGGTTTTGTGGAGAACGTGAACACACGGCGGTTACTAATGTTCCTATCTCCATTTGAACTGGTAAGCCGTCCCTTCAAATTCAGCTCCTGGACAATGCAGTCACATTAGCCAAACTAAACAAATTGAAGTAACTGCAAACTAGTTTAAAATAGCATAAATCCCTTTTTAAGTGACGTTTTTCTTAGCGTTGCCGTCATCGTTGCTTAAACTCTCTATTCAATAAGTCCAAGTAGAATTTCGGTCGGCCTTGTTGAATAGTCCAGCGGTTAAAGACTGGATCCGATACTGTTAAGTCAGCGTATTAAAAAATATCCGGATTCGACCGTCCACACGATGCCGTAATCGTAGCGTATTCAAAAATTTCCACTTTGGAGAGCGGATTCAAAAAGTTGCGGATTCGTTAGCCGAATTCGCCGGATACGTGTGGACGGAAGGCCAATCCGCAACAAAAAAGTTGCGGATTCAAAAATCTCTGGATACGTGTGGACGGGGCCTGATTTTATATAGTAAACAAATTGTGAAACGGTTATAATTTGATATGTGATACAGGCTAGGAATTTAAAATTTAAAACAGCGAATGGAGATAAAACAAACCTCAGTCAATAAACGGTAAATATGATAGAATAATATAAAAATAGAATAGGATATACAAATGGTACAAAGGAAAAATTAGTTTGAATATTCCGCCAAAGTCCGCCAAAACAGCGCCCCGGGGCTCTAAATATTGCATGTGAAGACTAGCTTTTCTTGACCCCGAGTAGATGGGGTACCTTACCTACCCGGGGTCCCCCACCTTCATGTGAACAGGCCTTTACATTTCTTCACTCTTGTTGATACCTTTGGATTCAAGGGTTTGACCCCTTTGGATAAGATACGCTTCTCGAGCTTTGCCGGTATAGCGTCACGTGATGGATGTATGAGTTCTAATAGAATAAGTTCTATGTTAGCCTGTTCCAGGCTCCGAGATAGTGGGGAACGAGCGAAGTAAAAAAAAAGGAAAAATCGCGGGGAAACTGGGGTGAGGGCGGTCGGCGGAGCCTGTAAACATTTCTTTAAAAAGCTCTTTCCGGTATACCAGCTCCTGGTATACCCTCTGATTGGTCCGTTTTGACAGGTAATGTCAACACCTCGCCATGCACATTATTCTTGTCAATCGTAACGATGGCGTACGTGATCCTCGCGCGTGATGAAAAGGAGTCAAAGTCATATGTCTGATGTAATATTTTGGAGGAATGCCTGCGCGATTTTCCTAATATAGAAGCGCTCAGGAAAGGGCAACAAGAATGCCTTGTAAACTTGGCGCGTGGTAAAGATGTCTTCGCGATTCTGCCGACCGGTTTCGGGAAAAGCTTGATATTTCAGCTCTTTCTGCGCCTAGCGAAAGCAGGTTTGGCAGAGAAATCGACGATAATAGTCGTTTCTCCATTGGTTTCAGTGATGCGAGATCAAGTCGAACAACTGAGAAAGCTCGGTTTTTATAAAAGGTGACAGGCCTAACACAAATCCTGCTCGTCGCTAAAAGCATTTTAGCCCAGCTTTAGAATAAGTCTATCCCAAGTACGTGCCTGGGATATTTTTCCTTTTCGACCGAAATAAAGATATGCTTAGGATCAGTTCATTTCTCAGTCCGTGATTTAATGTGAGCGCAAGTCTGCGGTTAGCATAACTTGCGAGATAGTGTTTCTTCATCACGGCTAAAAAAGTCTAAGCTCCAAGTCTTATGCGATAGTCACGGTCTATACTGGAAAATTGGTATCTTGCAATTGGTTTTAGTTCCTCAGAGTTTATTCTGCGCTTAAGTTGACGTGTTTCTCGGAGCTAGGCAGTACCTCCATTGTCAGACGTATGGCGTCATTGCCATCCGGTTTGAAATATTTGAATCTCCAGCATCTCGGTTTTAGAAAACGCCAGCAATTCCTTATTTCTCGCTACACTGAACAAAGAAACTCGTCGCACCTTGGTTTCTCTACATGCTACGTTTCTCCTACAAAATCTGCAGCACTTTGAAGGATGGACTTCAAGATTCGAGGACAGTATTTTCGTCGGTGTAAGCGTCTTGCAATACATGCGGATTTCCTCGCGTTCTTGTACGGGCTTTTGCGCGAAATACTCGCGCGAGAAATCCGAGAATTATTTCTGTTAATTGACATTTTGACATTTTGACGACAGAAAATTGGATTATCGAAAAACTTGCCAAAAGTGGGCGGAAAAGCGTCGGGAATGAAATGTTTACAGGCTCCGCCGACCTCCCTCTCCCAGTTCCCCGCGATTTTCCCTCCTTTTTTTTACTTCGCGCGTTCCCCACTATCTCGGAGCCTGGAACAGGCTAGTTCTATGTAAGTAAATGGTCGTCGGAAAGAAAATGGTCTGAAACTGCATTGGGTCTGTCAACCGGTCGTCGGTGTTCGTTAAAGCGGTCTTTAAGTCGTCGTTTCGTCTCACCTATGTACTGTTTGTTACAACGTAGTTAGTTTAATTACCACCTCTTACCATGTAAATGAGATTTTTGGAATTACAGTCAAAATAGTCAGGGATGGGTCTGGTCTCACCAGTGGAGGAAAATGTGTAGTCGGTGCGACCGTCAGTGATGTAGTTGCAAGTAAAACAATTGTTACCGCAACTAAGAAGAGAGATAAAAATAAAAGTAAACTGCAGAAGACCGCAAACGATAATGCTGCTAATGAAACGTAGGATCTACGAGAGACCTAACCAGCCAAAAAATGAATGAACAAAAACAATGAACTGCAAGGCTGATCTGATCACGTAAAAAAGTAAAATTTGCGAGACACCATCACGATAGAAACCGATAAAGTAGGATCGTAGCCGTGGACAATTGTTTCGTCCACGGTTACGATCCTACTTTATCGGTTTTTGTCGTGATGGTGTCTCGCAAATTTTACTTTTTTACGTGGTCAGATCAGCCTTGCAGTTCATTGTTTTTAAAAAGAGAGACCCTGGGAACGAGGTTGTATTTATTTTACCTTACTTGGGTAGCATCATTCACGCCTTTTTTCGAGGAAGAATGACACTATCGCAACCCATTGGGAGGGTCGAGCTACTTAGCTTGTTTTAGCTATACGGTAATCGGCAGTTAACCCAACGCCCAACCTGAAGAACGCCGGGGGGTCTATTGTTTGTCTGATCTCTATTCCCAGAACAATCTTTCATGGTGGGTCATGGTTGGGGGCAGAACGCAGCTCTAACAAGGTCTTCTCTGATTTGCTAAGAAAACAATAGAACAAACAACACAACGATGGACCCGAGATTTAACTTGGTGGACCTTGGTGTGAATGTAGAAAAATGACGCTCGCTAAAACTTCCTCTGACATCGGGCCCATCCGTTATGTAGACCCTCACATTCATAGTAGTGACAAAGGGCCATTTTTTTAACAGATAAATAGCTTGAAAATGACAGTTGAGATCGTGCATCTTTGATCGAGGTGCAACAACTGATAACTGAAAATAAACCTATTTATGTGTACTGTGATCGTGAAGCAGGGCCCGGGGAGGGCCTTATCATGTTACCATAAAATAAGACACGGAGGGTCGATTTTAACATTTTCCCTCCGCCCCTTCTCTCCCTCCCCCCCCCCACTCCTTATTCACTCCACTCTCCCCCCCCCCCCCGCCTTTACGATGGATTATGGATACGCCACTGTGAAGTGCTTGATCGTCTTACTGCAGCAGTGAATGAGCTTTTGTGTTATTTAAAACAATATTATAAATAAGCTATCATTTTCTGTGTTTGAGAATAAAATAACCGTGACAAATGATATCTGTAATCTTCTTTAGGTCCTTTTGGGCCAACTACTTTATTAATATTTTTATTGTAAGACGTATGTATCAAGTTAGCCATAAGCCCATACGCGGATTAAAATGTCTATAATTATCTTCAGTGTTTTTAAAGGGATCTTTGTGAAAGAGAGTCGGACATTACAAAAACCTGTGTTGAGGCCAAGTTTTTCAATGAGCGCTCTTGTTTGCCTAGCGAAAAGAAAATAATTATATAGCGTGATCATTTACCTTTTATATATTTCCTCTTGATGATTCGATACACAGCAAATGGTAAACAAAAATTCTTCATAATTTGGATCAAGATAAGGAGTCGATAAGGGATGATTACTTCGGAATCTTTGAACGTGGCGTATAGTTGCTATCCTCAGATTTCCTTCTGAGAATTTAAGCTACAATAGTCACGGCAACATCTAATTTGCCGGGTATGAATGTGACCGAAATGAGGAAATGGGAACGTTCAGATCTTTAGTGGTAAAAGAAAAACAATATATTTTTCCGTGTGTATTTCACTTGAGTTATAAATAAGAGTAAACCGCCTTTTCTTTGTATAATGCAGGTGCCATTCACACTTTCTTTTTGATCTGAAATATCCTGGTTATTCATCAATTTAAACGAACAATGCAGCGAAATTAAATAAAAGAATAAAACTGATGAAATAAATGTGCATACAATGAAAAGGCGCGAAAGGGCATCGTAAAGAGGCTTGTGACGTCACGTCACCACAGCTTCCGTTCGTTCGAGTGTTCGGTATTTGAATTTTGTGCGGTGTCGTTCAGCTGCAATTTATTTGGCGTTAATATTCCTCCACCACAAAAGATTGACATCGCGGCGAGGTAACACCTCGGTGAGGTCAGGGATAAATATAAGGCACGCTTCTGAGAGCAAGAAATATGGATAAAGCTTGGCTGTCATGAATCTCGCATACGGTAAGTCGAGAGGGAACCAACGAGAGTTTTCTGGAGTGCATGATTGACCATGGTTTGAGATTTAATACACCGAGCCGCGTTTTTGGCCGAATTAGCGTGGGTTTAACCGCGAAAGTGTCGTGATTTTACAAACATAAAACTGCGCTATTTCCGAACACGTGGCTCGGGTCTTTCAGATTGTTATTAGTGGTGTGTGTCGCTTTATTATTCGCGGTAAACTCCAGTTACTGAAAGCTATACGCTATCGTCACTGGAGCATAAATCGTTATTTCCGCTCAAGAACTTTCTTTTTTTTATTTTGTTTGAGTTTGCTCTTGAAAGCTTTGGCTTAGCTTCGCAAATAGGGTTTGGAAAGCATCAATTTGGTCTTTCTTTGTAGGTTTTTTAAGATGAAATGTAACGCGAACCACTCCGCTTTCAACAGAGTTCGGTGAATTTTCGAAGCAGTCAAGTCGCTCTAAAGTTAGAGCACCATTCTCGTAGCTATATATATGGTTAGCCTTTTTCTTTTACTCCGTCCAGTTAAGGATTATCAAATTATTGATCTGAATACATCAAGAAGTAGACCGAAAAGTATTTGCAGCGATAAAGATCTTTTTTCACCGAAAGAGGTGTCATTGTTTGCCGCCGGGTCGCATCGATCGGTTAAATTTAGAAAATTATATCAATCGCCCACTTTATACAACTCATTGAGTCATCACAGTTGACAGTCTCATAAGAGTCCGGTTTCATTTTAATCTTCGCTGCTTCTTTTCCAGTATGTTACTTCAAAGTTATCACTATCAAACTTTTCTAGTTTTGAACGAAGGACAAAGGGATAAGTTAAAACGTAATTACTTTTATAGCTTGTATAGTTTGTAGTTCGTTAAATCACGCCTTATGACAGGAAATGGATCGTTAGGAACCCGAGACTTATTTTTCCTCGTTTGCTGAAGAAATGTCGAATTACTTGTTAGCTGATATTGGTCAACCAAATTCCGTTGTATTTATGTTGTCGATAAACGGTCCCTTTTACTTATATAAACAATTGGTAGATTTCACGGTTAGTAGTCCGCGCGTTTCATATATGAAGGAAAGATTGCAGGTTTTTGTATTGTTCTTGCTGGCGACAAACCTAAACTGAAGGTTTTTTCTGCTCATGGCTTGTGGTAACTTGAGATGTCGATGTTTCCAAGCGTCAGTGGTTTCATGGCTCAATACGCTTGTGAAGTATTTTATCTTTAGGCGCTCTTCTTTTGTGTATTTTATGTTAATTTTATTACTCGAGATCATGCATCTTTGGAATAAAGGGGGCATTTTATCTTTGTGTTGTAAATTTTTGTTCCATGCGGCGAGGCAGAAAGCCACCTTGTAAGAGAGCACGTTAATTTTACCACAGTTCTTTTTTAATAAATGTTTGCGTTGTTTGTTTTCCGCCTAAACATAAACGTCTGTAGATGCTTGCACTTGAAAACGTCATGTTTCTACATGACATAAGATAAGTTATATCTCTTTCTAATTTCCTCAGTCTGATTAAAATTATATTGAAACTTCTCTTCTCAGGATTCACCGTTTTCGTTTTTCAATTTGAGCTCATGTCGAGCTTAAAAAATTGAATGGAATAACAATGGCCACATAGTTAATGAAGTCAGCTACATGTAGATTTACTGGATACCATATAAAGCTACTGCTTATTAAAGGAATGTGTTGTTGTTAATCCATCTTCAATGGTAGAATGCAAACAGTACAAGTTGTATAATTGTTTTGTTTTCAAGCTTACAAGCTTGTTTGATACAGCAGGTTTTTAACAGCCATCTTTTGCACCCGAGCAACATGTTTGTAGTTGATTTTCCCTTACATGAGCAAAAAATTGTGCACCTTACAAAATCAAGTTCCCCTTATTGAATTTTGTAGTAAATTATTGATCAAATGCCGTGGGAAAAAGTGATTTATTAAATTGGAAATAATAATTATGGTAAATGCATGTGGTAATACAAACAGTTAGAAAAGTTAATATGCGTGAGAAATTGTGAGACTGACAACAAGTCCTGATTGATCCTGATATCATATTTCCTACAAGATCAAAGCACATCTATTTCTAATTATCTGCATGTTTTACATAAAAGAGGTTATAGTGTTCAGCATATAGAACACCATGTAGCGATCATAATGTTGAGTTTTCGCCTACCCCCTCCTAGAATGTTCTAGAAAAATAACCAGTAGATAATTTACATTTTGTCCAGTTGTAGAATAAGCAAAGTTGAGGAACCTGAATAAACACTGTGATTGAAATATTTGAAGGCAATGACAATAACATCCTGTATAAATTTGCTCAAATATGCAATCTCAAAACAAAAATTGATACTTCAACCAGATACATGTCTCTGTGTGTGGTCAGTTAAAGTCCTCTGTCACTGATACAAAGCTCCTGCAATTATAATCTACATGGGACGCATCATTTGGTTCAATTGAAAAGCATAAATAATATGCTTTTCCTAGGCCTGGTGTTTCTTTTGCAAATAACTTACAAGCATAACAAATATAGAAAAGTAAATAGACTGTTAACATTTCTCTGTACAAAAACAACAAGTTGACAAATTATTTTTGATGGTGCATTTTAGGTGTACAGATTCCGTAGGGATGAAACAGATAAGTTGTCAAGCTAAGCAACACCTGGGGGTATTTTCATTCTTCAAAAACATCAAAATTTTTGGATAAACACACCACATTTTAGCTGGGAGGTGTACTGTAGTGGTCTTACTAACGGATCGGTATGCAGACTTCCGACCTGAAGATCAGAGGTTACAGGTCTGATTTCTGCTGTCATCTTGTTTTCTTAGACAGAAACCCTGCACCATATTGTCTTCTCTAACCACAGGGCTGAGACTAATAGTAGCCAACTAGCCAAAGTCAAGTAAAAATTCAGTTCTGGCTTGTGGATTTTTGCTTTCACTAGCCATTTGGGTTAGTGAGAATTGTAACTGAAGCACCAGATGGAACCAAACTGATAATTATTTCAGATGAATGGCAAAAGCAAATTGAGAACAAAAACTGAAAGATAGACTGTAAACAGATATCTAAGTGTTTTTCTGTACATTGTACGTTAGTAAATTCATAGTCAAACTGATCAAGTTGTGTTTTCAATATCGTAGGTTTTTTCTTGATCAGTATAACATGTTATTGTCCCCACCCCAATTCCCACTCCCACCCCCTGTACAATTTAGGCTAGTAAAAAATTATTTTGGTTAGTGAATTCAAACCTGTCACTAGTCACCAGGTTAGTAACCTAAAAAGTTAGCCTTGAGCCCTGATGTCCCAGGTGTATAGATTGATAGTGAATGCAATTATGCCTAGCTAGGGATGACCTTGCAGTGTGCTTAACCCTTCCATTTCCCTATTTCAGTGATGGAAAAAATGGCACTTTTTGATTTTAGCTTAAATTCATCATTGAATGTGGAGGAAGGGGGGAGGAGGGAGGTCGCAATTCTCTTTTTATTCTGTCTGAGATTGAATCTTGGACAATTTAAATGAAAAATTAAGACCTCCCCCCCCCCCCCCCCCCATTTCAGTGTGCAAAAACATGGCACGTTTTGGTTTAGGTGCAAATTTTTTTTCTACATGTCATGTATTAGCCAATCATTTCTAACCATGTAATTTTCAAATTTGAGGAGCTGTTACAATATTTTCTTTCAGTATAACCCTGGCCCTGAGGAAGACTAGTTCTATTAGTCGAAATATTGGCCATCAATAAATCTGCCCTTTGCCGTAGTGCCAGCCTTGCATTCAGTTTTGTATTTTTATCATTGTCAGGGGGGGGGAGGGGAGGTCTCATTTTTATCGTTTTGTTCTGTCCCAGATTGTGACATGCAATTCAGTAGGGAGTAGCAGTGATCTCAGTTGCTTTAAGCTATGGAAAATGGGTTAAGATCTGTTAGTTGTGGATCACTTGGTTGAAAAGACTTTTAATTTTCATTTAGAATTGTAATTATCCCATTAAAAATCGCTTTTGATAAACATTTTAACACAAAAATTTAAGATAGGAAAACTACATGATGTTTCGACCTGTATTTCTATAAATATGCTTTACCGCTATCCTCAATTTATTCATTCGACAATGATGACATGAAGTCATCGAAACATCATGTAGTTTTCCTATCGTTAATTTTCTTGTTAAAATAATAAATCCCATTGGTAGTCATTTTGATTAACTAATGTGATTGTTCCCAAAATTCCAAGAAAAAAGAGGACTGTTGCTTAAGAAAGAAATTGGCATAATCATTGGTTCAACTGTATTTGTCACCCGGGCTCAGGTTACTCCACCGAAGTTTGGGAAGGGGAATGTTCTGCCCTGTGGGGAATCTAATTGCTGGCCCCAATTCCCTGTGACACTGAAGACTTGCGTTGTGGAAATAAACTTATTTAATGCCCATAATATCCTGGAATGTGTAACAATCAACTGAAAAAGATGTCAGCTACTCCCTCCGTACGTGCTCCAGAAAACCTATCTACTTATCACATGATTTGAAATTCGATAGTTAAATCACTTAGCAACATGAAAAATAAAAGTAACGATTTCTTAAGCTGTAAAACAATACGTCACGCAGTCAAACATTTCTTACAGCCCAGCTTGCCAAATTCCGACTGTCTACGACTTAACCCTCAAATTGATGTGAAAGTTAGAGTAAATATTTGTGGAAGGTTTTGGTTTGTATGAATTTGCTATTAATTGAGTTAAAAATTAATTAAAGGGTTTTAAGGTTGCTAGCAGATAGCTACAGTAACTATCTGTATAAGATTGCTGGCACCCAGGGCTTTCATTTGTATTTATACTATTCATGTTGTTCATTGTGATGACTGATTGACAGGATCATCTATAAGCAAATCATTCAATAAATTTCAGTCACCTTCGCACTTTACTCTTTAATACCAATGGGAATGTTCTATCTATCTTAGGTATATCAGACATTACATGATGTATTAATCATGGCATGAATGTAGATAAGCTAATAAAATATTTTAAATAAAGATGGAACCAATTTGAGATTGCAACACAGAAGATATTATATGTACAGTACATAACACTGTAAAAGGATAAAGGCAAGGTAAATGGCAAGATAGCAAATTTAGGCTCAGGGCCCTTCTTTAAAGGCTTTTTCAAGCTTCATCAATTGTATAATAACCTTTTTATAACCTTTTATTTTCTGCTTGGAATGACATTTAGTAGAAGGTATGTTATATGTTTTTTTTAGTCATTGTACTGTATAATCAGAAATCCCTCTGTGACCATTGAACAAGGGCTATTGAGTAGTAAGCTGTGATTTTTTTCTGATACTTCTCATTGAAGAAAAAGCCCCTTTTCCAAAAAAATTATACATGAAAAAATGGGAATTTTTTTGTTTTACAATCTGATTGTGTTAAAAGCTTTTTAACTGTCTTATCGTTTTTGGAATCAAGGCTTGATTTCCTGATGTTCAGCAAGGCATCTTGCATTGCAGAGATAAGGTTTCATCAGCCAACTACATTTTGTTTTGTTTAAAACGTATAAACATGTAGTGGTATTGTTTTGGCTAGGTTTGACTTCGTGCATGAATGACAATTAGATATGGCATTAAATGGTTTATTTATTTATTTTTACCATAGACACTTTGTATTGTAGACACGCATGTTAAAAGCAATCATGCAAATGGCATGTTTTGCATAGTTCTAGCTTATTCTGGCTGTGTTTGCAGTTGACTAAACATTTAATAGTGGTGTTATGTTTCAAATAATGTCTGACAAAACGTTCTTCAAAGGTTAACTTAGAGATCAGGAATGTTTTACCACTCCTTGGTAGTTGAAAAGTGTGGTGTTAAAGACTTGTTTGAAGTTATTTTGCATTGTTTATAACTGAGACAAAAGGCAGAAGTTACTCTGATTATTGCTTGTTTTATGTCATCTTGAACTTATGTCTGATTATTCTGCTGACTGGTAAGATGCATTTTCAATTTGTTACATTGTACTCCTGGCTCAGTAGATTTGGATTAATTTTAAAGTGATAGCTAGTAGGTTATGATTGACTAAACTTGCGTGGTAGAAACGCAGAGTTGTAAATACATCTCTGTAACATTCTTAGATTTTGCAAATGGTAGTATACTTACAACGTGTGGAATGTATTTCTCATTTATACAGAAGCATTTCAGTGCAGTGGTACATGTATTACCATTATAGATGAACATTGTTTGTGTTGTGTTTCTTACATTATACACTGTAGTTAGAAAGAAATCCTTTCACTGGACCAAAGCTTCCATGTATGTACATTTATCTGTCCAGCCTTATGTTTTGTCCTTAATATGTCAATTTGAGGCTTCAAATAAGTAAGGGTTGCAGAGAGTTGTTTGGATTATTACTATGTAGTGAGTAATTGCATGTCAGATAGGTTGAAGCTAGTCTTGCAATACTAGGGCATAAAATGATATCTATAACCTTCGTGAACTTTACGTTTTTGATACCTATTTAATTGAATTGCAACTACAAGAGTTGGTTTTCAATCAGATAGGAATACCTGTAATTTTGGGTGCTTCTTAATTAAACGGTATGTGTGCGTCTGTATGCGAATGACAGACAAAGTCTGGAGAATAGAAGAAGTAATTATACATATTTTAGGAGATGACTTGCCCAAATTTAACAGACTATATTCAAAAAAATTATCCAACAAAATTCAAGTTAAATTCAAATTTGGTCAACCATTGGTTCCAGCTTGCTTGTAAGCTTTGTCCATAGTATCATGTTAAAATAAGTTATTAAACATTAGTATTAAACCCTCAATGCAATACTGTGGCAAATATGTTATAATAAATGCTGCAAGACTATAATGTAGTGCTTTACCATAAATACTCACATCAGTACGTTGCTAAATAACCTTAGTTGCTGAATTCATTGCTATTTCTTTTCTTTCTTGTAAACTAAGGTCTCTATACCATTTGTAAGAACTAATGAGCCAGACTGATCACTTCATACTAGTTTGCATCATTTTGAATAAGCGGTTCTGCTCATCATAAAAATGACACATTCTGGTTATAAATTAACTCACCATTCTGGCTGTTCTGCTCCAACTTTAACATTCCCTGTATCCACAAATAAACAAGTGATCAATTGAAAACATAAATATTGTGAACCAGGCAAAATGAGATGTTTCAGGCAAGCACCTCCCCAGTGACATTATGGGCAATTCACTGCTAGAAATATAATGACTTATGGTACCGTACTGTAAGTTGGCATTCCCTCGCATCTTGATCCTTGCGCCTTGAGACTGGATACTGGATTCTCTAAAATTTTTAAGATTCGAGTTGAGTTTCGAGAGTTTCGAGACGAGTCTTCAGAGTTTGAGTTTCAAGGACTTATGAGCTTGTCACTTGGCCAAACAGACAAACAGCCCATACTTGAGAATGCTGTACACTCTCTTTCAGTTCAAAGTGTATTGTACATGCACAATACAGCTGTAAGTGCACACGCTGAGCTCGAGAGTCATCGCGAAATACTTGTACACATGGCGTGTGAACAGCTATTATTCTTTCTTTGAGGAATAAATCGTTTTCGAGTTTGCATATTATAGATTCTTGTGTCTTGAAATTTGAGTGGCTCAAATTTCGAGAAGGGAAGATCAAGTTTTGAGTATCCAGTAGAGACTGTTAACTTGCATGACTATATTAAAATCCACTATGCATTTACTATAATTAAAATCCACTATTAATTTTTTTACTATACCGGTAATTAAAATCCAGTATTAAAGTGCACCTACCCCAAAATTGTTTTATCGTTAATCAACTCTGTGTATGTTGAAAAGTTGAATAGTTAAATATTTCTTGTTTTTAACATAGCGTTAGTGAGTTATATAGAGATTTGAATTTACAAAATGCTAATTTGATGATGTCAATTCAGGATTTTGCCATTGTTTCTATGTCAATTAACAATTTGCAGTACACATCTTAAGGAAAATCAATTTAAGAAATACTAATATAAACTGTGGATAGTCAATTGATTCTTAAAAAATATTACTTGGAGGTAAAAACAAGTAGTTGTATAATAAATGAATCTTGAATTGACATCTTATTATTATTTTGTAAATTCAAATCTCTATAACTCACTAACGCGACGGTAAAAAGAAGAAATATGTCAGTATTTGACTTTGATTAAGCAAGAAAAAAAGTTGGGATTAGGTGCACTTTAAATTTTTACAAACTTATTCCAAATTAATTTTAAGATGTGTTCTTTGTACAATTTCAGTGATTAGTTTCCAGCATTCAAGGCCTTGCAGAGCAGCAGCTTCATGGCGGGTTAAATTACTGACATGAGTGGCAAAGAAAAACAGGGAGTGACTCGTCGACACAACCGTGGCAGAAACACACCTGACAGCAAAAGTAAAACTGATTCAGGATGTTTTGTAGACGAGGAGCTTGAAAGAAATGGTGGCAGTGATAGCTCGCAAGGATCCATAAATTCATCGCCAGTAAGGGAAAAAGATTTTAGTAGGGTTAAAGTGATAGATAAAGAAAGAAAAAAGAACAGTGCTGCACCTACAGTACCATCTTCTGAGCCGACCATTGTTAATGAAAATGTGCCAAAAAGTACTTCTGATGGTAAAGAAAATGTCATGAATAAGGATAGAGGTACTTATGATAACAATGAAAGCAATACAACAGAAAATGAAGACACAGTTGGCGACGTTGTTGAGAAAACCAGACAAGTCAGCGATTTCTATTGCTTATATTATAGTGAATCACCAGAGGGTACGCTGACAAGAAGTGATGTTAACAAGCTGAAAAGCAAACCTCCTATTCCTCCTAAACCCAAGCTTAGGAGAGGCAGTGCTCCTCCATCAAGTTTTAATAACATTGAAAGGATTCAGCAGCAAAATAAAGACATCACTAAGCGTTTCTCTTACAACGAATGTCAGAATGATAATGCCAAACCAAGTGATGTAGTCGAGCATTTTCCAGAATGTGAGAAAAGAAAATCTGTTGAGGATCGTGTCCTCTTTTTTGAAGCATTTGCCAACGATGGCTCAATTGAAAGCAATAATTTCTTGAAAAATTTGCAAGCAAAAAGCTACGAGAATTCATCAGAATTCCATGAAGTTAACAACACGGAGGTGAATGAAGAAATTCAGAATGGTTCGCACTTTGTTGATGATGGTCAAAATGAGATGGAAAAGGATGCTCCTCTTGCAGACAGCGAGGAATTTTCCTTTGAGAGTAACAGTAACTTTGAGTCACTTAGTTTGAGTCGTGAAGTACAAGAGCACATTGCTCCACTTGTAGAAGGAGAGGAGTTTACTATTGATGGAAGCATCTTATTCCAATCCCCAGTAAACGGTGCTGCTGTAAACAGCAGTTACCATGGCAATAGGGATGAAAGAGAATGTCTGGTTTACGTGAATGAAATTGACGAAATGGAAGGTGCTGATAATTTTGTTGTGGAGGAGAATCAAATTGATGCTGATAAAACCTGCTCAGATCAGGCAATTATTCAAGAAAGAAAAGTTGGTGTTTGCACAAGAGATGTTGTTCATGAGATTCACAATGGATTTGAGTCTTTTGATGTCTCTGCAACAGAGGATGACAACTTATTAAATCAAAATTCACCTTGTGAAGACATAAATCAACCCAGTGATTGTAGCTACATTACAATATCATGTCTTGAAAACACACATGGCAGAGGTCTTAGAGAAAATCTTGTAAACCCACGACTGAATGAAATCAAACAAGAGACTTTAATTGGTTCAAGACAGAGGGAAGGAAATGGCAGGCAAAGACGCCCGGGATCAATTGCTGGGATCTCTAAGCTGGAAAAAGATTTGACTTCCCAAATGAAAAGAAGGTCTTGGTCTTTTAGTGAGCCACAGCCCTTAGACATCAACTCTCCTTTTGTGCGAAATGTTTACCAGGTTCCTACTCCTAAACTAACAACATCCTGTTGGCAATCAGAGAATGGTCTCTCATCACCCTATGTTTGCTCTCTTCAACATAGCAGAACTGTGCAAAGTGCACCAAATGGTATAAATATGTCCCAGGAAACAACTGGGTGGAGTTCTCAACATAGATCAGGGTTGTCATCTTTTGAACAATCAGGTTATTCATCTGATGACAGTAGTGTTCATTCAGAACCATTGTTCCAGCCACTGAGACGCGAACCACAGAGTCTAAACAATGGTCACATTTTTAAAAGTATGTCGGATGATTGTCGTATCTCTGCCATGGACAATGGGACACCTTTCTCCCAGGCACAAAGAAAGAGATTACGACATTCTCTTGGACATAGAGATCCTGTTTTTGCACTGAGGAGACAATCTGTTGAATTTGCTGAGGATTTGCCTCCTTTACAACCAGTTAGCCATGTCGTGGCTCCACGCCTTCAAACCCTGAGGCGCACATCATCAAATGCTAGCTCCTCAAGTGATTCTGAAGTGGAAAGGATTTTTAATAACTCTGGGGCTTCTTATTCCACCAAAACCAGTATTCGCGGTAGTTTGGTAAGTGCTGTAACGAACCGCAAAGTGAGTGCAATGGAGGCGCTGTTTGGCCCTCAGTCTACAATGAGTGCCACACCCACCTCTGATTCTGAACAATTGAGGCCGAAAACACTTTCAGAGAGGTTTTCTGAAATTCCTTGTCAGCCATCAGCTGATGATTTCTTGACTGAAGAATTTGAAGAAGAAGAAGAAACATTAGAACCTGATGAAACCGAGCCAAAAGTGGTTGAAGAACCAAGACTCGAGTTTGATGACACTGACTACAGCGAGTTTTACACCCGATGCGAAGACAAGAATAGCATAATTTCAGCTGAAGCACTGAGTGTGAAAAAGTTGCTGCAGTCGCCACAAACAGTTCTGCCTGACCCTGATATCGACTCTGCAGTGATGTCTGTTACAGAGAGAAAGGCATCCTCGCCATCTTCAGATGATCAAAACACCCTGAAGGGTAAAAAAGTATCGTGCAACAATGACATGGTTGATGTCGACCATTCTAATTATGAACCTAACGAGTCTAGGCATTTTTACAGACGGAACAAAGGGACTCAGACACCATCTTCTGAAGTTTTTAAAGCTTTGTCTCCACCACCTTCTGTTGGAACGCAAACTCCACCTTTGTCTGTTTCCCAAGAACTGCTTCCCCCATCACTTTTAAAAGAGTTGCAAAAAGATTTGCAAATGCCAGTACCACAAAAAACAAAAGCAATGTCTCCTACAACATCACAAGAACAACAGTCATTGTTGCTGGAGCATTTTCGAGCAATTTCCCCTACTTCTGCTTCCTCTGCTGATGCAGGCATGATCTCATCTTTTCAGGATAGTGACAAGGCTGTTTCAGTTGAAGAACTTCTTCAGATCCTTGCTAACATGAAGGTTGGGTCTGCTAAAGAAATGCCAACACGAAGACCTGTCTCTGTGCAGAAATATAACTGTTCTTCCAATGAGGATGTGAAAGGCAGAGCCAACACTAACAGTCTGCCCAGCAGTTGGCACCATCTTCACAGCCCCATGGGTCGGCGAAATGGCAGTGAAGATTTTAATCGACCTTGTGGTGTTCTGCCAAGATCTGCCAAGAGTCACGACTGCTTGAGACGGGGAATCTCTAGCAACAACAAAAGAACAGGTGTGATTGAAGCAAAGGTTGTTGGAAGCAGTGACAGTAGTGAAAACATCCGTAAGAAGCTCAAGGAGTGGAAGCTTCGATCACAGACCTTTGAAGAAGAAGTAGAGTGTTTGGAAAAGAAACGTAAACTTATGAAAGCCAAGGAATCTGAGAGAACTTTGAAAGTGTCTTATGATGGAAGTGAATCAACAGAGAACATTGAAACCCAGAGCAAGTTAACAGGAACACACAGCCTAAAAAGACCTCGAAAAGACAGAGCCTTCCCCCTGAGAGAGAAACACGAGCTTGAAGTTCCTACACGTACAGCAAAGCCTGGTGGTAAAGATGATGTTAAGTTGGGGGATTCCTTCAGTAGTTCTGCAGCAGAAGAAAGCAAATTTGAGATTACCTCTGATTCTTTACACTCTGATAATGAGCCTCAGCTGAATGAAGTAGCCAGCCCTGAAGGCGTCGATGTGTTCATTGATTATAGAAAAAAGCATGGAAAGCACATTACCAGTACTCCAAAACCCCCACCCTACCCTGGCAACAGTTTAGTTTGTAGGGAGGGTGGGGTGGGCAAAACCAATGTAGACAATTCAGACAGTTTACATACAGAGAAACCAGTCAGTGCTAGTGCTGCAGAAGATATTCCTACTGATGTAGAATCCCAAGGGGATGCTTCCTCATCGTCATACTCTTCCGATGATGATCGTTTTGGAGAGTTTGGTGGTAGCACAGATACAGTTGTTTTCATTGACACTGAACCAAGTCCTGAAATGTCGCTGCAGGTCCCTGATCTAGACACTCTGGACCTAAAGCTTGTTGGAGGTGACGACCTGTTGTCAATTGATAGTGATGATGACGAGAAAGATGAGGCTAGTCTTGATGCTTTATTGGGAGAAGTACGCAGATCACTTAATTTGGAATTTGTCGACTCAGACATCTTGGACAAAGCTATTGAAAGATTCAAGCAGCGAGTGTCTCCAAGCTCTCAAAATAAGGTAAATATGATTGTTTTACAATTTGAAATTTTAATTGTTAGTCAGCAGAAATTAGTAATGAAAAGGAAAGTCCTCACAATTCACAGGGTAATAAGAAAATTCACAGGACAATGAGAAGGTACAGTATATACCCTAATAATAATACAAGCCCAGTGTGGCAATCTATTTCAAAACACAGTGACTGTGGTTGCATTAGAGAGTAAATGTGTAGTTCCAGAAAAAAATCCATACCCACCCCATGGAAGGTCATTGGAAATTCCTAGGGGGAGGGGAGTCTTAAAAGCCAACATTTTAGAAGCAAAGTATGAAGCTAAACTGGAATTTCCTGGGGGGGACTGGGGGTGCTAAACAAAAACCTTCCGTGGGGGAGTATGGATATTTTCTGGAACTGTACAATACAAGAGTTGGTGTTAATGTTCATGTCCATTACCTACTGCTTGCACTTGTGATTGCATTTGCGTATCACATGTGTGAACCAGGAAAATGCAAATTAATGTAAATGCAAGGTGAAAAATTCTTGAAGTAAAACCAAGATGGCATTGTCCAACATCTTGGGATCTTTTTTTTAACATATACTTTATCTATGTCACTTAAACCTGGGGCGGATCTAGGGGGGTTTTTGGGGTTCGATCGAACCCCCTAAATTAAAACAGCTAACATCAAAAACTTGTAAAAATATAAAATAAATACAGAATGGCAGTTTATCCTTCCAAGGACTTGAAATTTCCAATTTTTCAGGGGAGGATGCCGCCGGGACCCCTCTACAGGGGGAATGCCTTCTGCGGCCCCCTTTTCATCAAACCCCTTCTTCTATGAACCTGGATCCGCCCCAGTTACACTAATTACATCACTTGCTTACACTTATTACTTTAATTACAGATCACTTTTTTACACTGAGTTAAATTACTGACACTACAATGTAACACAACTGCTTATGTCTCATGTGTATGTAATTGCTCACAGATTGCATATAGTTATCTTAGGATTCAGTTCAGTAAAATTTGCCACTTGGGACCTTGATTTACACCCATCCAAAGAAACACTGGGAACTGGATCATGTAAAATTAATGAGCTTTTGATCATGATAACATGCATGCGTTCAGTTCCTTTATCAGTGACATCAATAAATAGTTTTTGTAGGGTCAAGGTAGTCATGCTACATGTAGGGTTATTTTTTTGTAATACATGTTTAGTATTTCATCAACTTCTTTTTTGGCTTAAAAAAATTGTTGAAAAAATGTGAGATGTTTATTAAGGCTGGGAGAAGAGAAAAAAATACTCATTTCCCTTAAAAATATTATGTGGTTTGGATTGGAATATTTCAGCTGTAGTATAAATTATACTTGATTTTTTTTAAAGATACTTGGAATATTTTTGAAGTGTTTGACCAAATAAACCTGATACAGGATCAATTTGTTTATATGATGTTCTAAATTGGGTTAAATAAGATTAAAACATTTGCATTGATCATACACAACATGTATGTCGTAGGTTAAAATTATTTCAAACTACAGTAGGTTAATTTTTATTTTCTTTTGTCCGAGGTTATGTTAACGAATCTAGGACAAAGGAAAACAAAAATTATCCTTGCATTGATCATACACAACATGTATGGCCTAGGTTAAAATTATTTCAAACTACAGTAGGTTAATTTTTATTTTCTTTTGTCTGAGGTTATGTTAACGAATCTAGGACAAAGGAAAACAAAAATTATCCTTGTTTGAAAAAATTTTAACCTAAAATAATTTTAACCTAAAACATGTACATCATTTCCCATATGTCATACACTGTTATACAATTTTATCTCCTCAGACCCAATCTGGAAAAACTAGCTGTGGTCCTCAATAAAAATTGATTTATTTAGATTACATGTATATGATTGAATGTCATTGTACATGTATATAATTTGAGCATATTGGTGAAAGCTAACTTGATCTTCATTATACTGTTCGGTTGACCGTTATAACATAAACATTAATAATAGACTTATCTAATTTCTTAGATTTTTTTATTTATAGCTTTCTTGAAGCCTTTCTAGGCATGCAGCCAAGGGCTTTTCAAGCTTTTGACGTATTCTGCGTGGATTAAAGATTCCCTGTTAATGAACTGTATCTAACTATCTATCTATATGATAACCTGTGAGTTTTACCTTTTAAGTTAATTGATGTATAAATTGCCAGTTGTTTACTAATTTGGCAATAGAAGGCCAATGGTCATAAAGTCCTAATAGTCTATAGCAGTCATATATTTTGATATAATAATTTTATTATTATGTCGATACACTTATTACACAATTGGAACAAAGATGAACCACATTTTAATGAAACGGTCAGGACAATGAGCTAAAAATCAAAGGTTGAAAAAAAAACCGTCCACAACATTTTGATTTGAAAATAATTATAACTATTTATTGACAGGTAAAACATGCAGCACCTCACATTTTCATGACTTGTTTAATAACTGTTCAACAGCTTTCATTGACTGGTTGCATGCTATAATTTGTCAAAATAAAACATAAAAACCATCCAACTGTAAAAACAAGATAGATAGGAATGCAATGAAAGGGTTGACTAGATTGTAACATGATCTGCTCAAAGACTTCTAATTTGCCATGATTATATTAATTACTTGTCAATCAGTCGTGAGACTGAAGGCCAATATTTTACAAACATCTGAAAAATGTAACACTTGAAGCTACAGCCCAAGGCTTTGTGCTTCCCTAGATTTCAAACAGTATCTGGTTGAAAAACTACCATCTTCTTAATGGTGCATTGTTGTTTCTTTCTCCCAACACATTCAGGTAGGATGTTGAAATTGTTTTGTGTCATTTTCCACCTTAAAACTGATGTAATTTGTTTAGGAGAGTCAAGTTTTTTTCTTTCTTGATGTCATAACGTGGTTGTGATATAGGTTTTTCCTTGTATGGCTATTTGCATAAAAAAGCATTTTTTAACATAAATGTTCACAAATAGTTAACCTGTTTCTATTGAAGAATTCATTACAATAAACCATCTTAGTCAAACCTGGAGTCATAAAATGTAAAATGTGGTTCAAACTTGAGTCTGTATTTGAATGAATCCTAAAGTGTGATCATTCAAATGAAGGCCTGTATCAGACTTAAAAGTAGATGTTTTGTAAAGTTTGTAAATTTAAATTAGTGTAATTGTTTACTTTCATTTGAAATCAATAGCAGTATGATGTAGTAGTTATGTACTTGGTTTACAAGTTAATTGATGTAGTTGTTGTTTGTTGCTGTTGTTTGAACTGCTAAGCATTTAACAGTGAGATGAACTGTACATTGTGGACTCTACATTGCAATAATTATAAATGTAATGGAAAAACATCTTCATTCTTTTTTCTCTGGATTTCACAGCTAGTATTAGCATTCATAAAATAATATTATGAGCATATTTAACTCAGGAAAATGTTACCAGTAGTATCTATGTTGTGGTTTAAATTTATATTTGGTTTGAAATTTTACAAACAAGTTTAATTTTAAGTTTTGTTTGTTCCACATTATGGCAATGAATCTGAAGAAAACAAAAATATAAACTGGCTTGAAAATTTTCAAAAAAAAAAAATTAACAAATTTAAACAATAACATGTACATGTATGTAAATGCTTGTTTGACCTGCTCACTCTAAGAATCAAAAGTTTCATTCAGTTAATGGGGCTACATGTAGCTGTAATTTAGGAGTCTGGATTAATAAAAAAGCCTTATATGAGCAGGACTCAATATTAATTAATGCAACAACCAAAAATATAATTTCACAAAAATTGCCATCCACAAAGTACCTAGTGAAAACAGATTTTTGAGATAAGGGCAAGAGAAAATACATTGTCAACCATTCAACTTCCAAAAGTGCCAAAATCAAAATTCAAGAAAAGTCACAAATTTCATTTTGTGAAATATTCCAGAATAAATGCTAAAGTAATGCCAATTTTGATCATTTGAATGGTCACACGCCATATGATTTTGTTGACAGACTCAAAAGTTTTTACAACAACACCTAGTACGTCTCTGTAAATAATTAACTCTGGGACTAAAAGTCGATGAAAAGGTTAAACTAACACATTTAAATTTAAATTACTAATTCACAGAGGCTTTTTGTAATGGAAAGGGAACACCTCTAGCAGGGATAAAAATCATGTGAGCAGAAAATCTAATTACACAAATATCCTCTTAAACATGCACTGAACTAAACTGTCATCATTTGGTAGTTAGCATACCTGTTGGCTTAAAAAGGTATCTTGAAAATCCAATGTCTTTAAAATCACTCAGTGCTGTAATAAAAAAAGACTAGCTGGCCCTTTATTGCCATTGATAGTTTAAGGTTCGTATAAAATCATTTCTTTTAAAGTTTGATAGTTTAATTAAAGAATTAATAATATAGAAACTTAATAAGTTATAACATGTTGCAACCATGTTTTATTTTTTTACTTAAAATCTTGTTAATTTGTGGTTTTTATTTTGCTGAAAATGGCTGTTATTTTAACATCCTAGATGTGCAACTTGATCATGTTTTGTCAGGTTAAAGGAAGCATTAAAATTATATATAATCATGCCTGGTGAAATTTTATCAGTTGTTTTGCTGGTGTTTTCATAAGTGATGCATTACAGCTTTACCAGCAGAAGATTAACTGTTTTTTTCTTGCATATCTAAAGGCACTTTCTGGCGGTCTGAGCATGGAAGCGTATGTGGCTCTCCATCAGGCTGATGAGCTGCAGGGAATCATCAGTGAAATAAAGGTTGGTAAATATGTTTTATGCAAGAAATTGTTAGAGTATAACAAGGTATACAGTGTACTTTCTTTAAAGTGCAGTGCTCTTAGTCAGCATGTTTGTAATTAAGTCTGAGACTGTGCATAAGCTTATTTCCAAAAAGTGAAATTATTTCTTACAGTGCAGCTTCAAAATATTATTTAACTGTTCGTGTCCTTTTACTTATTAATGTTCATAGAATAGTGAGGGATTTTTTTAACTTATAAAGCAAAGTTGGAATTCAATATTGTTCCTGAATTCCATACATCAACTGATTAAAGTATGTTAAAAATGTTCCCCGAAGCTTAAAAGAGATTAACTCTAATCCAGAAGATTTAAAATGAGTAATTCATCGACCATTATAGAAATTAATAGACACAGTTTATTGACTCGTGGATGTTTTGGTGTTTTAATTGGATTATACTTGTCTTAGTCAATTAACCACATAGTTTTCAAGTCAAAGCACATAATTATTTAAATCTGACAATAATAGTGGGCCAATTTACATGTATGTTACCCTGTCTGTTCTTCTGAAGAACGTAAACATCTGTATTCTATACATCCAAGTTCATAGGCTGTAATGGGGTTTTGCGTGAAATATGATTGGGTGGAGCAAAAGGTCTAGGCCAGCCTTGGGAGTGGGGGAGGGTCCAAAGTTGTGAAGAATCTTTTATTTAGAGAGTTTCAAAAAAAAAAATAATTTCATGAGTGGCCATACATGTTAGCGGCCTGTGTAACAAAATTTGGAAATCTTAAGGAACTAATCCAATGCTCCTTTTCATTGCACTATTTCATCTGTACAATGACACTTAGACTCGCTTTTTAATATGGACCAGCCCAGTCAGAATGTTTTTGAGTAGTAGGCAAGATGGCTGGAGTAGTAGGCAGCAGAGGCCACAAGCTTGCTTAGACGCCATCTTGTTTGTAACTGCAAGAGCATTCACCGCTGACCATTCACTTGTCTTATTTTCCCACATACGTGTAATGTTCAAGGCCTTCCAAGGCAGCGTGCAAGGTTCGTTCATGTGCAGCTTGATTCACAAGAAACTGTATTTATGTTTTGCATGGTTACAATTTGAACTAGAATGACCTCGTATTTGTTGTTATAAAAATTAATGCTCAAGGAAATGCGCGTGCTATGATTGGTTAAACCAAGTTCATTATAACTCGATAAAGCACGCGCGTGATGTAAGGTTCATTATAACCGTTTTTATTTTATAAAAGAAATAAAAAAACTTGTTCCTCATGCATTGTTGAGTTATATAAGTACTTGGGAATTTTTAAGAACACTCGAGAAGTGCGAGAAGCACTCGCCTTTGGCTCATGCTTCTCGCACTTCTCGAATGTTCTTAAAAATTCCTGCGTGCTTATACAACTCAATAATGCACTCAGCACGTTTTTTATTTCTTTATTAATAAAGTTTATAGTGTAAAGTAGGCAGCAGATATTTCGTTGTAGGCGGCAAAATCGCCGGCTGTCGCCACATTTTGACTGGGCTGATGGACTCTCCCAAAGTGAAAGAAGAAGGGGGCAGATATAATATATTTTACAATTAAACAAAATGCGCTTTCAGGCCTTATTTTCTCAGCATGTTAAAAGGCTGAGGTATTAGCCACTTTATTACCAGTGTTTATGCTTGTCTATCTAGGGGGAGCTGAAACTACTCCATGATGAGAATGACATGCTGCGAGAACAAGTTGTTAGTCTGGCTAATCATCAAACAAGTGGAGAAGCATCAGAAAACAGTAGCACTGAGTCCTCAGAGAGACTTGAAAATATCTACAAACTGTACAAAGCTAAGCATGGTTAGTTGGGTTCAATGACTGGGCACATATTGTTGTTGTTTTTCACTCATATTGGAACATTTACACAGCCTTGAATTTAAGGGGGAAATGTCATTGATTTTCAACATCACTTGGAAAACCGAAAATAGTGATCCAGTAATTATACATGTAATAGTGCCCAAAAACTATTTTTATCATATGCCTCTGGCTGCAGTTAGTCCGAATGGAAATCGATTGCAACTTCATCAAATTGGCCAATGTTTTGAAGCTCTCCACTTGTCTCTTGGAAAAATTGTCAAAATCTGATTATTTTTTGTCGTCGCCTTCAGGAATCACTTGATATCATCCCCTTGGTGTTCTAAGTTTGCTTCCTGTAAAATTTAAGGGGACACCCTCGAGGCCAGGAGAAGTGTCCCCTTAATGGAGGTGTCCCAAAGTATTGGTTTCGCTGTACATGTCTCTGTAATTTACTCTAGGAGTGAAAGGGTTGAACACAGACTATTCTTGGCTTTCACATGACATCATAAAAATTAAAACATCTAAAAAAAACGTCCTTCAAAGCTGTTTCTAACATGGTATGTGGATACAAGTGTTATAATCTTTCACAAAAAGTTTCAGGTTTTAACGATGTTTTGCTTCCGATTTACAAAGGTTTTAAATGTGTCACGCAATGCGTCATGCTATTTCAGATAAGCCGCGAAAATAAACAAAATTGAATCAGCTGAAAGTTATTGTTTGCATTATAAGTGCTTATAAGCCGAGTTAATTGAGCTTATAGCAAATACAATATTTTTGGATGTGATTTTTGGTGTAATTAAGACTTTCAATTTTTGGTCGCCATCTTTGTGCCCCTCTCAGGGGCACAAAGATGGCCGCTCCATACATTTCTTACTAAAAATATCTAATACTCGTTCGCCTATAACTCTTGAACAAAATGCTTTTGCGCTTCAAAATTTGGTCAAGATGTGTAGTTTTAAACTCTTTACAATTCCATAAACATTTTGGATTCGAAATCTATTTTTTAATGCTTCTGAATTTTGATATGACGTAAGTGAAAGCCAAGAATACATGTATAAATTAAATTGTGTTACCTGTTTTACCTCACCTTTTTAATAGTTTCCCAACTTAATAACAGTCCGTATGGAATTATTTACTGGTAGCAGGGAAGTGCACTTTAGGCCTTCAACTGTCTCTAGATATGCAACATGTCTGAACCACAAGAAATTAATCACTGGAGAAAATTTAACTCATGACAAGCTGTTTTTTTTTTCATTGCAGTTGATACAGAAGGAGAAGATGTAGCTGAAGTTGATGTTTGTCTCAGAGGATTTTCTACAGTAACACTGGGTCATCTTCCGTCCAAGGTGATTTTTCTTCACATTTTTTTGTAAAATGTTTATGGAAATCCAATAACTTTATTCATTTTTTCAGGTTTAAAGGAAGAGAATAAAATTATAAATTAAAGGGTTCTACATCTGTTTAGCAGACTCACTTGCCACTGGGCTAGTAAACTTGAAAAATCTAGTAGCCCACTACATATGCATTGAGTAGCCCAAGTTTCCCAGGCTATTTTCATCCACTTATCTTTGCTCCTAACAGGGAAGCTTTGACACTGTGTCACGAGCATCTTATGGTGCTGGAAATGATTTTTCTTACTTAGAAGGACTTCTGTACTTTAAAAACTCCATTTTGATCAGATGTTTGACAAAATTGGTCAGACAACCGCCATTTTTGATTTTCCCTGAGACACATCCATTAGCATACATGAAGTTTTGGTGTTTGCAATGACAAAACATACATGTTTACAAGTCATTTTTTGCTTGGACTTATAAATGAAACTAAATCTCCAAGCATTTCTCTACTCGCCCACACACTACTGAATGCACAATATTTACTAGCCTGGCTGCATTTTGACTCACCACACGCAAAAATATCAGACCTGCCAACCCCTGATAAAGAAGAATTAGGAGATCCATGAAAAAAAATCTGGAGATTCTTCAAAAAGTACTGAAATTTAATTTTTTTGCCCAGAGCAAGATTAAACAAACCCTTTTTCCAGGAAAGCTAAGCATAGAATAGAGGTTCTGTTAATGATTAACTTAACCTTTGCATAAAAGCACTAGCAGGGCCTAGGAACTAGGCAAAAAATGGTGAACACAAGTACAAATGAGACAGAACTCTTCAGTATGGGGATAGTGGTCTATTTTATTAGTTTATTACTCATGCGCGAAGCGGCATGAGGTAAGGTTTCGGCTCCGTTTTTCTTGTTATTATTTTTATTATTATTATTATTTTTATTTTTTGTGTCACGATTTTGCATGCAAATTTATGCACGCATATTTTAAATTGTACACTTCCGGTTCATAGCTTTGCCACTACACTTCCTGTTTAGTGACTTCCGGCTTCTCTCACTTCCGGTAAAAGAGCGTTACTCAAGTGTCACGACAGCGTCTCTTACAACCCTACTTACATTAGCAATGTTCATGTTTGGTATATATAAGACATAGAAGAATCATTCCCTTCATTGTGGTACAGCCTTCATTTCCAAAACAATCAATAGTAAACAACATGGTTTGCAGGAACGATGACTGAATGAAAGGAGTACTCTTCGCCATGTCGGACATCTTCTTATCATCTTCTTATCTTCTTATCATCTTATCATCTTCTTAACTTACTTACGCATGCGCATGAGTATAGGCTGCTAGGAGCCTCTTGTTGTACTAGCATTCTCATTTATTTTCCATTTTTTTACTCAACAAGGTAATATTTCACTTCAGAATATTCCCCCCCCCCCCCCCCAAAAAAAAAAAAAAAGAAAAGAAAAGAAATGTGAGATTGGGAGTCTTGTCGTGAGGCCGTGAGAAAAGGTAAAAAATTGTGAGACTCGCTGCAAAATCGTGAGAGTTGGCAGGTCTGAAATATAGAACAATGGATTGGAGCTGTACATTCAAATTAGTCCCCATCAATACAGATACCATCAGAACCATAAAATGTTTCTTTAACAGGGTGTTTGTATTAAGTATGGTACTTTTAGAAAACTATAAGGGTTAGAGGAAAAAATTGTTAGTATTATTTGTAGATTCAAATCACTAAGTTATCCCATAGAAACGTTAAAGTTAATCAGATTTTCCTTTGTGTAAAGTACTGCAACAAACTCTAAAACATGTATTATTTACATTGTAATGTAATATTGTTACAACAGAAAAAAGACATCCACTTGGGAACAGTGACAGTGAAAGGAGCTGACTGGAACGGCGTAATGGAAGCTGCAAGAAGAGCATTTGTGGTGAGCAGTAGAAGAAGAATTCTTGTGTCATATACATGTATTAATACACATTAATTCACGAGTTCAAGGAACAAGCTTCTAGTGGGCTTCCCCCAAAAAACCTTTTTAGGTTATTCTGTACAATGCTATTTTCTGTGATTTTGAGTCATTCAGATGCAAATGGAAATGTGGTAATGAATATAGATGTAGAGCAAAGCCAACTAGAGTGACTGTTATAATTGTGATTGTGATACTAGTATAGTTTGTTTACAAAACTGGACTTCATAAAAATACTAAGCAAAGTAAATGATGCATTTAGGTATGAAGGAGTAAACTGACTTGCTACACTTTTGCTTTAGGATCACAGCAAGAAAATTGATCCAGAGGGTTTCCTTTGTTTGGGAGCACACAGCATTCAAGGTGTTCAAACAGGAGTGACCGTCTGGAGTCCAGGTGTGACATAAATCCCTATTATTTACCACTATGAACAACTTTTTATCATATTCTACCTGCCTGAGCTTGTAGCAGGGATAGACAGCGCTTAGGTGAATTGATGGCTACTAGGCTACTGTAAGGTTTAGGGGGTTTCATGCTTGCATGTCGTAGAGTCAATAGGCCATTTGCACGATGACGTCATTTGACTACTACTACCAGAATCCTTCAGTTTTTTGTTTTGTAGTGCAAATTAGGGCTATTATTTAAACCGCACTGGGATTACAAAATTTAAATAAGAAAGGAAAAACGAGATGAATTCTGGTAGTAGTAGTCAAATGACGTCATCGTGCAAATGGCCTATTGTGGAGACATAATCACCCAGGTGTATAAACATGGTGAAGGCATGGTGGTCTAGTGGTTAGCACATCAGACTTTCAACTTGAAGGTCGGTGGTTTGAGCCTGGTCTCTGCCGTCGTGTTGTTTTCTTAGACAAAAAACTTTGCTCCATGTTGTCTCTCTCCACCCAGTTGTACAAATGGGTAGCATAGACATAACGCTGGGGGGTAAGCTTGCAATGGACTAGCATCCCATCCAGGGGGGAGTAGTAATACTCTCAGTCGTTTCATGCTACAAAAACCCGGGCTAAGCTCCGTCAGTTGTGAGCCATTGGGCTGTGAAGACTTACCTTATAAACATGGGCACTGGTAATCTGAATTGTTAAGGGTTAAGGAAACCGACAAGCAATGCAAAATTCTTTTGGGGGAACTCTATTATCCTACAAAAACCAGCTCTGGCAATAATAATAGTACCATGGGCCTAGAGGCATCTAGGATCATAAAAACTTATCATTTGTCTGTATGTGTTACAATAGTGGTATGATTTTGCATTAGGTGATCCACTGGGACTGAAAGGTGGGTTTTACTACAAGTCAGCAACAAGTTCAAAATTTTTGCTTTTTTCCCCAGATTCCCTACAAAGAACTTGCCCTCGAGTAGAACTTTCAAAGAAGAGTAACCCATGTGTTATCCAACTCAAGGGTGAGTATATCAAGTCTTCTCTTAATTTAAGCCCCAACCAACCATAATTTTCAAATGTTGAGAAACTAACAAGGGAAGTCATATTATTTAATAGCGGAGCACCATCTAGTACTTACCGAATGGGTAAATGTCTGTGAGTTGTTTGAGAGGATAAGTTTGTTTTACTGTTCATGCATATGTACATTGTAATTTGTATGCACAAGGTTCCTGTGTTTCACTCTTCAGTGAAGAGGCTATCTACCATGATGGATAAGATTGCACCCAAGATGCTTATGCTCAAAACGTTTTTCTCATTTCCTTTTTTTAATTTCATTCTTGGGCAGGCTCTTACAGTGTGACGCGCCTTAGCGTGAGCACCCCAGTGGGAGGGGGGGGGGGGGTGTACTCTACAATTTTTTGGGTGGGGGTGTGCTGCTGGGACTCCGAGACCCTTAACTTATACTAGACTATTTTAGCTGCATTTTGCAACCCTATTCTAGACTAAACACCAAAAAACCCTACCCTATCCTAGACCTATTCCAGACTCCCTATTTTCCAGAAACTCGTCTACTATCACAGTCTAAGATGCACACTGAAAACATGGGTCGGTAAAAATGCCTTACTGCTTGCCGTACCGATTTTTAAATGCCATTTGCCAGTAAACCTTGTCTAGACGAAATTCTTCACACAACTGATCAGTTTCGCGGACAATGATCCCCTATTCTAGACCCAAAATCTCTGATTGCTATACCCTTTCCCAGACTAAACTGCCTGAAAACCATACCCTTCACAAAGGCACATACCTATATAGCTCATATATGGGAGTACCCCCCCCCCCCCCCCCCCGGTTGAGCACCCAACAAACTTTTTAAATTTTTGTCTAACATTATTTTGCAGATGGAAGCCATTTCTCATGTGATTCACTTGTTTACGACACTTTGCTACCAAAGGAAACAATAGAGGTTGGATTTTATAAAATGCAGTTGACCCTCCCGTAAGCGACCATCCAAAATGCAAAGCCAAGTTAGTCACTTTCAGAAGGTAGTCGCTTATCCCTGTCACTCCCAGAGTCAATTACATGTATGGAGACATGAAGTGCAGTTCTAACTTTTGAGTCTGTGAACGAAATCTTGATGAGATCCTATGGTGTAACCATTCAAATGAAACCTCATCAGCAGTACTTTTGCATGGTACCATTTGTTCTAACTTTTGAGTCTGTGAACGAAATCTTATGGTGTAACCATTCAAATGAAACCTCATCAGCAGTACTTTTGCATGGTACCATTTGTTCTAACTTTTGAGTCTGTTGATGAAATCCTATGGTGTAACCATTCAAATGAAACCTCATCAGCAGTACTTTTGCATGGTACCATTTGTTCTAACTTTTGAGTCTGTTGATGAAATCCTATGGTGTAACCATTCAAATGAAACCTCTTCAGCAGTACTTTTGCATGGTATCATTTTGTTCTAACTTTTGAGTCTGTGGATGAAATCCTATGGTGTGACCATTCAAATGAAACCTCGTCAGCAGTACTTTTGCATGGTACCATTTGTTCTAACTTTTGAGTCTGTGGACGAAATCATATGGTGTGACCATTCAAATGAAACCTCTTCGGCAGTACTTTTGCATGGAACCCTTTGTTTTTCAATATTTTGCAAAATAAAATGACTTTGTAGGATTTTTCTTGAATTTTGATATTTGGCACTCTTAGGGAGTTAAAGGGTTATAAAAGGTCAGACCAAACAGGGTCTTGACTTTGAATCACTTGAATCTGTGGAAATTTCAGTGTTTAAAGCACCTATCAATGCAAAATATTTTCTTATATAATTTGAAGTTTTAATGCAAGGGACAAATTTTTCATTTAATTGAACTTGTACTGTAAAACTTTGTGTCTGTAGTGGCATTGAAATATGGGCAAATGGTCGCTTACCAGATGTTAAAAAAAAAATGGAAAAATTCAAATCATCAGCATTGAAATTGGTCACAGTCAATTATGAGAGGTGGTCGCTTACCAGAGGTTTTGACTATAGTGATTTGACTGAGAAAATTTGGTATTTTTAAAAAGTGGTAGTTTAGGAGAGGTGAGTGATATGGAGGTTTGACTGTGTGTGCAATTCACTGCTTATTATTTCAGACACTAAAAATTGTCATATTTTTAGGACAACTGGATGGTCTGAATAGACATTGCCTTCCCCATTAAAGTTAATTTGAGAGGGGCATTTTTAAAGATGAGACGGATGTTTAATTAAGTAAATGTGGCACTTTACACATGCACAAAAAGATTTTCTTGCTCGACAGCAGAACTTATATTTCAGTAGTTCAAGGGTTAATTGGCATTATAGTTAATGCCAGATTATTTCTGACTGAGTAAAATGCTCTGTTCTAAACAGAAATATGTTGAGGAGCTGTTGGAACATAGACACATTGTACTGTGTGGGCAGCAGAGTTTAGGCAAGTCATACTTGGCTGCAAAATTAGCAGAACACATTGTCCAAAGGTAAGATTCTTTTACTAAGATCAGTATGCCACGTTTCTTCATAACTGTTAAGTTTGTTCTGAACTGATAGATACAGGTGGTAAAATTTAATCCCAGTAATGAAATGAGTAAGATGTTCATCATGTTTTGCACTTGTAACACAATGAACACATCTTTTTGTTCTGAACTGTTGTCCTAAAAAAGCAAAACTCAAAGGCTCCTGCGAGCCATCACGTGAATACAAAATGCTAATGGTAACGCAATACTGCGGAGTTATTTTGGAAATGAAATGTAACAACTTTTGATGAACGCAAAAAAACCCAGTAATTTTCAGTTTGGAAAAAAATCTGTCCAGAGCGAGAGTCAAACTTGTGTCCTTCAGCTCCCTCTGGCTCTATTGTCCCATCATTTACTCACTACACTACCTATGATTTGGCTAATCACCAGAAGATATGCAGAAAAAGTTTACATCTAAATGATGGATTAAGTGACTGAGCGAGTAAGTGAATTTGCCGTCGTCTCCAATAACCCGTTCATTACGCTTACGCTTATTCACGGGTTAACAAGCGAGAGCGCAGACCTATAGCAACTGAGGCTGAGGGTTCAGTGAAATTTTTATAGGGGTAGGGAGGGTTCGTGAAATATGGAACATTTTTGTCACTTACACCCTGCCTTTACGCCATTGCCCATTTTATTTAGTTCTTCCAGATTACTGAGATGTGAGACACTGCAGTATATTGATCTTCAAGATGGTGGTTAAAACTTAATGTATTAATTAACATTCTTTTTATGTTGTTTATGTCAGGATTGGATGGAAGGGGTCTCCAGCAGTGGTAACGTTCAATGTCACCCAAGCTACTCGAAAAGTAAGCGAGGCATGTTAAGTAACAATCAGGCCAACATATTAAAAATAGTAATTGAAAGGAACTGGGAATGCCTGATGTGTACAAATGTTGAATGAGGTATTCAAACAACTCCAACAGGATGCAACATTTTCAAGAACAAAGGAAATGTTGAAGCAATGTTGGATGAAAGTTTGAACTAATTTAATGTTGTTGGAACATGCTTCCAAAGGTATTTTCAACACTTTCAACAATGTTGGACGACCTATTTAAACGGTCCCAACATGAACAAAATGTTGGATGAATGTTGGCGCAAATGTTGGAACTGTTTAAATGGGCCTCGAGTGAGGGGTGACATTCAATCAGACATTTCTAAGAATGATGAGACAAAGAATTTGAAAATCAGCGATTTGTGTCCCAACATTGTTTACTCGTGCTCTACAAAACAATGATTCTTGGGAAATCAGTGTGTGAGAAATTCCATAATTTATTGTCATCATCAATCTATATTATAATTATAAGTGTGACACATACATTTGATAGTCTTTGTTTGATGATGAATGCAAACAGCTGTGTTCATTGTTATGCTTGTACTTTACAGGAACTGAAACAAAATCTTGCATCTCTCATGCAGAGCGACATCTCAAGGTATTCTATTTTATATGCTCGAAGTCCTAAAGTTGCACCTATCAATGTTAAGTACCTTGGGGGGGGGGGGGGGGGGGGATGCTATGGCACAAGCTAAAGGTCAAATCCTTCCATATCATGCAGGTCAAATCCTCCCATGTTACATGTAGGTCACCACATGCTCCATGTCAGATATCTTGGACAATTTTTCAAGTCTTTCTGTTGGATGATCATTTAATTTACAATATCCACTTCAGTCTTCCATGGCATTAAACAGAAACTATTCAGATTTTCCTCAGATATTGAATGGTATTTGCTAAGGGAAGTCTGCAGGGGAGTTAAAACTAAATTCTGGGCCATTAAATAGCATGCGAACAAGCTTAAGGGATAAGGCTTAAGGAGATACCGGTGTGCAAAGCGACCCATCCCCTCACGGGCTAACCATTCAAGGTTTTCATTTGATGCGGCATGTGTTCTCATCACAGTGGACCCCCATCTCGTTCTTCCCCTTTTCCCTTGTTATGTTGCACATTTCTTGTTCTGGTATTCTATTCTGTAAATTGTGCCTGATACACTTAATTGTTGTTGTTTTAGGTTGACATTTGTTAAACATTTTATTCTTTAATTTCTCAGTCCCAAAGATGGCAGCCCAGCTGTAATTGTTCTTGATCAGCTAAATTGCCTGGCTTCGCTGGCCGATATTTTTGACCTCTCAATCCTTGAGAAAGACAGAAACTGGTATGTGATGTCTTATGCACCATAATTATTTACCCTGTCTAAACCTATCACTGCCACAGTCGATTCATGTGGCGTGAAACTTTGTAACTTTTAAGTTTGTTGATAAAATCCTTTTGTGTGACCATTCAAATGAAAGCTTGTCAACTGTACATGTATATGTACATGTAGGTTTTGACCCGGTTATGATTAAGATAACCAGCCCTTATTTATATTTTTAACTGAACTTATTCAGACTGTAAAATTAAACGATAATGCAAATACAGCCCCTCTCATCGCATGCTAGGACATTTGATCAAGAAGGCAAGAGCGGCAGCCTTGGGGGCAGGCTTGTGGGTTCTTTCTGTCAATGCATTTGGTTGTGATATTAAGCCATCTTTATTCTTTCAAATCTGTGATGTTTTTTCCAGCCCATATATCATTGGAGTTCGGGACAAGAGCAGAAAAGGACCTTTTTCTGCTAAAGAGTTGAGCTTATGTCATTACTTCAGGTGCGTCAGTCAGCCGGCTTATCTATCTGTTTGTCAAGTAGGAAATTAGCGGTCTATCACAGGGCGAGGCAGTCTTTGGCCTGTTACATGTAGTTTGTTAGTAATTGTCAAGCAGGCAGAGAACCAGTCAATCAATCACATATTCAATCAGTCCGTCAGACAGTCTGTCAGTCAGTCCCTCAGACAGTCAGTCACAGTCTATCAGTCAGTTAGTCAGTCACTCAATCAGTGCCTCGGACAGTCAGTCACAGTCTATCAGTCAGTCAGTCAGTCAGTCAGTCAGTCAGTAAGACATTCAGTTATCTATCAGGCAGACGGTCGGTTGGTTGGTCAGCAACCAGTATTTCCTTAGAGTACTCTTATCTGGGGCCAGTTGCATAAAACGTAACGTCGGACGTTCAGCCCAGTTAAACTCTCTTTTTTAACGTCAGGCGTTAGTAGTTACGTCCGACGTTAAGTTTTATCCAAGTGGCCCCCAAACGATTACACTGGACAAACTAGCTATGATTTAATCATTTACTGGCTTTTCTTTATTTTTAATTTAGGTGGCTGCGAGTGTCTGTTAATGACAGACATTATTCCGGACTCCTTGGCAGATTCCTGAGACGCAAGTTAAGTTGGGCTCAAGTCCAAACTGAGTGAGTAATTTCACAGTGGTATTGATTTCCATCCTTTATCCTTCTCAGTAAAGAATCTTGTTATTTTTTTCTCCACCCCGTAGTCCAGCTGCATCGCTCTCTTTAAACTCCATTCTCTAACCCGAATGACCTACATTTGTTAACCCTTTCACTCCCAGCGTCAATCATGAAGACATGTAGTGTAGTTCTAACTTTTGAATCTGTCAACGAAATCCTATGGTGTGACCATGTAAATGAAACCTCTTCGGCAGTACTTTTGCATGGTACCATTTGTTCTAACTTTTGATTCTGTGGATGAAGTCCTATGGTGTGACCATTTAAATGAAACCTCTTCAGCAGTACTTTTGCATGGTACCATTTGTTCTAACTTTTGAGTCTGTTGACGAAATCCTATGGTGTGACCATTTAAATGAAACCTCTTCTGCAGTACTTTTGCATGGTACCGTTTGTTTTTCAATACTTTACAAAATTAAATTTGGGATTTTTCTTGTATCATGTTATCACACGGTCACTCTGACATTATGTGTTTTTATTAGCATTGAAGGAAGCGATCTATTGGACTTATTTGATTGGCTTACAAAAGTGTGGTTCCACCTTAATGAAATCCTGGAAGAATTTTGCGAACCAGATTCTACTATTGGTGAGTAAATTTATAGCCCCTCTTTTTATAGATAATCAAGCAAGAAGGTATTAGCTAGTATTCAATTATATTCAAGTTAGAATTTAATATTATTATTATTTTTCTAGATGGTTGTCTTCATGGAACCGCATTTCCCGTTCGCCCCTCCTCCTTTTGACATATGCCTTTTTTGTTAATCACATGTATAGCAATTTTTGGTACAGCAACGTTGTTAAAATGTAAGAATGTCAACCCACATCGCGAGAACCAATAGATCAATTTCGATATATAAAATTCATACTTGGCTCCGAGGCTTGGGGGAATAAAACAAAAGAAATGAATAATTCAACGCTGAACCTCAATGTGATTTCTTTTGTTTTATTCCCCCAAGCCTTGGAGCCAAGTATGAATTTTAATATATCGAAATTGGTCTATTACTTTATGACATAAACTGTTCTTTTTTTTTAATTTAAAAAAAAATCTTAAATGTTATGTCGTGCCGAGCGAAAATAAATAAATTTGTTTATTTAATGTTGCAAAATATCGCCCTTCCCGTAATAAGGTTGGTTGTCCTTGAGATAAAAGAAGGAGGACTTGTTATTTATGAAGGACTGGTTACTCTGGTTTAAAAGTTGTTTATCCAATTTACAGTCCAATCCAATAGTATCTCAAATTAGTAACGGGTTTTTGAAGAAGAAAAGAAAAGGGACATAGTCTTTAGTGATTATCAGCGGTTACTTTCTCAAAAACTGCCTAGGTACTTGGTGTATCCCTGATCATAATGTATGGTACTTCATGTATCCCTTATTGTAATGTATTTAGATATATTGCAGTGTAATTTAGGGTCGGATTACAGTATCTAGGGTTGAAGCACTGATTTTAGTATCTAGGGTTAAGCACTGATTCCAGTATTTCCAGTGTATCGAAAGGGTTAGTTCTTATATATGGTCTGGGTTGGCAGCATATTATCTTATATCCCTTAAAAATTACAATTTTCGGCAGCTAGTCCTCGGTGGTACAGTGGATAGTGTGCATGGAGTAGATCATACGGCCCAGGTTCGATTCCCCATTCTGCTGTTTTTATCTTCTTTTTCTACTGAAATAAAAACTAAGTGTTTAAATACAAAATAATAAGGATACACCAAGTACATACTAAAAACTGTTATATTTTGTCGACGCGGAAATAAGAAAAAGAAAAGAAGAGGCAAAAAAACTGAATTTCAATGTATGTCGTTTCGTTTCCAGGCCCTTCACTGTTCTTCTCGTGCCCAATGGATTACAAAGCCGCGGAGGGCTGGTTCGTGAACGTATGGAACTATAACGTGATCCCGTATCTACATCAGGCCCTGAGGAGCGGCAGGAAGGTACTTCAAAATGCTACTATTAAGCCCCATTTACACGCGCAAAAAAATCGTCACGGCACCCCGAAATTTCGGTACCGTGCCCAAACTATTTAAGCACGGCACTCCCAGTTTACACGAACAAAATAGTGGAATTTCTCTCAAATGGGCACGGTACCTACTTCTGTATTGGCACCCCTAATATTCGCCTGTATTTCCCGGGAAATGGCGGGAAATGCTATTATTGTCACCGTTTAACGGTTATTGATTAGAAATCGGCGCCTAGAACAACAGGAAGGACATCAACGTTTGTTAGGAAAGACATCTGAAAGGAATGTATCGTCTGTATCGTAACGTTTCTTATAATATACTCAGGAAAATATACAGTTTCTGATTGGCCAATGACGAATGCATAATTAGACTGTAGAGTGCAAATATAGGTTGAAAGAAAGCTGCGAACCTGTTGCACTTACTTTAAAAGCTTGGAACTTCAAGCTTAAATATTTCTTCAAACTGAATGATGTGATCAATTTCTAGATTTCAGGCATGGTTTCCCTGTCAAAAGATTGTTTTTGATTGGTTAAAAATAATGGAAACCATTGAAGCGTTTCATTTCAAAATTTCAAAAATAAATCTAAAAATCACGATCACGAAATACACATGTAGTTCATACGATTTCCTATACGTATCGTATCGGTCTGTCTGTATCAAGCGTGTGTATCGTCCGCCATTTTGAAATTACAATGGTTGCTACGCATGCGTGATGCCTTAAAATTCGTTCAAATTATTAGAAATGGAACATTTTTGGCACGGTGCCTTCTTTTACCCGTGCCGAGACTACCTCCTGGAGGTAGTCTCGGCACCCCTAAAATTTTGGGCACCAGTGCCACATTGTGTTTGGGTCCGACACGTTTACACGTGGATAATTGAGAGTGCCGTACCTAAAAATCATTAGTACCGTGCCGAATATTAAGGGTGCCGTGCCGAATTTTTAGCGCGTGTAAATGGGGTTTTAGTCTCAATTACAATTCTCTTTAACATTTACATCAAACAACAGTGTCTGGAGAGAATAGGGAGCTTTAGCAACCACGACGACGACGGCAGCGAGAACGGCACAAAACAATAAGTTTAATGAGCGAAAACAATGTCTCTGCACGTGCGATTAACATTTTGATGCTGACATTTCTTTGCCGTCCGCTGCAAAACAACGTCTAATGATCAAATTATAGGTTTTATGGAGAACATGAATACACGACGGGTAATTTCTCTGAATTCTTTTTGTGGTTGCTTAAGCTCCCTAGTAGTACAATACGAAAACAGATTTCACAAATGAAAAGTTGATATCTGCTAATCAGAATACCCAATAATTATCGTGCTTAAAATTTATGTGTAACTATAGCGAAATGTCTTAGTGTTTTTTTTTTGCTTGTAATTTTCTTATTTTTCTTTTTGTAAGATGTGTTGTTGCTTTGCCTTGCCCCGCCTAGATTAGCTTCGTAGCTATTTGCGGGACAATCAATATTAGCTGCGGTTACACGTTGCCACTTTTACCTAGGTAAATTCGAAAGAACAATAGCCGCGGCACGCTTAAGCGTGCAAGGACTATTGTTAATTCAAATTAAGCGTGCACTTGCTATCGTTGTTTCGAGTTTACCTATAGGTAAAAGTTGAAACGTGTAACCTCAGCTATTGTTTCTATTTTAATTACTGTCAATAAACTGTTATTGTTGTTGTTGGGTGATTGAGCAGCCGGCGCCAAGCACGGGAAAACGCTTGCAGGCATACACCACTAGAATTGGTTTTACTTCTGATTGGTTGAGAAAGTGGCGCGTGTGTTTTTAGCCAATCACAGTGCGAAGTAATGCAAACCATTGAAAACCGCTCTTATTGTTTCCATATGGTCGCTGAGGCCCGGTTCAAACGTCGAACTTCACATGTGCCGAATCTAATGCAAATGAGCAAGAACAATAGATTTTTCTCATTTGCATTAGGTTCGGCACATGTGAAGTTCGACGTTTGAACCGGGCCTAAGATTTTACCCATTAATTTAGTGATCCAAACTCGTTTTGTTTTAAACAGATCTTTGATCGATGTATCAGTTGGGAGGACCCCACAAAGTGGGTGGTTCTTAGATATCCATGGAACAAGGACTACAGCAGGGTCCTTCACACGCTCCGTAAGCTGCGCCAAGTAGATGTGGTCCTTAATAGGAACCAGCTGGGCTCAGATAATGGTAAGATCAACATCAAATTTCTCCATGTAATATCAATGCTTAATCAATTAGGGAAGTCATGAGAATTAAGGATATGATCACTCAAGATCAATTCTCTTGATATTTTAATAATTTCTCCCAACTACCACTACAATTAATGTACAGACACAAGTAAGGAGAATTTATATTTTGATAGTGGGATTACAGGGTTTATGAACCTCTCGTCAGCGGACGTACTTGAGATCGGGTTTAATCTTTTTCCTAGTAAAGTAAAGTAAAGTCGCGCACCCGAGCCAGAAGGCTCATAACGGCCGGAGCTTAAACCCGGTTTCTATAGCATGAAGCGACTAGGAATATTGCTACTCCCCCCTGGATGGGATGCTAGTCCATCGCAGGGTTACCCCCAGCATTTTGTCGCCGGTACCCATTTATACACCTGGGTGGAGAGAGACAGTGTGGAGTAAAGTTTCTTGTCTAAGGAAACAACACGACGGCAGAGACCAGGCTTCGAACCACCGACCTTCAGGTGGAAAGTCCGACGCGCTAACCACTAGACCACCGTGCCGCCCACATTCTTTTTCCTCCGGGAGTCAAAATTTCCGTTAAGTGATGCGTTTGTAACTTTTGAGTCTGTGAATTTTCTTATCAAAGTGCAAATTTATGAAAGTTTAAGTTTTAAGGGTAAAAAAAGACCTTAATTTATACAATGTTGTTTACTCGACACTGTAAGAAGTTATGATTCATAACACTGCATTTTGTTTTCTACTGTATCATAACGGAATTAATTACGTTCATACATGCTCGCTTACGCAAGAAATAAGCAAGGCCTGCGTACACACGTTTTTTTCATGTTTCCAATTCGTACATGTCGATGTGGACGATAGACGGAGTATCCCTGGATTTTGTTTGGATTTGCTCAAAGAGTTAACGATGGAAATGCCAATTAAATTAGTTTTCTGATTCTTTCAAGTGCCGTGGCTTTCGAGAAGTTTTAAATACGGAGTTCAACTGAGAACTGATTCGAATATGTTTTTGACCCGTTCACTCCCAGAGTGAATTACGAAGACATGTGTATTTCTAACTTTTAAGTCTGTGGACGAAATCCTATGGTGTGACCATTCAAATGAAACCTCTTTGGCAGTACTCTTGCATGGTACCATTTGTGCTAACTTTTAAGTCTGTGGATGAAATCCTATGGTGTGACCATTCAAATGAAACCTCTTTGACTGTTTGTGGAAAAAAACGGATTTGACTAACAGCAGTGCAATCTGATTATCAGGTCTATCAGCAACGATTGTCAAACTTAGGCCGGATTCAGTCAGGAAATGAAACTACGAAACTGAAAAACGAGTTTTCTTTTACTTATTTACCACTTCGCGTTTAATAGGAATTATGCCGCCAAATACAGTGTTTGTATGTTGAATCTAGATTGCAAAACATTCGTATTTTTCGCGTTGATCATACGAATGCGCGCGGTCTTTGAACGAAAAGTCTGAAGCGAGTGTATCCACGCTTTCGACGCTTTATGCGCTTCGCTCCTTTGCGAGCGAGCAGCGTTAAACACGACTGTTTTGCAAGTCTTTGTTGAATCCAGTGTCAAATAATTTCGGTAAAATTTAAATTCTCCAATATTTATGAATTAAAAACTTAAGATACGAGGAAGAAGATTTCACTAACCAAATTTAAAGGATGTAGCATTGTTAGAAAGCTTGCAGTCACGTTTTTACGTTTTCCAGACAAGTGTATGGAAAACAGAAAAATTAGTTGTACGCTTTCTAACACGGCTACATCCCTTACATTTGATGAGTAAAATCTCTTTTCCTAGTATCGCAAGTTTTCAATAGATAAATTTTTGCAGAATTCTTATTTTTACATGAGTTATTTTTCACTATTATTCCCCTTACAAACACTGTTTTGGCGGCATGTTTTGCTTTGATTACGCATGAACTCCCAACAGGCGAGATATCTGGATATCTATCAACTGAGATCGTGAAATTTGGAGCACCCCATTCAAACTCCTTTTTTGAGATGTTCAGTAATTGGTGTTTTGTTAATTTTTCTCAGTTAGTTTCGCTGAGTGCATTGAAGAGAATGAGAAAATTCTTCGTGCCCATTCCACAGTGTCGAAAAGAGTTCGCACTGTTGTCCAGCAGAAAGTTCCAAAGGTAAAAACGATGCTCGCAACTCCACGGCCACCTGTCTTTTCCTGCATTAAAATCACTGCTAAAAAATTCTCTACACCACGGCATATAGTATCACTAAAAGCTTTTGTAAATACCACATATACGCTTAAATATCTTTCTTTCACCACAAATGTGCCTTTGTCAGCCTATAATCACAGCTAAATTGGCAAAAAGTTGAATAGGCAGTTTTCAGAATTTTCGTCTTTGTTTCTTGCAGGGTGAGCTCAAAGCAAAGCGAATGACCGCTGAACAGAAGGAACTTCTTGGCTTCGAAGAAGACAAAGATTCCTGTTACTCGGATTCTGACAGCTACCTGGAAACCAGCATTTGAATTGAAGAGCGCGCGAAAAATCTAAGCCAGCAGTGCCGTTTGCGCGCTGACTCAAAAGCGTGCGAAAAATCTAAACCAGCAGCGCTATTTGCGCACTGACTCAAAAGCGCGCGAAAAATCTAAACCTTCAGAGCCATTTGCGCACTGACTCAAAAGCGCGCGAAAATTTAACATGGCTGACAAAAGCTAGTGATTGTGATTAGTATAAACATGTCACTTAAACCGTCGCAAATTGATCGCAAACTGTACCTCCGTCGTTCTCTTATTTCCTTGAATCACTGGATCACTTTTTGCGATTTTCGGTGATACATTGATTTCGTCCTTTCGTTTCGTAAATGTCACGCAATGCTTCTCTTTCTTTAGTAGGGCTTAGGTGTTGCGTGACGTCATGATTCATTTGAAATCCATTACTCAGTCGTATTTTGCAACAAGTTTGTTAGCGAGTCATTTGATTTAATACGAGAAACCGTCTCCACTTGTGTAACCCATTGCTGTAGTGAGTGATAGTCACACATGCAAACTGCCAGTGCAGTTTGAAAATTATTTTAACGTATTGTATCGATGGAGCCTCAAAAACCCCGGAGTTATTATTAAATCTTGGGAGTCTTATAGGACTGCACGCATAAGAAAATATATTTTAAAATACCCTTGACATAACTATGAAAACAAAACAAGGGTAGGTAATTAAAATAAGAGATACCAGGGTAATATGCATATGTAATTAGAGTATTTTCGAGATCCATTGTGAACTTTTATGACAAAAGTGACTTGATCAATGGTATTTTTTCCACTTTATAGGGTTGTAATTTATTCCATTATTTTTGAACTCTGAAGAATTCAACCTTTTTGTCTAGTATGTTTTTTTTTTGAAATATGGGAAAGAGAAGCTTATCTCTTTTTAACAATAATTGGTAGAAAGGGAGTTAAATTTTACTTCAAAGATCTCTAGAGAAAATCAGTTAAACAGATGTACCTGCAAATTGTTATCCTTTGGTGTGGGTTTGTAAAATACAGTTATAAAGTTGTTTAATGATTGTCTGTCTTGTTTGCTACACTGAGTGCAGGACTTGCAAAACTCCTGACTTAGATTTCAAAGTTGTTTTTACACACGAACGTTTGATTTCCAAAGTTGGTTACCATAGCCCCAACGTAACATTGCCAAAAAACGAAATTTCTTGAAAATAGCGCAATGCACAGTTGTCTTCTTAATGACCTTGCCTTTGAGTGGAAGTGAGACAGGAGTTGACCTTGTTTTGATAGGAAACGTTTTGCTTTTCAGATGCAAATTTTGTACTTTTCTAACCAGTTTTTGTTCAGCATGATCTACAAATGAAAAGCAGGAAGGTTTGTATCAAAACAAATTCAACGCCAGCCTCACTTTCACTCAAAGGCCAGGGTACTAAGCACCCTGGTGTACCGGTACACGAGGGATTTTACATTGTATTATCTTTGTGATCCATTGTTTTCGTGTAGTCTATTGTTTAGTCTTTGTTTCGTTCTTTTTGTTACCGGTACACGAGGACAGAACCCCATTCCGGGTGTTCCTTGAATGAAATGCGACAAATGCCCCACGGTATTTCCATTTAGGGATCTCGCGTCCCATTTACACAAGCTCAGCGGGGCCTCCGGGTCTCCCCAAGTAAAAAGTCAACAACCCATGAATAAAATTACAGTTAAACCGGTATATAACGGCCCTGTATTAAGCGGCCAACCTCTATTAAGCGAGAATTTAGTTTTATCGACTGAGTCGCTAAGGTAAATTGACCACCGTAAAAAGATTCAAATAACTGACGTTTCGAGCGCTAGCCCTTCGTCGGAGCGAATCAAGGAATTGTGGGTAGTGTGTGTTTTTATATAGAAAGCGGTGGAGCTACGCTATTGGTGGAAATTTGGTGACGTGAAAACAAATGTAAATTAGTTGAATGAAAAGCGTTCGTGATTCCGTGGTGTTTGAGAGTGCCGATTTGAAAGATGTTTTTTTGTTCTAAGTTTTTACGGCTTTCTGTGTTATCCTGGTGTAGGGAAAGGCCGCAGATTGTCATGTGTTGTTTAGAATGGTTAGTAAGATTTTAATGACCCGCGTCTGGTTTGGATGCGTCTTTGTCATTTTTTTCAACGTCTCGGAGATGTTCACGAAAACGGTCGCCCAGTCTCCTCCCTGTTTCGCCAATGTATATCTTTTTGCAAAAAGTACATGTTATGTAGTAGATAACATTTACGGAGGTGCACGTGAAACGATCAGTGATTTTAATAGATCGTTTGGGTCCTGTTATTTTATCCGCGTTGTGAATGAAAGGACAAGTGTTACATCGTGTGCGTGTACATTTAAAAGTTTCCGGTTCATCGTCAGATTTCAGTGCGCCAGTTTTCATAGTCCCAAATTTTCGCCCATACAAACTTTGTATTTCCTACCTGTATTAAACGGTAACCTCTATTAAGCGGTCGCGGCCACCCTTGTTTGCCAGCTTTCAAAGTAATCCATTCGATTCAGAAATTGTGCCGGCATTCGTGGAGTCTTGGTAACCAAGTTAGTCATATTGTTTATTTGTATTAGTTGTCGATCGCGTTTATCATGAGACGCCGGCTCGGGAGAACAATAGGCCATTTGCACGATGACGTCATTTGACTACTACTACTACCAGAATTCATTTCGTTTTTCCTTTCTTATTTAAATTTTGTAATCCCAGTGCGGTTTACTGCGCCTTTCAATAACATGCGGAATTTGAGATTGAAATCTCCACCAACGGTTGCATTATTCCCTGCCGTCAATCATAATTAATACGAAAGCCAACGGACCATGTAAAAAAGAAACAAACAAAATGGATCGAAATCTACCAATCATAATGCACGGACGTGACCTTTTGAATTCATTGAAGTGAAGATTTGTTTCCTGAGTGGTAAGCTTACACGATTGACGGCAGTGTAAAACGTAACCGTTGGTCGAAATTTGAATTTCAAATTCCGCATGTTATTGAAAGGCGCAGTAAATAACAATAGCCCTAATTTGCACTACAAAACAAAAAAACTGAAGGATTCTGGTAGTAGTAGTCAAATGATGTCATCGTGCAAATGGCCTATTGGGCAACCACTCTCTGTTAAAACGACATTAAATAAATTCTTCCTTCTCTTGTTACTCTTATTCTTGTTAATATATTATTAATGTTTCTATAGGTACTATATGGAAGAATTACAACAAGTCTCAACAACATCACCTGCTAAAGAAACGAGATCGGTTCATTCAAGTGGTTCGCGATACATTTGCCGACTTTGCGGAGCTAATATCTCCACGATTTTAAAAGATATCGCTTCTAAACTCGGCCACTTTACTAATTTTGAGATGCTTTTTTCCAGCAGTGTCGATGGAGTTTTGCTGTCAGGCCAAAATAAAATTTGGAAAAACCGTGACAAGGCCTATAGGTCAGACACTCGTCGACTCCAAACAGCAAAATTTGTATATGTAATCGCATGGGCCCGAGTAAAATTAATGATTAATACAGGGCTGGAAATAATTTTGGGACGTCCACCGGTCAAGATGACCGGCCAAATAAATTTTAGCTCGGTCATATTTCATTTCTGGCCGGTCAAGTATAACGAATGTAATTAATTAAGTACACAATACGACCCCCCCCCCCCCCCCCCTCCCCAACCTCCACTCCCCACCCCAACCTCAGTGGTAAACGTCTGTGGTCGCTTTCCGTAGCTTTACGGTAGTTTTACCAGCACTTTACGATAACGTTACGATGGCTTTGCGATAACTTTACGGTAGTTTACGGCAACTTTATGATATAACGTTACGGAAACTTTACGATAACGGCTTGGTAGCTTTGCGATAACTATACGGTAGCTTTTCATAACTGTGTTACAGTAACCGTAACCGTTTACGATAACTTTACAGTAGCTTTCATAACTATACGGTAGTTTTACGGGAACTTTACAATAACGTTACGGTACCTTTGCTATAACTTTACGGTAGTTTCACGGGGACGTTATGGTAAATCTAACGTTACGGTAGCCGCTTTGCGATAATTTTACGGTGGCTTTCGTTACTATAGGGTAGTGTTACGGGAACTTTACAATAACGTTACGGTACCTTTGCTATAACTTTACGGTAGTTTCGAGGGGAAATTACGGTTAATCTAACGTTACGGTAGCCGCTTTGCGATAATTTTACGGTAGCTTTCGTAACTATAGGGTAGTTTTACGGGAACTTTCCGATAACGTTACAGTAACCGTAACCGTTTACGATAACTTTACAGTAGCTTTCATAACTATACGGTAGTTTTACGGGAACTTTACAATAACATTACGGTACTTTTGCTATAACTTTACGGTAGTTTCGAGGGAAAATTACGGTTAATCTAACGTTACGGTAGCCGAATTTGCGATAATTTTGCGGTAGCTTTACGGGTAACTTTAAGATAACTATAGGATAACTTTGCGATATTTATTAAAGTCATAGTGCATGGTAAACAACAGCTATTTTATTGGATTTCTAAAGTTTTGAAAGGATCAATATGGATGTGACCGGTCAACATGACCGGCAAGACGAACGTTTGACCGGTCAAAGCCCCAATCAGGCCGGACATTGTCAGGCCTACTCTGGGACCCAAAGTCGCCGTAACTTTGGGCGACTAAAGGCGACTTTAGGCGATTTAAGCAACTTTTCTCCAAAATTTAGGGTGATTTTGGGCGATTTAAGGCGATTTAAGGCGATTTTGGGCGACTTTAGGCGATTTTAGGCGATTATGGGCGACTTTGGGCAATTTTAGGTGACCTTCAGTGATTTAAGTAGGGATGCCAAGGTGAAACCAAGTTCAGTTGTGGTATACATACCTATCTTTCTAAAATGGGAATCATTATGGTACACCATACTGCATTGTTTCAGAAAATATCCATTCTATCTCCATGGAAGGTTTTTGGTTTGAATGCTCCATATCCACCCCCTGCCCTCTCCCCCCCAACCCTTCTGCAAATTCCAGTTTCGTGGCTTTTAAGACCCTCCTCTGCCCCCTCCCCCTAGGAATTTCTAATAACCTCCCATGATGTGGGTATGGACCTGCACACTGAAGTCAATACATTAACAATAAACATGCAACAATGACCTAAACACCAGCTAGCAAGCAAGGTTGTTGCCACATTGGTCACAGGGCCAAAAGCTAAGCAATTAAGCAAAAACTATGAAATAGTGAGTGTCACAACAAGAAATTTAGGGGCCCAGAGTGATTCCTTGGGCATTTCAGGGTATAGGGCTCTGGTTAGGCAACAGCCTTGGCAAGCGAACTAATATTTTTCTGCCTCTACCATTAACCAAATTTAAATTCGGAATGCACAGTGGATGCATCAAATGGGAGTGAGATGCCACAAACTGTATTTAATAATACTTTATTTCCTCAAAATATCATATACGTCTCTCAAAAGCAACAATTGCTATTCCAATGAGCTTATTTTAAGAATGTTTTATAATTATATGATTGCCAATTTTCTTCAGATGCCATCATGGGTTGTCTTTATTTTGAGGAAATACATTATTGCCATAGTTACAAAGCTATTAACAACCTAAATTTACTTACAAAAATACTTATGAAAAAAAGTCTGAAAGGATTGTTTTCCATTCAGACTAAAATAAAAATAAAACAATACCAACCATTGTAAAGATAACTACCTTAGTGAATACAGTGTCAATGCATCACCAACAGTAACACAAGTTGCCCTATCTATCTTGGCTCGAAACTTTGGTAACAGGCATGCCTTCCTTGCAAAAGCCTTTGATCCTTTCCTGGCACCCAACCAATTTGCTCCTCTCCAGTCTTCAAAAGGCAAAACACTCCCACCCATTTTTTTGTTCCGTAAGCTTGTGGCTTTTGTGCTTCTCTTACAATAGTCTGAGCTGCTGGAAACTTGGATATGCCACCTTATCATATTGAAGCACATTCTTGCTTGAGGCTTACACACCGCTTGAGGCTTACACACCGGCTCATCCGAAGCACTTGCATTTGCAATGGGGAGCGTTTTACCCGTGATTGAGAATCATGGGTTGTTTGCGGTATGTTGGCTCTGAAAGCTGTCACAAATATTTCGGTACATCCCTAAAAGAAAGCCAGAGTACGTCCGCCATTTTCCTTTTGATCCATAATCCCTTTCGTAAACTTATTACCAGGTTTCGTCCAACTTTTCAAAATGTGCCACAGTCCGGCCCGGGTCGTTTCCGTTTGATCGCATCGAACAGTGCAAAAGTGCTCTCAGTAAACTTACCTTGAATTCTTTAGTTGATATGAGGTTACTTGCCGAAATACAATCTGATAGCCAGTCAGTGGTGACAGTGGATACCGTATCTGGCAGTGATATTATGAGACAAATATGTGCTTTTAGCTTAAATATTGCGTGACTTTAGCCAGACCAGCGTGTTTCTAGATCACGCGATGTGATTAACTTTCAAGTCACATGATCAAAACAGTTTCTTGGACCCTTGGCAGCCATCTTGCTTCGAATGGTGAGTCTCGTTTCTAGCTTTTCTGCCAACAGCGGAACAACTTCAAAGTAATAAGGCGTTTTACAAGAAGAGTCTTGTCTTGCAAGAACAACAGGGAATTTTGTACTTGCTTGGCTCTCTAACTTCAATTAATCTGTATCGATTTGGCTGGATGTGTGGTCTTTGACTTTAATAAGCTTACATCTGAGGATGCTATGAAATGTCTAAGCTTGTCTAGAAGTTGTTGGTAGACGAACTAGACGAGATGGTCACTTTGTCTTTACCTGTCTGTGATGGGTAAGCGTACGATTTACTCAATACATATAAAAGCACCTTTATAGCGTTACATTTTTGAGCTTGCAGTCATGTAACTTGCAGAATGTAAGTTTTAAGCTCATCAAAAACTTGGATGTATTTTAAAACTGGACTTACTGGCGTACATTTATTTCTGAGTGTAACACCATAAAGTAGTTGCTAAAAGACGGTTAGTGATTACATCTTTTATTCTTGTGATCTGTATGCCTAATAATATTAAATACGTTTGTTTTGTGCAGAGGAATTTGATGCTATTACTTGTAACTGTTGGGGGTTAAGAGGGTGGTGAGTGGGTGGAATCAATGGGGGAAATTGTTTCGTAGAAACGAGAATGGGGGGCGGGGGGAGATGGGTGGTAGGGGGCAACTTCCTGTATGCTTAATATAGATTTGCCACCTGTAGTACTTTTCATATTAGGGACATGCAGATCAGAGTATGAGATAGAGTGTGAGTAGTGCTTATGCTTTAGATTATCAAATGTAAAAACCAATCTTGTTTCTAGAGCCTCCTTCTCTACTGGGCGACACCAGGGAGAAGCGAGGGCTCTAGGAATATGACTGGTTTGAAATTCGAAAGTCAGTCATAGTCAATCTTGTACTTGTACTGTAATGGAAGGTTTGGAACAACACCATAAGGACACATTGGAGGATTTTTGTAACAAAGTAGGTCCAGAAATAGCAAAGTTTATCATATTGGGTTAATAAAATTATTAAGGTTGTTAGGAATTAAGCAACTTAAGGCGATTTAAGTCGACTTAAGGCGACTTAGGGCGACTTTAGGCGACTTTGGGCGACTTTAGGCGACTTTGGGTCCCAGAGTAGGCCTATATTGTCCGTTGACCGGCCGTTATTTCCACCCCTGTTAATATCACGCGTGTTTTCAGAAGCTGTAGAAATTGCTCTCGTCGCTTTCCCTGGGTGCCAGAGGTTTTTATTTTTTAGTGAAAAAACGGCGAATTTGAGCGGCGAAGCCGCGACAACGAGGCGCAACGCGCCGAGAACAAATAAAAACCTCTGGGCACTCGAGTACACAACCTCATTTCCATGCGATTTGTGGATCGAATATCTCACCAAACCGGTTTTAAACCTTGGGGACCAAAGCGTGTCTGTTTGTTTACATTAAATATAACAGCTGACATGTTTAAAACGCGGTCGAGACAGAAATATTAAATCAAAAAAGATACATCGATGACATTTTTTCACTGTAGAGTGTCGAGAAAAAGGAGATAGAAGATTTTATTGTCCTTGCAAACAAACATTAATCTCAGACAAAGAAGTAAACTTTCTGGATACAACCGTTTTCAAAGGCGAGAGATTTAACAAACAAAGAATCCTTGATATCCGCACGCAATTAATCCAGTACACCTATTTCTCTTCCTGTCACCTACCAGTTATCAGCGAAATCGTTCAGCGAGAATACCTGCAACTCCAAAGCACGCCTCCGTGCCAGTGCCTGCCTCCGTGCTAGAGATAAAAATTTTCCTCGTTCAAACAAAACTCTAAAGGTCACACTCCACGATAACACGAATTAATAAGTCGTGTCTGGCCTGTCAACACCTCTTTTCAAGACATCCTTGCGCTCAATAAATTAGTTCTCTGATATTTTGAAAATTTGGATACTAAAGAGTAATCCACAGCATTTCTTAAAGATCGCAAAAAGCCGCGATCTCTATCTAGGTCCGCCATTGTTGTTTGTGTGGCTTCACTTTGGGAAACCGGTTTTTCACGCGCCCGTTGCGAATTGTTTTGGTCCAGCCAATCGAAGTTGCTGTTGCATCGTTAACTCCCGGTAGAGTCTGGAAACAAGTAGGAGAACCAATCAGCGACCTAGTTCAGATTCTGAACTAGATCCTCGCATGGAAATGAGGTTGTATATTCGAGTGACCAGAGGTGCGTCTCGCGAGCTTCTTCTAACCGTTTATGCGGTTAATTTCACTCATGATATTCAGAGAACGGACCTCTGGATCCAGGGTGCTCGTCGCTTCGCGACTCGGGCAATTTCTACAGCTTCTGAAAACACAAGTGATATTAATCCTTAATTTTACGAGGGAACATGCGATTACTTGTTTATAATGTGGAGGGCAAAATTATAAGGAAACCTTTCAGACTTTTTAAGAGTCACTCGGACTTGAAACATACTCTCGCAAGTTTGAACTTACAAGGAAAACTTTTCAACTCACTATGGTTAAATAAATTTCTATTCGGTCAAAGAAACATTTGGCTGTTATGTACATCTAGAGAACATAGCCTGATTTTCATCGATAAAAGACACTTTACGACAAAAACAAAGCAAGTTTTATTAAGCGTACCTGTGTTTTGAAGTTTTTGCCGCTTTCATAACAACAACAAAATGGCGAGAGTTCAAACTTGCTTGCACGACGTTTGGCGATTTAATTGCTTTCTTTCACTTCTTTTAGCCTTTCTCCTGTTAAACGTATATTTCCCTTTCATTAAAATCTGTCGAAGTTCTTTTCTTCAGGTCCGCAGAAATCCGCATTTTTTCAGTGAGATGATGGAACTTTAATTTTAAAACCTTTTGTCGCCATGAATCATGAATTTCTTCGAGGTCTTCAACGTCGCAAACTGGCCTGCAGGCGCCTAGTTAATCCAAGATTTGACACAAATAATCGCTTCCTGTTTGGCGTAAAATGCTGTAATTCACATGTAGAATTCCTTTCTTAGGTATCTTCCAAATTCATTCCTTTTTTATAACAAAATCTTCGGCGAAACATGCGAGCGCTTCGTTTGCAAATATTCTTCAAAATCCCGCCAAGCAGACTGAGGCCCCGTCCACACGTATACGTTTACGTTCGTAAACGCAATTTTTTTTTATGCGTTTAGGCCTCCCGTCCACACGTAAACGATGACAACGGTCACCCTAAACAGATATTTTCGAAAACGCACTCCAAAGTGGATATTTTCGAAAACGTTGTTTACCCGTTGACGTGTGGACAGCGTAAACGGATATTTTCGTAAACGCTGATGTCACAGCTGTTTATGGCGCATGCTCAAGTCATCTAGCGCATGCTCAATGCAGATGTTTAGCGTTTATGTATCGTTTTAGCGTTTACGTGTGGACAGGTGAAAACGAATCGTAAACGATGGCTGGCTTCGTGTGGACGGGAGCGTTTTTTAGATAAAAAAATATGCGTTTACGAACGTAAACGTATACGTGTGGACGGGGCCTGAATGCAACGTGAGCGACGCGCACAACCAATCACGAGTGAGAAATTTTGATGCTCGACCAATCAGGAGCGAGTAATTTTGCCCTCAATTAAGAAAAAATGCCCTCTTCGTCAGCCAATCAGCATTCAGTAATTTTGCCCTCTACATTATAAACAAATAAAGCCAGAATATATACAAAACACTTTTAGAAAAATATGAAAAGATAAACAGGGAATGTATTTAGAAGAAGAGAATTGAAAATATTTACAGGGTTGCTTTGGGAAAAGGCGATGATCAAGGGCTTTCGAAGAATCGTAATTTCGTGATACACGAAATACAATCGAATACAAGACAAGACGCTGTGGGAGCGTATACTTGGGCGTCGTTGTATTAGGCATATTGGAGAATAATTGTCTTGGGAGTCTGCATGCACGTTATTTCACACGGTTTGATGATAGGGAGTATTCGGATCGATAGTGTGAGCAGTCTAACAAAGAAGCGCGTTTAACCGTCTAAAACAAAAAGACAGTACACTTAGCGTGCGAGATCGCACGCAAATTAGGGGCCGATTACATGGCCGATTACATTTTCATTCCGTTTGGCCGGGCTGAAACTCGTTGTTTACATCTTCTCTCGGCGGTGAATTTTTGCACCCAAAGTCTGTTCCTTCAACTTCACGAAATACAAATTAATGAAAGGCAAACAACCGAAAGAAGTGAAATTAATTGGGATTCCTCCACGCTTATATTTCTTCCTTCGCAGTCCACTGTTCACTTCGTATTAAATAAGCGCTATAATGTATGTATTCGTCTAAATTATCTTCTTCATGTTCGTTTAAACATGTTTTAGCGAGTTTCCGTCATGAAGGTATCGTAGAATTTAAAAATCGCGAGTGTCAAATACTTTCGCAGCGTCTTCTTGAGTAATTTCCTTACATATTGAATATGAAACTGTTAGATGCAACAGAGAAAAAAACAACTCGCACTTTGTGACGTTCGCCTCGCAGCAACAAACACTGACAGGTGTACTCCACCGCGGTCAAACGAGAGAAATTTGCAAAAGTTAACCAAAGTACTTCAAAGTTAAGGTTGTCATTTTCACTGTTTATTAAAAGTTTCATATATTAACAATACACTGTCAACTCACTAAACGTTTTGAAAGTTTATTAAGAAAGGTTCTAAGCGTTTGAAAACTATGAACCGCAGAACTGTCGGCGCCATTTGCCAACACAATTTTGCTCAGGCACGAAGCGTTTTGATCAGTTTTCAACGATCGAAAAGAAGCTCGTTATTTTGAGCCAGAAAGATGAAAAGACAGTTACATAAACTAGTTATTTTATACATCCTTGCCCACGTTTCCACTTGATACTAAATGAATCCCACCAAATAAAACGAAAAACGCCTCGGACGTGTGACCACGGTGAAGGTTTGAACAATCCCGCCATCCCCAGAGTTGCGCAATACTGCACATTTGTGTATGACCAAACTGCATTTTAATACTTGGTCGCTGCGCCCAAGTAATTAGCGATCACAGCGCGCAATGCATCCCGGATGGAAATGGGCCTTTAAAAATATGCGATTTTCCCTATCCAATTTTCTCATTTTGAAGTCAAAATGGCAAAAGTCGATGACACTCATTTTTGGACCAAAACGGCTCGGAAACCATACCCGTTTGGGCTGCATATATCTTATGATACAGCCTATTCACAGGAGTACCTCCTACCCCGGAATCTGTATTCTTCAAAAGCCAATTTTCCTTTAACTGCAGAAAAATATCGCAAAACAAAAATTATGAACTAACAAAGAAAAATATTGCATTACCATGTGTACTGTCGGAGCCCAATGCGCGAACTACACCACGGCGGATAACAGAGCAATTTTAACAAACGCCGTTTTTTTTCCACAAATCCAAGTTTAAAAATTGCGATTGTCTTGTCTCTTCCTTGATTAGGGGTTTTCCTTCGCAGTCTTGTGCTAACTTTTCCTCACTTCCTTCACTGGTTGAGGCTTTGTGTTCGTTTTCATCATCAGGATGGTAAAAGTAACCCAACGAGCAAATCACAAATACAACTCCTGACTACGTTGATATTGATACAGCCCTGAAGCATTGCTACGAGAAAGAACTTGCTGGGTAAAAAGGTGTATAATCATCTCTCTCGTCAAAGATGATAACACTCCCTATGTGAGATATGGCACAGACTTTTCTTCCCATGGTTTGAATCTTGGATCCTGGAGCTTACTGCAGCAACAAAGATATCACAGATGTAGGTAGAAAGCCTGCTGGAAATATGTGGAATGTCCCAGAGATGCAAGACTCTCTGGCATAAAAGCCATTTTTGATCGTTCCTCTGTGGAAGGAAACCTCTTGATGGATTTCCTACTACGATTATCAGTTGAGTAAGCCACGAGCGATGTTTGGTGACGAAGTTTTGCCGTTAAAACTACGTTGTTGTCAAGGGTAACTTGATACGTTTCCAACGGTAACGCGTTTTGTTACTGATGACGTCCAATCACAGACAAGTTACCGTTGAAAACGTAGCACGTTGCCCTTGACAACAACGTAATTTTAACGGCAAAACTTCGTTAACAAACATCGCTCGTGGCTTACTTAACTGATAATCGTAGTGGCACACCAGGTAAACGTTGGCGAGACTGTGGGCCAAGAAAATTTACAGACAATTTTAAGTTCCTTGGAAAAGGAGTGCATGATCGATGATAGTGGAAGAACGATAATTAATTTTCAAGCGAAGGCCGTCATGATTTTAAAAGGAATATAAACGAGTCGTAAACATTATATCAGCAGCCATCCAGGGAGCGGGCATGGGCAGTTTGTTTGTTTGGGGGGGGGGGGGGGGGGGGCAGGGTGACACTAGAAAACCTCTGGAATTTCACCACATTATCAACAAGTCCCCCTTGGTTACTTCGTTGGTCTGTCATCCAGGGGCCGGATTGTGCAAATTCCATGTGGCCAGGCTGCTACCCCTCCTGGGACAGCTGTTATTATAAAGAGCAGGATTTACCAAGTGAGGTTGGATTATTTTTGTTGTATCCCATTCCATGGGATCTATCCATTCCATTATTTAGGTGATAGGATGTGCTGATAACTTTCTATGTATGCTTCATTGTGAGACTACTGTGAAACGTTTCTTTTTTTTCCCTTTGTTAAATGGGATTGTCCCGGCTGTTATATCGTGTTTTGACATTTATGGCCAGGCGGTTGCTTCAAGCTACATGTAATGTTAAAATAGCAAGAAAATATCGCCAATAGCGATGAACGCAAAGAAATATTAACTAAAGGAACTAAAGCTAAAAATTCTGCAAGAAAATCAATTTTAATTTCTTGACCGCCTGTCACTAAATGAAATTATATGAACTGTAATCCACTTCCATCCTTGTAATTCAGCACTTCATCTCCAAACTACTGCTTCTGTTTTGCTCAAGAGAAATATTTTTCCGACGAAGTTGTAATATTTGGGGATTTCAGGCAATATAACATGTAAATAAGGTAAGCCAAATTTTGTAATGATAGTAATACAATATTTAGGAACGGAGTACACTCGCTGTTTTTGGTTAACTGTTAATTTTAATTTTTAAATTTCTGTTAAGATATAGCATTAATCTAGAAAATATTGAAAGAAGTTTTGCAAAAATCATTAAACGAACACGCGATATTGTTAAACAATAAAAATGCAAGCAATGAAAAGTATTTATGTGCACACGCTGCTTAATTCGTGTTTTACGAAAAAAAAACTTCATTTATGGTTTTTGGAAATACGATGCAATAAGACTTATATAATCATAGGACATCAAAAAGAATTGTTGGCTCGCTCTCTACTTGTACTCTTGTGAGTATTTCTATAAAGTGGTCAAATGATATTTTCTCCTGGTATGATTTCGGCACAGAACAGATGTTTTGCTATAATTATTACTCGACCTTTTCAAAGGAAAACTCTCTTAACAAATATATTTTTTATTAACCCTTTATTGGTTTTTCTTTTACCCTAAGGACAATTGGTTATTTTGGTTTTTAATATTCAACAACGAATTTCCGTCTTTTATTTCGGAAAAAACCTCACTCGCACCAACTTTATACTAGTAATTTCAACATGAAAGTGGGTCCTGGCTTCAGACTTTCATGAAGGAAATACTTGTTTTACGATTTGAAATGAACGGTATAATTCGGGTGAGTGGTTAAATAGGTTGCACAGAGGGGAGGGTTGTTGTAAGTGTGGGGTGACTTAATTTTTTCCGATTTCCCCCTTTATAATGCCGAAGTTTGCTGACAGTTTAACCATAACTTTTTTAACAGAAATGTTTATTTGTAAAACTTCAATTAATTACAAGGTGCTCTGTTTAATTGAATTTTTTAAATAATTTCTAGCATCTGCTAGCTGCTGAAAGTCCTTCATTTTAAATATTTCAACTCATATTAAGAAATTCGAACTATAACTGTAATTTGAACAACCATAGTGAAAATTGGCTTTTTTCTAACGAACAATAGCTAACTTTATAAAATTCATTAATAATTCATAATGAAAATACAAAAGAAATGAATGTTTAATGAAGGTTTGTAAACCCCAATACAGATCAACTGAGTTGATGAATTATTAAACAGTAGCATTAACTTTTGATACAGATCTCTGCTGAGCTAATTAGTATGCATTAACTTTTCATACAGACCTCTACTCATTGTTTCATTTCATAAGTCAGATAAAATATTCGCGTCCGATCTGTATGGGCGTTTACAATGGCTCGCCTTCGGCTCGCCATTGTAAACGCCCATACAGATCTCCCGCTCATATTTTATCTATCACTTAAAGAAATAAAAATTCTGTCATTGAAGCTTTGTTCTAATCATTTATAGCAACTGTTTGTGGCTACGTCTTTCAATTAAAACCTCTCAAGTCATACAAAAATATTAGTTATTTCTAGCAACTGCTATTGGCTTAAAGTCTTTCAATTAAAACCTCTCAAGTCATACAAAAATATTAATTATTTCTAGCAACTGCTATTGGCTTAAAGTCTTTCAATTAAAACCTCTCAAGTCATACAAAAATATTAATTATCTCTAGCAACTGCTATTCAAAGTCATTATTATGCATTTATTATGCATGCAAACCAGTAGTCTCGTGCAAATGGATATGGAATCCCCTCGGGGCGCTCTCATTGGTGTAACGGGTATATATTAACCGCTCCCTGCTTAATTTGGCATCTTTTGGCGGAAAACCACGCAGTGGAAAGCTCGCGACCCACCCTCCCTTCCCGAGTGATCTGTGTTCGGAGCTTCCATACAATGGAGCGCAGTTTTTTCCCCTTGTGCGTTTTGCGGGTCGCCAAACAAAATGTTTGTCTTTAGCTGCAATACGGCCGCGTGTCCTCCCCGCGGCCGGGGCAAAAAACTGCACTCCACCAGCGACACTCCGTGTCGTTTCCTGACTACGCCAGAGTGTCACTCTCCATATCTTAATCCAACAACAATGGCGGCAGAAATAATATAGTACTATTGGCTTAAAGTCTTTCAATTAAAACCTCTCAAGTCATACAAAAATATTAATTATTTCTAGCAACTGCTATTGGCTTAAAGTCTTTCAATTAAAACCTCTCATGTCATACAAAAATATTAATTGTTTCTACCAACTGGGCAATCAAAATATTGAAGTCATATTAAGAAATATCACTTGAACAATTAAATGTAAAATTGGCTTTTGTCTAATGAACAATAACTAATTAACAGAAATAAAAATTCTCTCAGAAAAGCTGTGTTGTAATCTCTTCTAGTATCTGTTTGTGGCTAAAATTATTTCATTCAAAATCTTCCAAGTCATACTAAGATTCTTAGAAATATGGATTATAATATTATTCATTAACTGTAACTCTAACAACAAAAAGGAAAATTGGTTTTTGTCTAACCAACAAAAATTAATTAATTAATTTAATTTACTGTTCCTTGTTAGTGTTTAATTGACATGAAGCAGTTTTCCATCTACGCAAGTAAATTTACAGACAATTTTAAGTTTCTTGGAAAAGGAGTGCATGATCGATGATAGTGGAAGAACGATAATTAATTTTCAAGCCAAGGCCGTCATGATTTTAAAAGGAATATAAACGAGTAGTAAACATTATATCAGCAGCCATCCAGGGAGCGGGCATGGGCAGTTTGTTTGTTTGGGGGGGGGGGGGGGGGGCAGGGTGACACTAGAAAACCTCTGGAATTTCACCACATTATCAACAAGTCCCCCTTGGTTACTTCGTTGGTCTGTCATCCAGGGGCCGGATTGTGCAAATTCCATGTGGCCAGGCTGCTACCCCTCCTGGGACAGCTGTTATTATAAAGAGCAGGATTTACCAAGTGAGGTTGGATTATTTTTGTTGTATCCCATTCTATGGGACCTATCCATTCCATTATTTAGGTGATAGGATGTGCTGATAACTTTCTATGTATGCTTCATTGTGAGACTACTGTGAAACGTTTCTTTTTTTTCCCTTTGTTAAATGGGATTGTCCCGGCTGTTATATCGTGTTTTGACATTTATGGCCAGGCGGTTGCTTCAAGCTACATGTAATGTTAAAATAGCAAGAAAATATCGCCAATAGCGATGAACGCAAAGAAATATTAACTAAAGGAACTAAAGCTAAAAATTCTGCAAGAAAATCAATTTTAATTTCTTGACCGCCTGTCACTAAATGAAATTTGATGAACTGTAATCCACTTCCATCCTTGTAATTCAGCACTTCATCTCCAAACTACTGCTTCTGTTTTGCTCAAGAGAAATATTTTTTCCGATGAAGTTGTAATATTTGGGGATTTCAGGCAATATAACATGTAAATAAGGTAAGCCAAATTTTGTAATGATAGTAATACAATATTTAGGAACGGAGTACACTCGCTGTTTTTGGTTAACTGTTAATTTTAATTTTTAAATTTCTGTTAAGATATAGCATTAATCTAGAAAATATTGAAAGAAGTTTTGCAAAAATCATTAAACGAACACGCGATATTGTTAAACAATAAAAATGCAAGCAATGAAAAGTATTTATGTGCACACGCTGCTTAATTCGTGTTTTACAAAAAAAAAAACTTCATTTATGGTTTTTGGAAATACAATGCAATAAGACTTATATAATCATAGGACATCAAAAAGAATTGTTGGCTCGCTCTCTACTTGTACTCTTGTGAGTATTTCTATAAAGTGGTCAAATGATATTTTCTCCTGGTATGATTTCGGTACAGAAGAGATGTTTTGCTATAATTATTACTCGATCTTTTCAAAGGAAAACTCTCTTAACAAATATATTTTTTATTGACCCTTTATTGGTTTTTTTTTACCCTAAGGACAATTGGTTATTTTTACGAATTTCCGTCTTTTATTTCGGAAAAAACCTCACTCGCACCAACTTCATACTAGTAATTTCAACATGAAAGTGGGTGCTGGCTTCAGACTTTCATGAAGGAAATACTTGTTTTACGATTTGAAATGAACGGTATAATTCGGGTGAGTGGTTAAATAGGTTGCACAGAGGGGAGGGTTGTTGTAAGTGTGGGGTGACTTAATTTTTTCCGTTTTCCCCCTTTATAATGCCGAAGTTTGCTGACAGTTTAACCATAACTTTTTTAACAGAAATGTTTATTTGTAAAACTTCAATTAATTACAAGGTGCTCTGTTTAATTGAATTTTTTAAATAATTTCTAGCATCTGCTAGCTGCTGAAAGTCCTTCATTTTAAATATTTCAACTCATATTAAGAAATTCGAACTATAACTGTAATTTGAACAACCATAGTGAAAATTGGCTTTTTTCTAACGAACAATAACTAACTTTATAAAATTCATTCTTCACCCTGGGCTTGTCACCTTGCCGCGGTGGTGAAGCTTGTGTGTCTCAGTGACCTCTAGAGCTATGCCGGTGGGGACCTAGTCCCTGGTGGGTTCAACCGTACCGGATTGGTCGAGGGATAGAGGCCAGACAAAGGACAGCCCCTGGCCCTCCAGGTTGGGGGTTGGGCGTCAGGCTAATCACCTGATCCCGTAAAAAATCGCTGATTACAGAAACCTGTAACAGGCCCTGTGCGCCTCATTGGCGCAATAGGCCTAGATGATGATGATGATAAAATTCATTAATAATTCATAATGAAAATACAAAAGAAATGAATGTTTAATGAAGGTTTGTAAACCCCAATACAGATAAACTGAGTTGATGAATTATTAACTGACAGTAGCATTAACTTTTGATACAGATGTCTGCTGAGCTAATTAGTATGCATTAACTTTTGATACAGATCTCTGCTGAGCTAATTAGTATGCATTAACTTTTCATACAGACCTGTACTCATTGTTTCATTTCATAAGTCAGATAAAATATTCGCGTCCGATCTGTATGGGCGTTTACAATGGCTCGCCTTCGGCTCGCCATTGTAAACGCCCATACAGATCTCCCGCTCATATTTTATCTTACACTTAAAGAAATAAAAATTCTGTCATTGAAGCTTTGTTCTAATCATTTATAGCAACTGTTTGTGGCTACGTCTTTCAATTAAAACCTCTCAAGTCATACAAAAATATTAATTATTTCTAGCAACTGCTATTGGCTTAAAGTCTTTCAATTAAAACCTCTCAAGTCATACAAAAATATTAATTATTTCTAGCAACTGCTATTGGCTTAAAGTCTTTCAATTAAAACCTCTCAAGTCATACAAAAATATTAATTATGTCTAGCAACTGCTATTCAAAGTCATTATTATGCATTTATTATGCATGCAAGCCAGTAGTCTCGTGCAAATGGATATGGAATCCCCTCGGGGCGCTCCCATTGGTGTAACGGGTATATATTAACCGCTCCCTGCTTAATTTGGCATCTTTTGGCGGAAAACCACGCAGTGGAAAGCTCGCTTTTGTTGTTTGCATCAACTCCGAACACAGATCACGGTCGACCAAGACATCGCGGTTCCGCTGCCACGCAATTTGCTCAGGCCATCCAAGAGAACAACGCACCAGCTCCGGCCCAGCAAGGCGCTGTTGAGGTTGGTTATTAGGTTTGTTGTTTTCTTCTTGGTTCTTGGTGTTATTTAGCGTATTTCAATTCTTCGAGCACATTTGTTGGGATTTCGTCCGTCGCCCTTCGCGTCTAGAAGCAAGTTTTCTCCTCAAAGCTTTTGCTTGTATTGCTATTTTAGTTTTCTCTTGGTCGACTCGTGGTTTGTCCTCGGTTTAGGTTCAGTCTAGCACGCGGTTCCCAAAGATTTTATTAGTTTTACATGCTTTGCCTCTTTGCCTCGCGCACGTGTGTTCAGATCGTCAAAGGAATTCAGAATAACCGTGTTCATGTTTCTGTTTCACTTCACGGTGTCTTGTTTTGGTAATTGGTTTTTCATTCTGAGGAATTTTTTGACACATGTATATACAGAGTTTTTTCCGTTAAGTCTCCTAGCGACTTTCGGGCGTTTATTCAGGTTTGGAAATGTGGCTCGTGGACTTTAGGTCCGTTTATATAGAGTATGTTCGAGTCTCTAATTGGCTTCGGGCCCTTTTCAGAGAGGTTTCGTGTAGCTCTGTGGACTTTAGGTCCGTTTATAGAGAGCTTGTTTCGAGTCTCTGATTGGCTTCGGGCCCTTGTCAGAGAAGTTTTTGTGTAGCTCTGTGGACTTTAGGTCCGTTTATAGAGAGCTTGTTTCAAGTCTCTGATTGGCTTCGGGCCTTTGTCAGAGTAGTTTTTGTGTAGCTCTGTGGACTTTAGGTTCGTTGATAGAGAGCTTGTTTCGAGTCTCTGGTTGGCTTCGGGTCCTTGTTAGAGAGGTTTTTGTGTAGCTCTGTGGACTTTAGGTCCGTTTATAGAGAGCTAGGCTTGTTTCGAGTCTCTGATTGGCTTCGGGCCCTTTTACAGAGAAGTTTTTGTGTAGCTCTGTGGACTTTAGGTCCGTTTATAGAGAGCTTGTTCGAGTCTCTGATTGGCTTCGGCCCCTTGTCAGAGAAGTTTTTGTGTAGTTTTGTGGACTTTAGGTCCGTTTATAGAGAGCTTGTTTAAAGTCTCGGATTGGCTTCGGGCCCTTGTCAGAGTAGTTTTTTGTGTAGTTTTGTGGACTTTAGGTCCGTTTATAGAGAGCTTGTTTAAAGTCTCGGATTGGCTTCGGGCCCTTGTCAGAGTGGTTTTTTGTGTAGTTTTGTGGACTTTAGGTCCGTTTATAGAGAGCTTGTTTAAAGTCTCGGATTGGCTTCGGGCCCTTGTCAGAGTAGTTTTTGTGTAGCTCTGTGGACTTTAGGTCCGTTTATAGAGAGCTTGTTCGAGTATGTGATTGGCTTCGGGCCCTTTTTAGAGAAGTTTTGTGTAGCTCTGTGGACTTTAGGTCCGTTTTCTAGAGAGCTTGTTTCGAGTCTCTGATTGCCCTCAGGCCCTTTTTTCAAAGAAGTTTTGTGCTCTGTGTGGGCTTTAGGACCGCTTATTGAGAGTTTCTCGAGTCTCTGAACGGCTGCGGGCCCCATTCTTTTGAGGAAGTGGTGGAGCTTTTTTCATCGGCTTTTGGATTGTTTACGGATAATTATTTTTGTCGTTTGGGCGGCTTCTGCCTTCGATTTTAAAGGATTATGTACTCCTTGAGTCCGTCTTGGGTTGTTATCCATGCTGCTTGGCCGGGGGCTCGCTCTCCGAACGCCTCGGGAGGTGGTACTGAATCGATCTAAGATCGATCTCATTTAGATCGATCTAAACGGCCAAGTGTACGGCCGCAAACACGAGAAAGACTCCTGGAGATGTCAAAACTGCGCAAAACTTCAAACGCCAAGGCAGCACCCTATAAAACAGAGGCGTTTGCTTCTATTGCAACTGCCTAGTGCACACGCAGAATTGGTGTTTCAGGATGCAGAGAGACCTGGAGAACCCACCTGCTGTGAAGCGTCCTCCATGGGATGAACGGCGCCCTTAAACAGGGCGGGTCGTTTTAATTTTTGTCTTGGTCTGATAGGCTGCCTTGTTTTTTGCTTAGCGGGGTATTTCAGCCCAAAGACCAATAAAGTGTTTTCGTTCGCAAGGGCGTTAGCGATGATTAACTGTAGTCCTTTTTTGAAGTTTTTTGTTTTTCCCTGTTATCCTTTTTTCGATCACAACCATTTTCGGCTGGGAACAGCAATCCGCACGGACATTCCGTTTCATCGGGTGTCACGTGTATTGTCCGTTCGCGGGCGTGTTGGAGCGCTGTTTCCTGGCTGGGACTCCCTTCTTAACCCTGGGTTGTCAGTTACTTTTTTTGTTCTAATATTTATCCTTTGTCAATCCCGTTGGTTTATTTGCTATTTTATTGGTAGTTTCTTGGTGTTGCGGATGGTGTGATCACCAAATGACGTAAAACAAAAGATTCAAAAGACACTGAACAATACCCACACCACAACACAAAAGCTAACCAACAATGGCTTCCGCAACACCAAGAAACACCCATTTTATTCCTCGAAAGCGTTTCCAACTCAGCGTCCCAGTATGGAAATGATTACTCAGTTTTGCCCTCTAGATGCTTAACGAGAGCAAGAGAGCGACAGCTCCGACGGGTTAAGTTCGGCGGGAGTCCCGGCCAGGAAACAGTTTTTTTCCATTGAGGCATTTGCTTGAAGTCCAGGGGAGAACCGAGTCCCTCTCTTCCTGACTCATTTCTCCTCTTTTTTGTCATCTGGCTCAGTGGGCGTTAGTGTTTTGCCCTTCAGTCTCCTGATGTTCATCTCTTTTCTGGAGCAGCCCGTAAACTTAATAACCCTTGATGAATGCACCAAGGTTTTAACTCCTTTCCATCGGATAAGGTTCTTGGAAATGATGGTTTACCTACAGAGCCTGACATACGACGTTGGGTTTTTTTTAGGGGAACCTCTAGTTGAATGTTTTAATAAGTCATTTGCAAAAGGGACGATAGGAAAAACCGTTTTTTAACAACGGACTATGCTCTCTCTCCTTTAACATGCGTGGAGTTATACGGGATGTCCCCCTTCCCCTCTATTATTTTTGTAGTTTCAGTTAAAATACTGTCCATTGCCATTAGGATGCAAGAAAATGTCAAAGGAATAAAATGAACGGTCTGGAAATTAAACTGCTCCAGTTTGTTGGCGACCCTACAGCGGTTTTATCGGTTTTGGATTCCGCAAGAGTTTCATTTCTACAACTTAAACGTTTTAAATTGCCTCTGATCCAAAACATCAATGCCATGAAACGGGAAGTTTGGTGGATCGGGCCCCTTTAGAACTGTGATGTGAACCACTCGGAGTTTAAAGCAGCAAATGTGCTAAATGTTTTAGAAATCTTTGTTACATATCACGTACAGCCATTAGTTCAGAAAAAAACGTCAAGCAGGGATTGAAAAAAAAAAAAACAAGAATGCAAGAAGATTGTCCATTCATGAGACAATAAACATTATAAAAGAAATTTTGCTTGCGGAAATGATATATCCTAGCTTGGTGTTAGGTACCCTTCCCAAAGTTTTGGAAGAATTCATTACCTTGGTCTTAATGCGATTTTTGTGGAACCAGACAAGGGCATTCATGGGGCCATGGTGGTCTTTAGTGATAGATTGCGAAATCACGATAAAGCTCTAACGCTAAGCTGGTTAAAGCGCATAACCAACTAGTAGTATGGTGGCCAAACTTCAGAGAAATCGAGGATTCCGACAATCTATACGAATAGAGTGTTCTCACATGTTGATTAAGACTTTAAAGTCTAAATTTTTGGCCGCCATGTTGGTGTTCCTAAGTGGAACACCAAGATGACCGCTCCATACATTTCTTACTAAAAATGTCTATACTCATTCGCCTATACCTCTTGAATGAAATGCTCTTGCGCTTCGAAATTTGGCCCAGATGTGTAGTTTTAAACTCTCTACAATTCCATAAACATTTTGGAATCGAAAACTGCTTCTGAATTTTGATATGACGTCAGTGAAAACGCTCTATATATTCTTCGGTACAACGAAGGAAATTAAACAGGATCGACAGCAAAAGTGCCTTTTGTAGACATTTCTTGGATAAGGACTTTAACTACGCAAGTGACTTGGTTTATCACATGTCAAACAGTGATGCAGTCAGAGATGCGAGACTGACAAGGTCAAATTTTCCAAGCATGGATAAGTCTAAGGCAATCTATTCCACAGTTGCCGCTTTTTCAGTCACTGATTTAAAATTTTCACAAAATAGGATAACCATATTTGGTTTGTTTCTCCTTTTCAAACTCCTTTTGGAATGAAGTAAACTTGACAGTCAATACACTGAGGTAGCAGTTACATTCCGAATGTACCTGTGGTCGTTGTTAGCACTTGGCCCCGCGCGATCCTGCGAATGGCATTCTAAATTATCACACGCGCGGCACACGTAAATCGTTCAGTTCGCACATTTCTTCGTCATTCGCCCATTGTATGTTGTAAGCCAGAGTCTTCAATGTCAGGTTCACAATATCGCGTTTCTTTTCTTTTCTTTTCTTGCATATTGGAACAGCAAACTCGTGCGTTATGTTCTGGAAACCACCAGCATATTGAAATATGGACGTGATTTGACTAATGGTTAAGTTAGGGTGATTTCGTGAAATATACGATACCGTTGAAATTTCTCCTGGTGCGTTCACTATAGAAGCCTCTCTCTCTCTCGCCCATTGTGATACATTGCTTTGTCATATAGGGGTTTTAAAGAAGGAAATCGGTCTATTTAATTTTATTGCAGTTAAATGCCAATCGTATATGTGGACCTGTCGAACGATACAGAGACATTAAACCTTCATTGAGTCATTTCAAAGGAATTTTGGCTAATAGAAGTTAACCACGTTTTGTGACTGAAAGACGCCTTAACTTGCTTTTCACACCCAAAAGGTGTGAAATGGGGGAGGAGCTGAGCCTTTTATACCGGAACTTCGTGTTTAAATCGGATAAGATTTATTTGTTAAAGGAATAATAGAAAACGTTTGAGGAAACGATTTTAATCATCAAAGAAGATTGACATCTAATACGTATATTTTTATTAATTAGGCGTCATAAATAGAGGTTATTAAGTCTATTAAGCGTGAAGTTGTGTGGTGCGGCCGGGTATTTGTGCGAGTGGATTTTTGTTTCTTCGAGCCTTTAGGCGAGAGGAAATAATTGCTAGCGGCGGGAATGCCCGGCCGTGCCGCGCGGTTTTTCGCTGAATAAGTTGTTTATTATACGGCAGTAATTCTTCCCCTAAAACTTTTCGAAGCTCTTTTTCCTAGCGCGAGGTCAGAAGAGTGTAATAACGTGTCTTATAATATAGAGGGCAAAATTACTGAATGCTGATTGGTTGACGAAGAGGGCATTTTTTCTTAATTGAGGGCAAAATTACTCGCTCCTGATTGGTCGAGCATCAAATTTTCTCGCTTGTGATTGGTTGAGCGCGTCGTCGTTACATTCAGTTCGCTCGGCGGGATTTTGAAGAAAATTTACAAACGCAGCGCTCGTATGTTTCGCCGAAGATTTTGTTATAAAAAAGGAATGAAATCGGAAGATACCTAAGAAAGGAATTCTACAGTTGAATTACAGCATTTTACGCCAAACAGGAAGCGATTATTTGTGTCAAATCTTGGATTAACTAGACGCCTGCAGGCCAGTTTCCGACGTTGAAGATCTAGAAGAAATTCATTCATGGCGACAAAAGCTGGTTTTTAAGTTCCATCACTTCATTGAAAAAATGCGGATTTCTACGGACCTAAAGAAAAGAACTTTGACATATTTTGCTGAAAGGAAAAATAAACGTTTAACAGGAGAACGAATAAGGCTAAAAGACGTGAAAGAAAGCAATTAAATCGCCAAACGTGCAAGGAAGTTTGAACTCTCGCCATTTGTTGTTGTTGTCAAAGCGGCAAAAACTTCAAAACACAGGTACGCTAAAATAAAACTTGCTTTGTTTTTGTCGTAAAGTTTCTATCTTTTCTAGATGTACATAGCAGACAAATGTATCTTTGACCGAATAGAAATTTATTTAACCACAGTGAGTTGGAAAAGTTTTTCTTGTCAGTTTGCGAGAAAGTATTTTCACTTCGGTTGGTTTGAAGTCTGAGTGACTCTTAAAAAGTCTGAAAGGTTCCCGTATAATTTTGCCCTTTATATTATAAACAAGTAATCGCATGTTCCCTCGTAAAATTAAGGATTAATATCACTTGTGTTTTCAGAAGCTGTAGAAATTGCCCTCGTCGCGAATTTCTACAGCTTCTGAAAACACACGTGATATTAATCCTTAATTTTACTCGGGCCCATGCGATTACATATACATATTTGCACTCGTTTTGATGCGTATTTGTACTACAGAATGCTATGTCGAATAACAATTTATGTTTCGTTCCTTTTCTATAATCAAATATCGTGTCTTTGTAAGCCGATGGTCATATGATTTTTTAATGTAATCTATATACTTTAAGATCGCCTTTGTAAATGTGGGATTGTCAAAATAGAAGAAAGTTTGGAAAAAAATAAACAGACTCGTTATTCTCCTTGGTGAGTTTTCCCGCCGCGCCGCCGGCGCCGGGCGAAGTGGCAAGCTCCCCCATGAGGGTGGTATTGGGCTATAACTGACACGACAGAGCTAACAACAGCGAGGCATGAGACTTCTCTAACAACAACACATTGGTTGTGTTTCTTGAGGTTTCAAATGCGCTTCGTTCGAGTTACAAACCTTTCAAATCTTGTAGCCGCATAAATAATTGTTACGTAAACGTGTTGCTTTATTCATTGGCATCTTGCCTGGAAGTCAATTTTGGGAGGCTACCGGCATCTAAGTTCCCCGGATAACAAGCTGGCAAAGTAGTTAACTCGTTTTATGTCGGGATTTTTGGTTTACTACGGTCTTTAGTGCCGGGGGTGAAAGAGTATAAATCTCACGCCGCGGAAAATAATTGTTTATGTAAATATGTGTTTTTATCTTTATTCATAAATGCACTTCGCGTTTTGAGGCGAAAGATCGCAACTCCCTAAAAGGCACACCTTTGCGCTAAAGTGCGCTTGTATGAGCGCACATTCTACTAAACTGGAATGTAAAGACCGAACCAGTTTTATGAGTCTATTTCAGAAAGAGTTATTTGTGGACACAAAGATGCACGCGCTCGGGTTGTTAAGCCGAAGATTTTTTACGATCATCCTCGAACTTTTCGGCGTGGTTCCGGCAGCGTCACTTAAAACAAAAGGCCTATTGTTTAAATCTTTATGTGTGAATTTGACCCGGTACAATAGACCATTTCTTGATACCGCCTCTCTTAGGCTAAGAGGGACTGTATCTCTCGTTGTCACTGTAAAAAGTGTGGTCTTAGTATAAGGCGGCTTAGCATATAAATGCGTGTGTCTTTTCTCTTTTTTGTTTTTGGAGGGAAGGGGGTTTGGAGCGGGGTCGGATTTTTAAGGTTTGGAAAGGGGATATATTTTCCGGTGGTTTCAAGTCCCTTCTGATAGTAAACGTAGGAAAGGGAGTGACGTAGCCGGAGTGTCACTCTCCATATCTTAATCCAACAACAATGGCGGCAGAAATAATATAGTACTATTGGCTTAAAGTCTTTCAATTAAAACCTCTCAAGTCATACAAAAATATTAATTATTTTTAGCAACTGCTATTGGCTTAAAGTCTTTCAATTAAAACCTCTCATGTCATACAAAAATATTAATTGTTTCTACCAACTGGGCAATCAAAATATTGAAGTCATATTAAGAAATATCACTTGAACAATTAAATGTAAAATTGGCTTTTGTCTAATGAACAATAACTAATTAACAGAAATAAAAATTCTCTCAGCAAAGCTGTGTTGTAATCTCTTCTAGAATCGCATAGGTCAGGGAATTCTCGTGCTCTGATTGGCTAGAGAACAGGGGGTATTCAACGTGGAATTGCGACTTGAGAGCGAGGCTGCGCGATATTGCACCGTAGCAACGACCATAGCAACGCTGTCGCTTCAATAAAAAATTTCGGAAACAATATAGAAACAATGCATTTTTAATAATGTTTTCCACTCCATTATCACCTAGTACAAAAGCAAACGAAAAGAAAAATCTGTTTCAAGTCAATAGCGTTGAAGATTATCCTTGTTTCAGTTTAAACTTCGACTTTTTGGAGCGTGTTAAAAAGCCGCTTTCTCTAGCGAGTACAAGAAAGCGACGAAGCAACGCAGAGGAAATGGCCACAACTAGCCAAGAAAAAGATGCAAGTACAAGTTCAAACGCCGACGAAGAAGCAGTGTCAGTTGTCACATACACAGAAGAAGAACTGGCTGCTTTTAAAGAAAACATGGCCTCAGAAAATACTAAGAAAAGTACAAGTACATCCGTTCGTCGCTTGCAATCATGGTACGTGGAAAAACACAAAACTGAACTTGACTTAAACAAAATCTCTGCAGCAGAAGCTCCTCAACTTCTGAAGCATTTCTTCATTGAAATACGCCAAACAAAGAAGGATAGCAAGGGCAAAGAATATGAGCCTGGTTCACTACAGACCTACCGTAATGGTCTCCGAAGATATTTCCTTGAACGGCAGTGTCCGCCGGCTCCCGACAATTTTGACATCGAGAAGTTTGAGGAAGTTTCCACCATGCTCTCCGTGAAGAAAAAAGATTTGAAGAAGAAAGGGTTCGGAAACAAACCAAACGCAGCCCAGCCACTTGAAGATGCTGAAGTCGAGAAGTTGTGGTCATCCGGAGGGATTGGTCTTCACAATCCCCGTTCGCTTTTCCATCTAGTTTGGTGGAACAATGTAACGCACCTCGGAATGAGAGCTTTCAAGGAGCAGTACGATTGTCAGCTGGAAGATTTTACAATCACTGAACAGTATATTGAATACAAAGAACGGCAAACAAAGAACCGCCAAGGAGACGAAGGAAGCGCGGCCAAACGAGCAAGAAAGTACAACAACAAGATTTGGCAAACGGATGGAGGAGAACGAGACCCATATCGAGCATTCACAGAGTATGTCGCACACCGTCCTAAAGGTGACAAAGTTCCTCGTAATTTCTTCCTGACTCCAGTCGATAATCCAACATCAGACGTGTGGTATAAGATGGTTCCAGTCGGCCGAAATAAACTTGCAAAGCAGATGCAGGAAATCGCCTCTTTCGCATCATTGGATGGAAAGTTCACAAATTCAAGCGGTCGCAAAACTGTCATCCAAAGCTTGCGAGATGAATTCCATCCTCTGGAAATTTCAGAGCTTACAGGACACGCCGACCCTGGTTCCATTTCAAGTTACAGCCACAACCCGTTGGAAAAACAGCGACAGATGTCTAACAAGTTGGCTGGTTTTTCGTCTGCTACCACAACTTCCAACGCCAACAGCGCTTCGTCGCCTGGTTCGTCAACACAGGTTCGCGCACAGGTTTTACGCGAGGTTAACAGTTCTGCCTTGCAAACCACCCAGGAAAACAGCACAGCATCCGTAAATAACGATGGCAGCAACCCTGCAGCGTTAACAGCTAGTGCTCTTGGCGGACTGTTTACCGGGGTAACGTTCAACAACTCCCCACTAAATATTTCCATCAGCTTTCAGTCAAATGTTAATCCCAGCCGCTCTCTTTAAAGTGAATATTCGGTAAACTTGTGATGAGCTGAAACGTAATGTTGACGTTTTAGTAATGCTTCGTTTTTGTTTTGAAGAAGTTGAACTTTGAAAAACATTGGACATGATATTGAACCGCCGAATTATTTAATTGTAAGCGGTTGTTAGATTTAGATTTGGAGTACTTACCACTGTTTTGTTGTTTGACGTACTTTCACTCCGAGTGCGTGATTCTTTCATTCAGTGGAGATCGATGTCGTCCTGATCCATCTTGAGCTCATTTTGTCAAAACTTGAATCTGATCTTATTGTAAAGACGGCTTGATTTGAAATATAGAAGGCTATTTAGTGTTAAAAAGCTCGTGTGAAGAATTAGAAAACGAAAGTTTGTAATCCACGAGGTTGTTTGTGATTTTTCACTTGATTCCTATTGGCTCGCTCCTGACATTTTGACAGTTGATTTAGAGCTGTTGAAAATGGCTCTCCTCCCCCATGCGCGCTAAAATTCGCAACATTTACCAAATTTTCATTATTGTAAAGGCTATGCGATTCAAGGAAAATCCATTACCTGACTCGTGAATTCCACGTTAAATTTCACTCGAAAAAACCGATATCGCACTCATCGCTTCGCGATTCGTGCGATATCGGTTTTTCTCGTGAAATTTAACGTGGAATTCCCTCGTCAGGTAATGGATTTTCCTATAGTATCTGTTTGTGGCTAAAATTATTTCATTCAAAATCTTCCAAGTCATACTAAGATTCTTAGAAATATGGATTATAATATTATTCATTAACTGTAACTCTAACAACAAAAAGGAAAATTGGTTTTTGTCTAACCAACAAAAATTAATTAATTAATTTAATTTAGTGTTCCTTGTTAGTGTTTAATTGACATGAAGCAGTTTTCCATCTACGCAGTTGTAGGTGACCTTCAAGTCATCAATTTCTGCCAGTATATCCCCCCGGGGGGGGGGTACTCCCTATAATGGGCTATACGGGGATGCTCCGCCCGAAAGGGGTACCTTTTTGAGGCTGGAGGTATATGAAAGGGTAGGGATTTCACGAGTTGAAGTATATGAAAGGGTAGGGATTTCACGAAGGATCAGGAAAAGGCAGCGTAAACACGAGTTAAAGTATAAAAAAAGTAGGGAAAACCGCCATCTAAGTATTATAAAAAGCGCCTTTCAAAATATATCAAACAGACGCACTTAAAGGCTATATGAAAGGGGTACCATTTTCAATGAAAGGTGTATGAAAGGGGTACCATTTTCAATGAAAGGTATATGAAAGGGGTACCTTTTCTGTCAAAAACGGTATATGAAAGGGTAAGGGTTTGGACCTTGGGGCGGAGCATCCCCGTACAAAACTTTGTTGAGTACCCCCCCAGGGTATATCCCCTAACTCTTCCTCTGCATGCAGGTTCTTGTCGGTTTCTTCAAACAGTTTTACCATTTGCTGATGAAAAAGTAAGTCGTGAAAGTATTCATCAATGCAGAACATAAGGACAGGCAAGGATTTAGTGTGTCATTCGCATTGATTAACCCTTGTAGGCGCTTTTCATAGTTTATGCTGTAAATATCACAATCAAGTTGTCCTTCATAACCTGCGAACCGCCTTTCGGTAGGTCCGAAACATTTTGAGAAATGTTCAACATTGTTGAGCAAACGAAAATTTAATGTTGTGCTTGAGAAGTTTTCTTTGGACTCAAAGGTCGAAAAAGAATTCGACTGAAGGGTCGAATGGATGCTCCTCACGGGTGAAATCGACTCAGAATTTATCTCGAAGCACGAGTTTGGAAATGAATGGTTAGCTTCAACGAGCGATCCGTATTTTGAATTTACGATTGCAAAGTTTTCTTTTACCTCAACGGGCAGAGATTTCGACTCATCGATCATTGCAATCTTTTCTTTCGCCTCAACGGGCAAATGTAACTCGATGGTTGAATTATTTGCCTCAACGGGCAGAGATTTTGACTCATCGATCAAATTCAACGCCTCCACGTGCGAAGAATGCTGTGAATGATTTCCCAGCTGTGGCACCGAAGTCGCTTTCGCTTTCGACATAAAGCAGGTTTGCTTCAAATTTTCCTCTGTTATCTCCCGAGACCAGCAAGCTGCACCTCCATTCGCGAATCGGCAAAAATTGCTCATATACGTTATTCGTACTAATTTTCGCGGGCACTTAATTTCGCGAATTGGGAACACGAATATTTCGCGAGCATTAATTTTCGCGATTTTGCAAAAAATGATAAATTTAGGGCATTTAATTTCGCGAAAATTGACAAATGACAGATTTAGAAAACCGTTTTTTATTGAATGATCACTTAAACGACGATTGATTTGCAATCATGATTTGCAATTAGGTAATAGAAATAGCGTTTATAATCCGCAGACTAATCAAGCAAATACTGCAAATCAATCAAATGCTAATGCAATATTGTACTTAATAAAAGTCAATTATAAAAATATGATTTTAAATACCTATGCCATAAATGCTTAACACCCTTGAAACAGAACAAAACTATAGATGAATAATAATGAAATACAATTTAAATATGTCTTCCGATACAGCCTTGTGCACTGTCTATATCTTTAAATGGGTCCTCAGACGGAGCTAAGAGCTTGTGTTGGATAATTCAGTATAAAAAGCCTGACCTAAATGGACATTTTGATGACTGCACGAAAGATGTTTTAAAAGAGCTACATGTACAAGAAGAAGAATGAAATGAGTGATTCGGATGAAGAAAGTGCTGAAGTAGAAGATAAATAGACTGATGACAATTACCATGTACCTATAAACGCAGTTAATCATTAATTAAAGCAATTCTCCATCTTGTCCCTTTTGTCAAACAATAAAGCAAACTATCCTTCACCTTTTTGTTGACTGCCCCCTTGCTAGAGCCTTTTGGCAGGAATTTACTTATTGGTATAACTCCATGTGCAAAAAACATGTCGAGCTTAAAAAAACAGAAATAATCTATGGTGTCTTGGACAACGTGTCGGAGACTCTCAATCATCTAATTCTTATCGCTAAGCAGTTTTTATTTAACTGCGCCACCAACAATAGTAAATATCTTTTTGCGGATTTTCTCATTGTGGTTAGGAACAAAATTAAATTAGAAAAATACATTGCTGTTCGTGCTAATAATTTCCATCGCTGTTGTACAAAATGGCAAGATTTCATTTAGATAATAGTCTACATTGCCACTTTCTTTTATTTTCAGTACTGTTTACATGTCATGTTAATGTGAAGGACGTAAGGATTTAATTTTGTATGTAATCCTCTCTTGTATGTAATCGTCTTTGTAAAAATAAATAAATAAATTAAAAAAAAAAAAAAAAAAAAAAAAAAAAATTATAGAAGTGTATTAAATTTCGCGTGTTTAATTTTCGCGTATCCTAATTTTAGCGAGTCTTTAATTTCGCGATTTTTTCCAAATCGCGAAAATCGCGAAATTAAAGCCTCGCGAAAATTAGTACGAATAAGGTAATAGAGCAGCTAGACACATAAAAATCTCTTGTCCTCCTCGAGAATCATCACTAAACCGTTCATGACCTTGATGAGTACTTCCACAAGCAATTAAAGACATCTATATTTTTAAAACTCACCTCAATTTGCTGTCCTTGACGAAACTTGAATGACCGCAGCGGCGACGAAGGAAAAGGCCTTCAAATTTTCACGCGCACTTCACAGGAGTCCCGGATCACAAGAACCCCCGGATATCAAAAACGGAATCGACTGCGCATGTCTCCGATCTTACATCCGACAAATTTTGCCGATTTCGCCCTATTGTACTAAATAGTGTGCTGCCTCGCTATGGCTCGCCAGCAATAACGTTTTTTGCTCCCCGAAAGTAGCGAGCTCCAAAAAATACTAATATCGAAAGTAACGAGCGTCAGAGTTTTACGGTAAAACATGGAAATTAGAAAAGACAAATTTCGTGGCAATGTCTCTTTAATACTGGTGTTTCGTGTCTTTGGTGTTTGAAAAGAAAGGCAGAATTGAAACAGATGTCCACAGGGAGTTTTGCTAGCCAGTGAAACATGCTTACCGATTTGTAACGGGGAAACGAGCATGGAATATGGCGTAATACCTTTATAGAAACTTTCCGATGACAGACTCTTTCTAATTGTTCAGATTAAATCCCCCGGATTAAATCGAACATCAGCGAGTTTGAGTAACAGCTGAATCGGTGAATTCGATCAAACGATTCTCTTAGTGTGCATTAACTATTATAATGACACGGAATAAAATAATCAAAGACAGATCAATGACTGGAGGATGAAAGATATCGGGTTTGTTGAAATACAAATACTCAGAATTCAGACAACAAAATGCGAATTTATGCATTTTTTCATTTTGATATTATTCTGCTCTATCAACAGTCAAAAGGGATGTACTTAGGGGTTGTTTTAAAAGTGTTGGCCGCGATAAAAATATATATAACAAACTGGATAATTTCAAGGGTAGTTTCAATATACAATCAGCTCCTTTTCTTCGATTTCGGGCTGTTTTAGGGGCAGCCTTGCGTCAGATTGGTCTATTTAAATATATTATCTGCAATGCATGAAACGTTCTGAATTCAGAATCAGTTCGGCCACAATAGAACATCAAAAGGCTGAAGTTTTCGTTTTCGTAATCATTCAACATATTCAACTTTATTCTCTGAATGACAATGTCTTCTCTGATTGGCTGAGAAAACAATAGAACAAACAACGAACCCTAGCCCTGAAAACAAAAGAGCTGCGCGCGTGATACTCGGGTCCAGAGTTTCTAAAGAGCTACGTGGCTACTGAATTTGTTCAGTTTCATTTGCCGATTTTCGTTATGTTTGTAGGCTGTATATCAATTTTGATTTTTGTAGCCAGGTTGGTGTTGATTGTAGAAGTTTATAACAGAAACGATTTGGTTGGATTACGATAAAGATCGACTTGCAGCTAGGAAACTGAGTTAAGCTATAAAGCCGTTACGTCTTGGACTAACTAAGAAGAACATCAACAGTTATACTCAACTTCTCTTTGGTGTAAACTTGAAATACATTTGAATCCGTGATCGGTTCACTTAAATTATAAAAAAAATAACGTCATTGAAACATTAGTTTATTTTCAACAATTCAATAGTATTATTCCTGAGAATCGTCTACAATTTTCCCTAAAAAAGTAAAGCATGTTTGCAAGGTTTCTTTCATTCAGCTTAAGCTTATTTATTAGGCTTTTTTCTTCAAAAGTAAACCTGCTGTCATTCGACTATGACGTCATTTCAGCTTATAAGGAAAAGAGAACACGTAAAATATCCGAGCAGTAGATTTTCGTATTAAACCCCAGTATCCCGCCCGGTATAAAAGGAATTTCGGTCAGATAACAAGGTTCTTCACTCTCTCTGAATTTCTCAGATAGTCGGATCTTAAGTTTGAAATTATCTACCGTCAATGGTTTCTTGTAAGCTGGGCCCAGCAGTGTATAATTTATTGCAATTGGTCCGAATTTTCAGAGATAATTGCAGCTTTTTTTAAAGCTATGCAATGTTTCTCAGAGAGTATAAATCAAGCGCATTTCGTTCGGTTTTGTATAGATTATTCGCTTCAAAATATAGAAATCCAACACGCGCACGTTCGCTACTGAAGTCTTTGTGAATGAGTGCAATGTTTGTCCGCATCTCGCTGGGGGGTCTAATGTGACGCGTCTATTTTTAGAATCTGTGCGGAGCGCTACAGTAAAAACCCGCGTATAAGAACCTGGATTTTTTCAGTTAGCCTAAACAGGTTCTTATATAAATGGTACTTAAAGCAAATTTAGGCTAGGTTATTGGAATACCAATATACCCGAAAAAAAATCGACAAAATACCCCAAAATACCCCAAATTCCTCCAAATATACCCAAAAATAATCGAAGCTTTGAATACTTTATACCTGAAATTCAAAGAAAGTGATATATTGAATACCCATATTTAAGCTGCAATATACCGTATACCCGATTTAAAACGCCCCTGAATACCGAATACCCAAAAACCCTGGCCGACCCTGTTCTGTCGGTTAAGTCTTCAAGCGGCTGTCTCTTTGCCAAGATAAAAAAAAATTGTGGGCGTTTTGTAAACATTTAGCGGCAAAACTACATTTGCAATCAACAAGCAGCCGAAAGACATCTGTTTTCCATTCTGTTTTTTCTTTTGTGCGCGCTCTCTCATTACATCAAGGGTGGCACAATTTGTGCTAAAAAATAGCCTAACACGTCCTTCACATGGGTTGCGTGGGCTCCACGCTTGCGATCTCCGTACTCGATTATGACTCCTAATCCGCGGCTAATATACCGGCTCCATACAACGATGACCTTTTTCATTTGTGGAAAATTAACAATTTAGCTAAGTGTCGTTGAGTTTTCTGTCGGGAAAGTCTTCAAGCGGCTCGGGGAGGGGGGGGGGGGGGGGGATACTCTGCAAATTTTTGAGCGGGAGTGTGCCGCTGCGACTCTGAGACCCTTAACCTATACTAGACCATTTTAGCTGCATTTTGCAACCCTATTCTAGACTAAACACCGAAAAACCCTACTCTATCCTAGACCTATTCCAGACTCGCTATTTTCCAGAAACTCGTTCACTATCACAGTTATTAGTTAACAGGGGTCAGTAAAAATGCCGTACTGCCTGCCGTACCGGTTTTATTTTTAAATGCCATTTGCTAGTATTAAAACCTTGTCGAGACTAAATTCTTCACGCGATTGATCAGTTTCGCGGAAAATGATACCCTATTCTAGACCAAAAATCTCTGATAACTATACCCTATCCCAGACTAAACTGCCTGAAAACCATACCCTTCACAGCGGCACATACCTATATACCTCATATTTGGGAGAACCCTCCCCCCGGGTCAAGCGGATGTCTCTTTGCCAAGATAAAAAAATGTCGGCGTTTTGTAAACATTTAGCGGCAAAACTACTTTTGCAATCAACAAGCAGCCGAAAGACATCTGTTTTCCATTGGCGTACTAAAACTTGCCCTCGCGATTGCCTGTAGAATTGTAAGCGGCACGCGAAAATATGACCATGTCACCCCCGCACTAAAAAAGTTAAATTGGTTGCCAGTATCTAGCCAGCTTTATTATCGGAGTGCCACCCTGGCCTTTAAGTGTAGGACAGGGTGTGCTCCCGACTACTTGATATGTAATATATCAAACACGAGGAACAGTGTTTCATCAGATTTCCAAACACCGCGAAGTGGGTTGGAAAAACGAGGCGCAGCCGAGTTTTTTTTAACCCACTTCAAGGTGTTTGGAAATCTGATGAAACACTGTTTCGAGTGTTTGATATAGCTTCTCAAACTGATCGTTAAATGCGGAGAAAACGAAGGAATAAAATCGCCAAAATCTATGCAAATTAAGAAACGATTTCAAAACCTCCTTCACGGTAGTGATTTCCTTTGTGTTCTCGTCATGAATTATTAATGAGTTTGAGAACTAAATTTATTAAGCGTGAAAATATTAGTAACCGTTCAACTAGAAATTCTCGACAATTAAACATTCCTTTATTTAGAACTGCTTCTGGCCAGAGGACATTTTATTATCGGACTGTTAACATTTGGAACTCTTTGGACCCTATTTTAAAATTTAGTAAATCTGTCTCGGTTTTTAAGAAAGTTTTAAAGCGCAAGCTTCTTAAGGAATTTTTAAAATCTTAACTTAATTAATTCAATTTCTCTTTGTAAATACGATTTATATTTATGATCATAATGTAATTAGTTATTTTGCGATTATTTTTGTTAGTGAGTTTTAATTATCTTTGAAAAGCCCCTTTGGGGAAAGGTAATAAAGTATGTATGTATGTATGTATGTATGTATGTATGTATGTATGTATGTATGTATGTATGCGATCGTGCCACAGTCGGGGTGATATGGATCACGGATGTGCGTACGGCGTAAGGTATTGGCCACACCGCAGTCGTCATACCGCGGAGATGTGTCGTATGACCCATTGCATTCAGATTATTAATATAGCAATAGCCAATAGATTGAGTTTGTCACTCGCACAAGACGACTCTGATCATCGACAGCTGTTTCGTCCTTGTTAGGACCCATCAGAATGGCATAGCCGTTGGGCCCCTACACGTCCCGAAAGTCGTTTTTACGTGCCCTATAACTATTTGATAGCTATTGCTATACTGGAGGTGGGTGATCTAGTGTTCAGCGCGTCTAATAATAATAATAATAATAATAATAATAATAATACAATACACTAGAAAATTATGAACTTATAGACGATGGACTACAAAAAGTTTAAGGTGGTATTGACAAGGAAGCCTATATAGAAGCTGGGGGCTTATGAACTGTAGGCTTCCTGACTATGTAATACATCATACGAATAAATTATGGGGACAGCATGAAATATAAAATGTATTATTTTAAAAAGAAAAGAAAAGAAAAGAAAAGGAAAACAGAAGTATGTAGCTCAACAAAGAGTATTTTTGATTAGGAAAGAAATAATTTTTTAAGTCTTTTGCCAAACAAACGGATGCTTTCACTGTTTTGAATTTCACGACTTAACGAGTTGAAAAACTTAATTTTAGGTCCTTGAAACCGAATTGAGAAGTTTCGAATATTAGTTCGACAGGGAGGTATGTAAAAAAAGGTTTCAATTTCTAGTATAATGAGAATGTAACTGACTCTCTCCACCCAGGTGTATAAATGAGCACCGGCGATATATTGCTAGGGGTAACCCTGCGATGGACTAGCATCCTATCCAGGGGGGGGAGTGGCAATATTCCTAGTTGCTTCATGATCATGCTTCAAAAATTGGGTTAAGCACCGGCCGTGTTGGGTACCCTGTGGCTCAGGCGCGACTTTACATACCTTTAACTATTTCTTTACAGAAATTACAGCCCGCGGCCGATCTAAAATGAGTTTCTTCCATTTTAGCCCACAAGACTAATTAACTACAATGCCCGCTGAAGTGATTATAAATACAATTATAGGCCTGTTTATCTGACTTTACCCCGAGGCTGAGGGGACTAAAACAAAATAATTCACATATGTTTCAGGGATAAATAATTAATTTCTTTTGTTTTATTCCCCTAAGCCTCACAGTAAAGTTAGAATTTCAATATTCAAATTGGACTATTTTACCGCACACACGGTATGTTTCACAATTAAGAGAGGTTACGGTTACTCACTGAGTTGTCCTTCAAACATAACGCTCGCTTTTGCGTTTGTTATTTAGGCTCACTTTCTCCCGAGGAAGAAGATTAAATTTCCTGCAATGGAAGAAGATATTCGTATGGAAGTTCGTATGGATACATCTGGTGCTCGGCCTATCGATGTAGAATCATCGAGCCACACAGGAATGCAGCAAAGCAAAGGTGAATACAATTCCCCTCCCAGTTGAATTGTCATCGCAAAGAGTAATTGTCAATGATTTATCAGTTAGATTTATAGTATACATAAAATTCAGTATTTTCTTATTTTGGACGAAGGCAACAGTTGCACGCATTACTTGCGTGGTAAGTTTACGAGTGAGTATATTTACGCGGCCAGCTGACTGCTTATATTCTGAATCTTGTGCCATAGTCACAAAAGATTTTGTTTTGAAAAAAAAATTCCTGTCTGTATTAAAAAAAAAATGTTTATATTGCAAAGTTTCCTCGTTCAATTCAAGATTTCCTCATATATATATATATATATATATATATATATATATATATATATATATATATAAAGCTGAATTTTTGAAAACGTGATCAACGAAAATTAACGCAATTTCACTACAACTAGCCCAAACACGGGCTTTTATGACCCCGATCAGCCCGAAAATCACAGAGAAGAGAGAGAAGAGGGAAAGGGAGCGAGAGCGAAAGAAGAAAAGACTAGCACCAGTATTTAGTTTTTATATTTCAAACTGTTTTCAAAAAAAGCAAGGGAATACTCATACATGAAAAGTAATCTTTAAGTAATACAAATTGGACCTTCTAGATAATTGCGATTTTACAAAGTCTTATTATACAAAATGTCAGAATATGTCAATTTAAGACGATTTATTTGTTATCACAAATTGCGACGGGCGTAACATTCTTCTTTTTATAAGAACCGCGTCGAGGCTACGATTGGCCAAAATTTTAAGAAGACGTTAAGAACATATCGAGGGTGACATTTTGTTAAGATCTTTCTATTTTTATAATTTGGTCAAAGAAAATGTACAATCCAACTCAAAATGCTTAAATTGTTTTCGACGTTGCAGGTCCTTTCCATTTTAAAATAGCAAGCATGTATACACCTTATTCCAAAATGGCGGGCAATTTACTAGTCTTTTGTACGCATTTCAATTAGCCCTCTTTGCCTCATTTTCGCGTGAAAATTCTGTTGTATTTTGCACATGCTGACGAGGCAACAAGGGCTAATTAATATACATATAAAACAATAATAAATTCACCACCATTTTGGAATAAGGTGTATAACAATTACGGAAATTAGTAGAACTCGGTCTATTTTTTTTCTTTTGATTCAGGACTATAATTTACTGAAATACTATATAATTTATCTTAAGCACGTTTTCAGGCTCAAAGTGCAAACGAAGCGGAAATAATTACTGAGTTATAGCTAATACGAAACGGACCAACTATAATTACAATATGCGACAGTCATTGCAAAACGCGCAGTTATCGATACAATTGATTTACCACAGTTCAAAGAATAATGCAGTCCACACAGTTACTGGATCATAGAATTCTTATTTGTCAGAGGACTATTTGTTAGACGTATTTGTAAAACGGTACCGCTAACAGATCGCAATGTAGTTGCTTTTCCTACAACATGACTGATTCGTAAAA